>VDFB02000015.1:170466387-171066387 GCA_007258455.2 Sequoia sempervirens | reverse complement strand
GACATGATTGAATTTGACTCTATTTTTAGGATTTTGACATTGATTTGGATTTTTTTGTGTTTTTCTTTAGGACGTTTTATGATATTTAGGTATTTCTTCAGGACATTTTACGATGTTTTTGGTATTTTTGTCGTTTTATGATTTTTTTGGATTTTGACGTTTAAGAGGATCGTGACAAATGCATATGACTAATTCCTACACATGAGAATCCAAGGACAAACATGATCGTGCCCCTAGTCAAGCTGAATACCAATTGATAGGTGATGACAACGTTGTTTGATGTGGGAAGGACGCATCTTGAAACAACGTGAGGATGATGACGATAATGTGACAAAAGTATGGTGGCCTACAGCCGGGCCAGGAACTCAGTCAAGTAAAATTTTGGATAATGTGCTTGTATGGATAAGACTCATTGCATTTGGAATGACTTGGTTAGGACTATATGGGATAATGATTATCCTTAGACCGTTTGACAAGGGAAAGCCAAGATAGGTGATAGGCATGAAAGGATAGGGGTGGCCTTGGTAAAAGACGAGAGACATGAGACTAAGGGAATTGTCATATGATTTTTAAGGACTATGTCGTACAAGGACTATAAGACTATGACGATCAATGACATGATGTTTCGTGAATCGTGTATGACTGAAGGATAGACATGTCAAGAGTTTTCCCAAAGGATGATTTATGTGTGCTAGTTTTATGTCAACACTGAGGTAAGTGGGAAAAATGCATGGAAATGATAGGGCTTAGATGAAAGTAAATGTCATGAGGAAGGCATGGGAAATGAGATGAATTTCCCCCAAGTGTAAGAGTCCACATAGATGATTTATTTTACACACGATGCCTGTTTGCCAGGTTTTCATCATGGTACTTATCCAGGGTGCCTGTTTGCCAGGTTTTCACCATTGGATGAATTTTTTCTCTTTACTATTTTCTTGACTTTTTGATTTTTTTTGGTGTCACCAAGATGCCTGTTTGCCAGGTTTTCACAAGGTGATGATTTTTTTTACATTTTTATTTTTTTATTTTTTTTTGTATTTTTGATTTTGCAGATAGCCTAGATGCTTTAGATGACCACTGACTATTCTAAATCCACTGATGGTGCCGATGTAGAGACTGGTGCCATGATATACCAATAATGACCTTGCTGAAGGAGTTTTCTTATTAGGATAATAGCGCTTGTACACAACTGATTGATGTCATTTTGATCCTTTATGATACTAGAGTTGGCCTTATCAAAATACGCACATCGCAATAGAGTACCATGAGAGTCCTTGTGGTAAAGAGTTGTTGCCATGATGTGATAGATTTGTGACGTGGTATTTTTGGACTTTAGGCGAGATGTAGGATTATGATAGATGATGGTAGATGTGGAAAGGTTGTTTGGACGTTTGGATGAATCACCTTTTATTCTCCAAACTTGGTATGGTGTATGACGGATTTTTGAGGGATGGTATTTGGAACCAACACTCTTAGATGCCTTGTTTGATGGCCATTTTGAAGGAGGTGGACATGTGTTATATGTGGGAGTCCTCTTGTCTTGTGGCTCCACATTGTGATTGACTTTTGTATTTGACTTGGTGTCTTTGTTTGATCCATCTTTCTTTGGGATCCATTTTAATTTCATTTTTCCACTTGTCCTTTTGTTTGATTCAATAGCCTTTGACATTTATTTTTAACTTTATAAGACGTTTGTTTTTGTTGGTTCCAAAGTGAAGGTTGAAAATGACAATTTATGGTGTGGATGTAGGGAGTGTTGGCATCAATCTTATGAAAAGGATTTCTCATGGACTCCATTTTGACATTTGTATCTGACAAAGTTGCCCCTAGTATCAAGGAGGTACCACTGACATCGTTTGATTTACTAACTGAGGAATAGCCAAGACCTTGATGTCTGTAATTTTCCTGAAGCTGTATTAGTTCTAGAATGCCTTGCTCATGTATGCCTAGTCCTTTTCCTTGATATTGCATGCTTTGACAGATTTTGTTGGTGATGGGGTATTTGTTGTTTTGAAAGCAAGATGCTAACCCATCATTAGGTATGTGGATACTGTCACTTGTAATATTTTTCATCTGCAAGAAAGCCTGCTCTGACAAAGATAGATGACCCTAGTTGATAAAGTGTCTTAGCTTCATTTTCATGTTGGACATATTCCTGACTGATATCTTTGGTCTGATCGTGTGACATGTCAGGTTTTGATGATTTTTTTGGTGCTTCCAAGGCAATGTCAAAGCCATCATTATGTTTAGTGTCATAGAGTCCAATGATTTTAGCTATAACTTGATCAAGTGCAAGCATGTCCCTAGTGGAAGATTTTTTTTTTGGAGGAATATCGTCTATGTGTCCCATGGAGGCAAGTGTCTCATCGTGGGAAGTGTTAATAGTCAAGGCCTTTATAAGGTCAGAAAGTGTTTGATCATGAATGGTGTAAAGGTCAAGGAGTGGATCATTTTGGATTTCTTGGTCAATGGTAGGGTCTTGGTCGAAGATGGGGTTGTCATGGATTTGGACTTCTTGGTCAATGATGGGATCTTGGTCAAAGATGGGTTTTTCGTGGATGATACAGTCATAAATAGAGTCATTGTCAAGGAGAGGTGTGTTTTGGATGTCATGATTATCTTGCAGGACTTCATGGATGGACTAAAAGATAGGGTCATGGGATGGACTACCTTGTTCTTGACATGAGGGTGACATTATAGGGTCATGCTTTGGGCTTTCATTTTGACATGTATCCTCAAGTTTATTAAATGGGATTTGACTTTGGACTATGATAAAAATTTCATGACTAGATGTGGCTTGTGAGGGGGTGACTTGAAAAGGATTAATGAACAAAGGACTAGGATAGGATGTGGGGACTTGGACTGGACTAGTATGTGAAGGACTTGGATATGACATGGGTACTTGCATTGGACTAGTATATGAAGGACTAGGGTATGACATGGAGACTTGGACTAGATATGACACAGAGTCTCGGACTGGATTAGAATGTCATGACATAGGATGTGACATGGAGACTTCAACCAGATATGCCATGGAGTCTTGGACTAGATTAGTGTAAGGTTGACTAAAATAGGACGTGGAGACTTGGACGGGATAGATATGGTATGATGTGAGGACTTGACATGAGTTGGTAGATGGTTGATAGGGCATGTAGATGTTGACAGGATTGATAGGTGAAGGGCCAGAATATGATGTGGAGGTTTGGAATGGACTAGTTGATAGTTGGCTTCCCTTGTCAAGGTTAGGATAAGGGTGATAAGTGGACGTTTGTTGTGAATTACTGGTAGGATTTATGTCAAGTGACTGTTGATGGTGAGGATAGACAGATGGAGGTGGCAAAGTATTTGTGTCAAAGCCTCGTGGTAACTTAGCCCCTTGGTCCAAAAGCATGGCTAGATACCTTTGAGGGTCACGTAAGACTGAGTTTTCTACAAAGGAGACTATATCAGGATTTTGCGCTGCAACTTCTAAGTCTTCTACATATACTCGTCCATTTTGGTCTCTTTGTATGAATGGTTCAAAAGGGTTTTGTGATGAAGATGGAATGTTCATGGAAGATTGAATGTTCATGTTGTGAAATGAGTTGGAAAAAGTCCAGTGTTGGTTTGTGTCATAAGTGTTATTATCGATGTTGGGATTGAAATCTTGTCCAAAGTTTTCCATTTGTCGTTGCTATCTTTGAAGCCTAGTCTCAACCATAAAAGGGATTTTCTCAAATGAGGACAATGAGAATGACAAGTAAATGCAAGGATGACACTAGCCTATGTTTTTTGGATTTTTGATAAGGATGAAAATGCAAGACTATGTTTCCTAAAATGTTGACTAGGATGACTAGGTGATGATAACGTTTGTCTAAGGAAATGATTGATGTAAGATGAAAAGGTGATCAAAGCCAAAATTTTGACTGAAGATGAAGATGATGATGTTTGACTAAGGAATTAATGTTATAAATGCAAGGTCTAACCTTCAAAACCTAGAAAGTATTTTCCACGATTCTGCACAAAAAAAAATGTTATAAACAAAAGGAAACGCGGGTTTTAACAACTAAAATTAAAAAACTGCAATCACTAAAATGGCCATAACTTTCTCAAATCTTAACAAAATTTGAAACCGTTTGAAGTTATAGAAATCTAAAAATGAGATCTACAAAACCCAAAAAATGTTTTAAAATATTTTATTTTCTCATTTTTCTGTGCTCAAATGAAGGTGACAAGATTTTGTATGACTTCTTGGCTGTAACCTGCAAAACAGTGAAAACAAACAAGAAAAACACACAAATATTTCTATAGAACATTGGGTTCACCAATGTAACTAAGGGTAAATTTTTGGATTAGATTCATCAATCAATAAAGCATATAAAATAAACCCAAAGACCTATCAAGAATGAAGAAAACTAAAAAGAACAACAAATATACCTTTCATTCGTAGGAGTTTCCATGATTCACCTTGATAGTACCTTCTAACTTGCTGATTTGTGTTGCCCTCATATTCGACCTGTGAGCAATCCTTGATGAAGACCTACACAAGCTTTGAAATATTTGAATCTAAATGCCTATGCCTATGTCTATGACAAAAATGACTCTAAAATGCCAAATTAATCTAAGTATTAATATGCCAGAATATTGTAATCTATGTGCGTAATCTAGAAATGAGAGAAAAATAGCATTTTATAGAAAATGCCATTTTGAATGGATGGATGAGATTGACTTCTAAAAAAGACCTAAAATCAGAGGCCCAGATTAAATCCAACAATCCCTAATTAGGGTTAGGGCAAAGTCATTAATCGAGCGGTCGAGATGTCATCTAAGAAGATCGAATCGGCGGTGGAGAATAAATGAGGAAATTAATTCAAAAATAAAGATTTTCGAAAATGAACAAGATAAAGACTGGACTGGAGATCAGTTTTGGAAAGATCAAGAATCTTCCCAATCACTTGATTTCTGGAGGAAAGTTAGCAATTTGGAACTAAATTAATTCCAAATGTGAATTTTGTGAAATAATAAATAATCAATTTTTCAGATTATTTACCATAATGAGCTGATAGTTAAGAATGAGATGACATTTTAAATAATTTAATTTATTTAAAATGAGAAGAATATTAATTTAGGAAATTAAATAATTAAAGATAATTATTTAATTTAGCAGATAAGACTAATAATTAAATAAATTAATTTATTTAATTATGACAATTAGTGACATATTAAATAAATAATAGAAACTATTTATTTAATAATCAAGAAGAAATAAAGTGAATAGAAGGTAATTAAATAAATTAAGAAATTTATTTAATTAAGGGAAGATTTAGACAATTAATGACGTATTTAATAAATAAATAAGATTTATTTATTTAATAATCATGAAGAATAAAGAACATGAATTAATTAAATAATTATGAATTATTTAATTAATAATCGAATGTGGACCAAAGACATAATTAAATGTCATAATTATGCTAGGACGAAAGTGGTAAAAATGAAGCTTGCAGGCCTAGGTCATTTTTAGGTGTCTACAGTTAGAAGTCAATCTCACCCATCCATTCAAAATGGCATTTTCTATAAAATGTCATTTTCCTCTCATTTCTCGATTACACACACACCGACACGCTGAAGCACTAGCATACTTAGATTGTTGCATTTAATGTCATATTTCATTTAGTTTTGAGATATTTAGACATAAACATTTTAGACATTTTCAATCATAGTCATAGGCATAGACATTTTCTCAAATCCTTCAGCAAGGTCATTATTGGCATATCATGGCACTAGTCTCTACATCGGCACCATCAGTGGATTCAAAACAGTCAGTGGTAATCTAAAGCATCTAGGCTATCCACAAAATAAAAAATACAAAAAAATGTAAAAATGTAAAAATCGTCACCCTAATGAAAACCTGGCAAACAGGCATCTTGGTGACACCAAAAAAATAAAAAATTCAAGAAAATAGTAAAGAGAAAAATTTTATCTAATGGTGAAAACTTGGCAAACAAGCACCCTGGATAAGTACCATGATGAAAACTTGGCAAACAAGCATCATGTGTAAAATAAATCATCTATGTGGACTTTTACACTTGGGGGCAAGTCATCTCTTTTTCCCATGCCTTCCTCATGACATTGACGTTCATCTAAGCCCTATTATTTCCACGCATTTTTTTCCCACTTACCTCAGTCTTGACATAAAACTGGCACACATGAATCATGATTTGGGAAAACTCTTGACATGTCTATCCTTCGGTCATACAGGATTCACAAAACATCATGTCATTGACCATCATAGTCTTATTTTCCTTATATGAGATAGTCCTTGAAAATCATATGACAATTCCCTTAGCCACATGTCTCCCATCTTTTACCAAGGCCACCCCTATTAGCGTAATGTCTCCTGTATTTTCTGCACATGTCTCTTTCTTAACTATCAACTCATTTTGGTAAATAATCCAAAAATTGATTATTTATTAGTTCACAAAATTCACATTTGGAATTAATTTAATTCCAAATTGGTAACTTTCCTCTAGAAACTAATTGATCGGGCAGGTTCTTGATCTTTCCAAAATTGATCTTCAGTCCAGTCTTTATCTTCTTCATTTTTGAAAACCTTTATTTTTGAATTAATTTCCTCATTTATTCTCCACCGTTGATTCAATTCTCTAAGATGACGTCTCCACCACTCGATTAATGATTTTTCCCTAATCCTAATTAGGGATTATGAGATTTAATCTGGGCCTCTTATTTAGGTTTTAGTCATAAATCAATCTCATCCGTCCATTGAAAATGACATTTTCTATAAAATGCCATCTTCCTCTCACTTTTCGATTAGACACATACACACACACATATTATAGAGACACATTGCATACTTACTTGCACACTTAGATTTCCATAGCCATTGCAACAATTATTGTCTTTATTTGATCAAGTCTTAGCATGTTTAGGCATTGTCAATTATAGTCATTTAGGCATAAGCATTAGACATTTGTGCAAATCTTTCAAAGCTTGGTGTAGGACATAGGCATTTATTTACAGATTGCTCACACGTCCAATCTGAGGGCAACACATCAACCAACAAGCAAGAAGGTACTATCAAAGTGAATCATGGAAACTCATGCGAATCAAAGGTATAACTGCTCTTGTTTTCATTTTTCTTGATAGGATATTTGAGTTATATGCTTTATATGCTAGTTTATCTCACAATCTAACCTTAAGAAGTTAACCATAGATACATTTAGTGAACCCGACGTGACAAATCCTTCAGCAAGGTCATTATTGGCATATCATGGCACCAGTCTCTACATTGGCACCGTCAGTGGATTCAAAATAGTTAGTGGTAATCTAAAGCATCTAGTCTATCCACAAAATAAAAAATACAAAAAAATTGAAAAATGTAAAAATTGTCACCCTAATGAAAACCTAGCAAACAGGCATGGTGAACCAAAAAAATAAAAAAGACAAGAAAATAGTAAAGAGAAAAATTTCATCCAATGGTGAAAACCTGGCAAACAGGCGCCCTGGATAAGTACCATGATGAAAACCTGGCAAACAGGCATCATGTGTAAAATAAATCATCTATGTGGACTTTTACACTTGGGGGCAAGTCGTCTCGTTTTCCCATGCCTTCCTCATGACATTGACGTTCATCTAAGCCCTATCATTTCCACACATTTTTTTCCCACTTACCTCAGTCTTGACATAAAAATGGCACATATGAATTATGCTTTGCGAAAACTCTTGAAATGTCTATCCTTCAGTCATATAGGATTCATGAAACATCATCTCATTGACCATCATAGTCTTATTGTCCTTATATGAGATAGTCCTTGAAAATCATATGACAATTCCCTTACTCTCATGTCTCCTGTCTTTTACCAAGGCCACCCCTATCCTTTCATGCCTATCACCTATCTTGGCTTTCCCTTGTCAAATGGTCTAAGGATAATCATCATCCCATCTAGTCCTAACCAAATCATTCCAAATGCAACGAGTCTAATTCATACAAGCACATTATCCAAAATTTTACTTGACTGTGTTCCTGGCCTGGCTATAGACCTCCATACTTTCGTCACATTATCGTCATCATCCTCACATTGTTTTAGGATGCATCCTTCCCATGTCAAACAACGTTGTCATCACCTGTCAATTGGTATTCAGCTTGACTAGGGGCACAATCATGTTTGTCCTTGGATTCTCATGTGTAGTCATCAGTCATACGCATTTGTCACGATCCTCTAAAATTTCAAAATCCAAAAAAATCATAAAATGACAAAAAGACCAAAAACATCATAAAATGTCTTAAAAAAAGACAAAAACATCATAAAATGTCCTAAGAAAGACCAAAAACATCATAAAATGTCTTGAAGAAAGACCTAAAAATCATAAAATGTCTTGAAGAAAAACACAAAAACATCTAAATCAATGTCAAAATCCTAAAAATGGAGTCAAAGTCAGTCATGTCAGTCAGTCCATGTCATTGTCGAACTACATTGTCTCTGCGTATTTGCTACATAGGCAAGGCCATCAGTCGATGAGTCCCTGAGACATTAGGTTAGTCATTTTAGGTTTGTCCAAATAAAATCATGGCATTTGTCACAATCGTCACATCGGTCAAATAATTCAGATGTTGTCAAACTCAGACACAAGACAGTCATTTGAAACGTCAATGTCAAAATTGGTCAAAATCAGACAGCACAGTCCAATCAATCATATAGTCAACATCATTCAACTTGCCAAAACATATTAATCAAAATAATGTCAGTCTCGTCACTCTTTGGTCCTCTTCAGGATGTGTCATCAGATTTGGACCTTGTCAAAATGTCCTTTTGCTTTTTTAGGATGTGTCCTTCCTTACAATAGGCTCCGTCAAACTATCAACAATGTCAAATTGGCAAAACTCTTAAACTGCCAAATCTGTCAAACCAACAAGAAATCAATCTTTGGCAAACAAACTTTGGCAAACAAAATAAAATGGCTGTTAATCTTTCTGGTCTATCTTGTCTTATCTTTTGACTATCTTGGCTATTTTTTCTTATCTTTTTACTGTCTTTTCTTTGTGGTCATGCTACTAGCTACCTCGAGGATGTCCCATGAAGGATTTAGAGGTGCGATGACGTCTCCTGGCCTATTTTATTTTCTTTAACTGTTGTCTGTGGATTGTCATGACAAAACGACTGGGGCAACTTTGCCCTTAGTATGAGTTAGGACATTCCTTGTCTGTGACTGTCTGTTTTTCAAGTGGATGACCTTGCACACCTTGGTCTACGTCATATCACGGTGTTTGTTGTCCATTTGTGTCATTTTACTGCCCAATGATGATTAAGAGCAATAAATATTAAAGTCCCATGGCAATGTTTTGAAGGATTTGGTCTAGGAACTAACATGCATCTTCTTTAGTCTTGCCATCTTCTCTCACCCATCTCATATAGGCATTGCATCCATATCATCATCCATATCTTTTGCACTAACATTTCTTTGTCTCTTCATATTCTGGTCTTCTCATTAATTTCGAGAGCACACCCATGTTCTTGGAACCCGTCTTTCCTCTCAAGGAGGCATACCGTAACTCTCCTCATCATTCTTCCTCATCGTATTTTGCATTGGGGCATATTTTTGACTTATTTTCTTTGTCACAACGCGACATGCTACATTATGACAAAGAGGGGCAAAATGTAGACACTTAAAAATGACTTAGGCCTACAAGCTTCATTTTTACCACTTTCATCCTAGCATAATTAAGACATTTAATTATGTCCTTGGTCCACATTCGACTATTAATTAAATAATTTATAATTGTTTAATTAATTCATCTTTGTATTCTTCATGATTATTAAATAAATAAATTTTATTTATTTATTTAATATGTCACTAACTATCATAATTAAATAAATAAGTAATTTATTTAATTATTAGTCTTATTTGCTAAATTAAATAATTAAATTTAATTATTTAATTGCCAAATTTGATATTCCTCTCGTTTTAAATAAATTAAATTATTTAAAATGTCATCTCTTTCTTAACTATCAGCTCATTTTGGTAAATAATCTAAAAATTGATTATTTATTATTTCACAAATTTCACATTTGGAATTAATTTAATTCCAAGTTGGTAACTTTCCTCCAGAAATCAAGTGATCGGGCAGATAGTTGATCTTTCCAAATTTGATCTTCAGTCCAGTCTTTATCCTCTTCATTTTCGAAAATCTTTATTTTTGAATTAATTTCCTCATTTATTCTCCACCTCCAATTCGATCTTCTTAGACGACATCTTGACCACTCGATTAATGATTTTTCCCTAACCCTAATTAGGTATTATCAGATTTAATCTGGGCCTCTCATTTTAGGTCTTAGTCAGAAGTCAATCTCACCCGTCCATTCAAAATGACATTTTCTATAAAATGCCATTTTCCTCTCATTTATCGATTACACACACACCGGCACGCTGAAGCACTAGCATACTTATATTGTTGCATTTAATGTCATATTTCATTTAGTTTTGAGATATTTAGACATAAACATTTTAGACATTTTCAATCATAGTCATAGGCATAGACATTTTCTCAAATCCTTCAAAGCTTGGTGTAGGACTTAGACTAGTATTTTCAGATTGCTTGCACAACAAATCTGAGGGAAAAACAACAACCAGAAAGCTAGAAGGTGTTACAAAAGTGAATCATGGAGGTCTTGGTGGTTTACAGGTATAATCATTCTTTGTTTTAACTTCCATTGTGTTTTGTAATTGCTTTGGGTTTATTGTCTTCATTGATTTTCTAACCTTAATCAAAACCTAAAAATAACCCTCAGTTACAGAAAACATTCTGGTTGTTCCATGTAAACCTCTTCATCCAATTCACCATTTGAAAAAGAAGACTTCACATCCATTAGATAGACCTTAAAACCTTTATATGATGCACATGCCAAAAACATTTTGATACCTTTCATTCTAGCCATGGGAGAAAAAATAACCTAAAAATCTATACCTTCTACTTGTGAGTATCCCTTACACACAATTCTTTCCTTGTTTCTTACTACTCCATTCTCATTTAGCTTGTTCTTGAATACCCATTTAGTTCCAAATATGTTTTTGTTTTCCGATCTAGGGACCGATTCCCAAGTTTGATTTTTCTCTATCTGCATAAGTTCTTCTTCCATTTCCTTCATCTAATGCTCATCCTTACATGCTTCACTCATTGATTTAGGTTCAAATTTAGAAAGTAAACAAAAATTTACCTCAACTTCAACACCTTTGCTTCTTGTCAATACACCTTTCCTCTTATCTCCAATGATCTGATCTTTGAAATGATTCTTTTGCACATACTTAGGAGTTTTAGGGGTCTTCTTCAGAGCTTCTTCCTATCCATTCTGAACTTCTTGTTCATTAACTATTTATTCTACTTCTCTATGATTAGGTTCATTTAACACATATCCATCTACTATAATAGAATTTTGCAAGTTTTCATCAAATTTAATATTTGCACTTTTAGTTATCTTTCTCAGTCTTTTGTTGTAACATCTATAAGCTTTGCTTCTTGTAGAATATTCGAGAAAGATACCTTCATCAAACCATGCATCAAACTTTCCTAAGTTTTCTTCTTCTCTTTTGATGTAACATTTTCTTCCAAACACTCTAAAGTACTTCATATTAGGAATATTTCCATACCATAGCTCATAAGGAGTCTTTGTGTTATTAGCTTTAGCTTGAAATATATTAAGTATGTAAAGAGTAGTATGCATAACTTCTCTCCAGTAGACTTGCTATAGATTTTCCTCTTTCATCATAGTCCTTGCAACTTCTATAATAGTTATGTTTTTCCTTTCAACAACTCCATTATATTGAGGAGTTCTAAGGGTAGACAAATGCCTCTTTCTTCCATGAACTTCAAAAAACATGTTAAACTCATTAGAGGTGAATTCACCACCTCTATCAAACCTCAAACAATTTACTTTCAAATTTATTTCATTCTCATCCATAGCATTAAGTGCCTTGAATTTATATAATGCATCATATTTCTTTCTAAGAAAAGTAACCCATGTCATTCTAGAGTAATCATCAATCAAAACCATAAAGTACCTATCACCTTGTAAACTTCTCATCATTGTAGGACTACAAAGATTTATATGCACTAATTCCAATAGTTTGGTAGACAAATACCTCTTTCTTGCATGAACTTCAAAAAACATGTTAAACTCATTAGAGGTGAATTCACCACCTCTGTCAAACCTCAAACAATTTACTTTTGAATTCATTTCATTCTCATCCATAGCATTAAGTGCCTTGAATTTATATAATGCATCAGATTTCTTTCTAAGAAAAGTAACCCATGTCATTCTAGAGTAATAATCAATCAAAACCATAAAGTACCTATCACCTTGTAAACTTCTCATCGTTGTAGGACTACAAAGATCTATATGCACTAATTCCAATAGTCTGGTAGACAAATGCCTCTTTCTTCCATGAACTTCACAAAACATGTTAAACTCATTAGAGGTGAATTCACCACCTTTGTCAAACCTCAAACAATTTACTTTCAAATTTATTTCATTCTCATCCATAGCATTAAGTGCCTTGAATTTATATAATGCATTATATTTCTTTCTAAGAAAAGTAACCCACATCATTCTAGAGTAATCATCAATCAAAAGCATAAAGTACCTATCACCTTGTAAACTTCTCATCATTGTAGGACTTCAAAGATCTATATGCACTAATTCCATGTAAACCTCTTCTTCCAATTCACCATTCGAAAAAGTAGACTTCACATCCATCTGATAGACCTTAAAACCTTTATATGATCCACCTGCCGAAAACATTTTGATAGCTTTAATTCTAGCTATAGGAGCAAAATTATCCTCAAAATCTATACCTTCTACTTGTGAGTATCCCTTACACACAATTCTTTCCTTGTTTCTTACTACTCCATTCCCATCTAGCTTGTTCTTGAATACCCATTTAGTTCCAATTATGTTTTTTGTTTTCCGATCTAGGGGCTGATTCCCAAGTCTGATTTTTCTCTATCTACATAAGTTCTTCCATTTCCTTCATCTAATTCTCATCCTTACATGCTTCACTCATTGATTTAGGTTCGACTTTAGAAAGTAAACAAAAATTTACCTCAACTTCAACACCTTTGCTTCTTGTCAATACACCTTTCCTCTTATCTCCAATAATCTGATCTTTGAAATGATTCTTTTGCACATACTTAGGAGTTTTAGGGGTTTTCTTCGGAGCTTCTTCCTATCCATTCTCCACTTCTTGTTCATTAACTATTTCTTCTACTTCTCTATGATTAGGTTCATTTAACACATATCCATCTACTAAAATAGTACTAAAATAGAATTTTGTAAGTTTTCATGAAATTTAATATTTGCACTTTCAGTTATCTTTCTCAGTCTTTTGTTGTAACATCTATAAGCTTTGCTTCTTGTAGAATATTCGAGAAATATACCTTCATCAAACCATGCATCAAACTTTCCTAAGTTTTCTTCTTCTCTTTTGATGTAACATTTTCTTCCAAACACTCTAAAGTACTTCATATTAGGAATCTTTCCATACCATAGCTCATAAGGAGTCTTTGTGCTATTAGCTTTAGCTTGAACTCTATTAAGTATGTAAATAGTAGTATGCATAACTTCTCTCTAGTAGACTTGCTATATATTTTCCTCTTTCATCATAGTCCTTGCAACTTCTAGAATAGTTCTATTTTTCCTTTCAACAACTCCATTCTATTGAGGAGTTCTAGGGGTAGACAAATGCCTCTTTCTTCCATGAACTTCAAAAACCATGTTAAACTCATTAGAGGTGATTCACCACCTCTATCAAACCTCAAACAATTTACTTTCAAATTCATTTCATTCTCATCCATAGCATTAAGTGCCTTGAATTTATATTAAGCATCGGATTTATTTCTAAGAAAAGTAACCCATGTCATTCTAGAGTAATCATCAATCAAAACCATAAAGTACCTATCACCTTGTAAACTTCTCATCATTGTAGGACTACAAAGATCTATATGCACTAATTCTAATAGTTTGGTAGACAAATACCTCTTTCTTTCATGAACTTCACAAAACATGTTAAAATAATTAGAGGTTAATTCACCACCTCTGTCAAACCTCAAACAATTTACTTTCAAATTCATTTCATTCTCATCCATAGCATTAAGTGCCTTGAATTTATATAATGCATCAAATTTCTTTCTAAGAAAAGTAACCCATGTCATTCTAGAGTAACCATCAATCAAAACCCTAAAGTACCTATCACCTTGTAAACTTCTCATCGTTGTAGGACTACAAAGATCTATATGCACTAATTCCAATAGTTTGGCAAACAAATGCATCTTTCTTCCATGAACTTCACAAAACATGTTAAACTCTAATGCAGAGGATCAAGGACTTTGAAGGAAAAACCAGACAACAAGACTAACAATGTTTCACTTCTCAACCTTTCAACTAGACACCAACCTAAAGATAAGGCCTCAACTTTTCATTCATGACTTATTTGCTTCCCTTGTGGTTCCAAACCAATGGAATTATCTCAAAAGACTCAACCTAACTTGACTCAAATGGGTTTCAAGCCCTAACCCTCTGTTTTGAACAAAACTCACCTTTGCTCCTCAACTAGCCTTCTAGCCCTATTAGGCCTTTGGCAAAGGATTCTTGACTTTTTCCTCAAACTTTGAAAATGAACCTCCAATATAAAGATGGTTTTAGGTGTGATTTGTGATGACAAACATCATGTCAACTCCTTGGCATCACTTGTTTCAGATAATCTTTCTTCAAACCCTGTTGTTTCCTCAAAACTAGGCCTAATTAGCCCTATTTTTCAAAGAAACCCCTCTTTAAATTTGTCCCCTAACCTTGAAACCCTCAACAGTCTTCCAAAACATTCCCAAACCAAATATTTTCAGACTTTTAGTCTTCTATGTTACTCTTAACATGCCCAAATACAAAACCCTCCCTAAATTGGCTTAAAACTAGGGCTTTTTGGTTCTAGGGTTTCCCAACACTTCTAGGTCTTATTTTTTGACTTTTCACCATTCATTCAACATTTCTCAACTATTGCAACTCAAAAATATACCTCTTGTTAAGGCAGATCCTTCACTGCTATACCCTAGGGTCCATCTTTATGCCTTTTTCTTTGCTACTTCACTGTGCATGCATTAGTTTTTCTCTTCCCTGCATATTTCTTTGTTAGTTTCTATGGTACATGTCAAATGTGATCCATTTCATAGGTTTTCAATCATATTACTCCATGAAATGGATCATTCCTTCATTATAACTCTCAAATAGAGAAAAATCTATATTTTCTTGTAGACGGTCAGCAAAAAATGTTCAAGAATTGATCTATTTCCCTTATCAGAACATATAGAGGTGTTAAAGCTTGTATTTACAAACCCCTAAGGCATCCAAATGTAGAGAACTTCAATAAGAGTCAATGGTTCATCAAGAAAAACACATAAAATATCAAGAAAACAGGAATTTTGTTGAATTTTCTAAGAACAGTCCGTACAATACCTTCCCAAAACTGATCAACCCCGTACAAATGAATATTTTAGAGTTATAAACCAATTCTCCAACTGATCCAACTGATTTGGATTGATTACAATTCTTAATTAACTCTAAAACACTAAAAACTCCCTTTCCCGCCTAAACTAAAATTCAAAATTTTGAAATGACAAACTTACATTTTATTGATTTATATTGACTAAAAGCTATCTAATCTTTAATATCTAACCATAATTGATCTAATTAGAACATCATAAACCTACCTACACCTCTTGGACACTATTGGTCCACTTACAAGGTTCTTTTGTCCTATGGTCCTTTTAGGACCCTTAGGACTTTTAACATTCTCATTACATCTATTCATATTAAATGCCATTATAGGCTCCAAAAGGTCATAATTTATGTTTTTACTTGCTTGAAAGGTCCTCCTGACCCCTGCACACTCCTGATCCTTGAAGTGCTCCTTGAAGGCCTTGGGTGCTCCTGCACCATTCTCCCCAGGAAAGAAAGAACTCTTGCCCCAAGAAGTGTCCCATGTGTTGCCACCAAAAGACCTTTTTCTCTCATGTGTTTTCATCTTCCAATGAGTAGGTATGTAGTCCCCCAAAGTCAGTGTCTTCCTCTTCTACAAATCTGCATTCTTGACATGCATCATGTGAGAACCAAAATAGGGTTTGGTTTGTCCTCTTTGATGTTTGATAACAGTAGGTTCTTGTGCCCTGCTCCTGCCCTCATTCCACTGTCTCCTTTGTGAAAGAAATCCACCATTACCACTCTCAATTATAGGGCATTCAATGCCTCCAACCCTGATACTGTCCAGATCCCACAAGGTCTGATTTGAAGGACTATCCACCTCATAACCTTGCTGCAACTTATCTTTTTTCAACTTACCAATGTCTTCCCCTGTTTCACCCTGCTTATTCACCTGTAAACTCTTCTCAAAAAAAATCACAAAACTATCATTAGACTGCTCCAAAGGCAAAGGAACCAACTGATATCTAACATCTCCTTTGTGAACCAAATATGTGTTAAGAAATCCATCATGCAATGTCCTTCTAGCATACTGCCATGGCCTTCCCAAGATGATATGACCACAAGTAATTGGAATGACATCACAAAGCACCCTATCATGATATGATCCAATTGAGAAATCAACAAAAGCTCTTTTACCAATCTCTACATGCTGTCCTTGAGCTACCCAAGTGGCCTTGTAGGGAGTAGGATGATCAAATGTTTCAATCCCTAGCTTGGTTATCATATCAAGTGAAACTAAATTGCTATGTGACCCTGAATCTATGAGCAATCTAAAGATCTTACCATGACTGAGACAATTAGTCTTAAAGATAGTTACCTTTGGCTCTTGATGAAGTCTTTCTCCTTGCTTGATCATGAGAAACTCACCATCAGTCATAGGGTCTTCCATAAATGTTTTTGGTTCCTCCTTCTTGTCTTCTTCTTCTTGTACCAAGTTAGCTCTCCTTTCTCTACCCCTATCAACTTGTTCCCATTTAGGACACTTGAAAGAAGGATGCCCTAGTTCATTGCAATTGAAACATCTACCTGTGAATGGTCCTCTACCTTGTCCAAATCTGCCTCCTCCTCTAGGAGTGTATCCACCTCTTTGATCAGAAAATGCTTCTTTACCCTTGTCATTGCTGCTTTTATCATTACTGCCTTGTCCTTGCTCTCTATTACCTCTGCCCCTATTTGAACTACCTCCTCTTCCACCATTGCTTGATCTTTCTTGCTTCCTTTTCACCTTTTCTTCTGCTCTAATGGCCAACTGAAAACATTCTCCCAATGTCCTTGGCAATTGCAAACCAATCTCATCTTGTAGATTGTACCTCAAGCCATTGATATACCTGGCTATTTTCTCATCCCCTTCTTCATAACCTCCTCTGATACTAAGCTTGTGAAATTGCTTAGTATAGGACATAACATCCAAGTCCTTTTGCTTTAAATTCTGCCTCATCCTTTTCACATGAATGGTATAATCAGATGGTAGGAACTGCTCTTTGACCAAACTCTTCATCCTTTCCCATGTAGAGACTTTTTCCAATCCTCTAGCCATCCTATCATTTTGAAAACTAGTCCACCATGTCAATGTTGTGCCTCTCAATTTGGTTTTGGCAAACTTAACCTTCCTCTCTTCATCCATCTCCTCAAACTCAAAGTAGTTTTCTAAGGCATCAAGCCATCCCAACACCTCTTCACTATCCATCTTCCCTTGATAGATAGGCAAGTCTATGTGACTCTTCCCTCCATGACCTTGTACTACCTTCAACAATCTCAGTAACCTCCTTTCCTCGGGTCCTCTATCTCATCGCTTGTTGTTCCTGATTTACCCTCACATGCTCTTCTTCTTCATCATTGTTTTCTTGGTCTTCTTGTTCTTCTCTCCTACTCCTCTCAAGGTTATTTATCCTTGCCTGCATAGTATCTCTCTCTCTTCTCCATTTCCTTTCTTCTCTTGCTCTTGCTACTTCTTGTTCCCTTCTTTCTCTTCTCTCCCTCTCCAAGATCTCCTTCAACTCTTCCAACTCTCTTGCCAATTGGTTTTTTGGTGCCATTGCTATTTCTCCAATCCCTAAAGGACCTACTCACTACTCTGATACCACTCTGATGCAGAGGGTTAGGGACTTTGAAGGAAAAACCAGACAACAAGACTAACAATGTTTCACTTCTCAACCTTTCAACTAGACACCAACCTGAAGATAAGGCCTCAACTTTGCATTCATGACTTATTTGCTTCCCTTATGGTTCCAAACCAATGGAATGATCTCAAAAGACTCAACCTAACTTGACTCAAATGGGTTTCAAGCCCTAACCCTCTGTTTTGAACAAAACTCACCTTTGCTCCTCAACTAGCCTTCTAGCCCTATTAGGCCTTTGGTGAAGGATTCTTGACTTTTTCCTCAAACTTTGCAAATGAACCTCCAATCTAAAGATGGCTTCAGGTGTGATTTGTGATGACAAACATCATGTCAACTCCTTGGAATCACTTGTTTAAGACAATCTTTCTTCAAACCCTGTTGTTTCCTCAAAACTAGACCTAATTAGCCCTATTTTTCAAAGAAACCCCTCTTTAAATTTGTCCCCTAACCTTGAAACCCTCAACAGTCTTCCAAAACATTCCCAAACCAAATATTTTTAGACTTTTAGTCTTCTATGTTACTCTTAACATGCCCAAATACAAAACCCTCACTAAATTGGCTTAAAACTAGGGCTTTTTGGTTCTAGGGTTTCCCAACACTTCCAGGTCTTAATTTTTGACTTTTCACCATTCATTCAACATTTATCAACTATTGCAACTCAAAAATATACCGTTTAATGCAGATCCTTCACTGCTATACCCTAGGGTCCATCTTCATGCCTTTTTCTTTGCTAATTCACTGTGCATGCATTAGTTTTTCTCTTCCCTGCATATTTCTTTGTTAGTTTCTATGGTACATGTCAAATGTGATCCATTTCATAGGTTTTAAATCATATTACTCCATGAAATGGATCATTCCTTCATTATAACTCTCAAACAGAGCAAAATCTATATTTTCTTGTAGATAGTCAGCAAAAAATGTTCAAGAATTGATCTATTTCCCTTATCAGAACATGTAGATGTGTTAAAGCTTGTATTTACAAACCCCTAAGGCATCCAAATGTAGAGAACTTCAATAAGAGTCAATGGTTCATCAAGAAAAACACATAAAATATCAAGAAAATAGGAATTTTGTTGAATTTTCTAAGAACAGTCCATACAATACCTTCCCAAAACTGATCAACCCCGTACAAATGAATATTTTAGAGTTATAAACCCATTCTCCAACTGATCCAACTGATTTGGATTGATTACAATTCTTAATTAACTCTAAAACACTAAAAATTCCCTTTCCCGCCTAAACTGAAATTCAAAATTTTGAAATGACAAACTTACATTTTATTGATTTATACTGACTAAAAGCTATCTAATCTTTAATATCTAACCATAATTGATCTAATTAGAACATCATAAACCTACCTACACCTCTTGGACACTATTGGTCCACTTACAAGGTTCTTTTGTCCTATGGTCCTTTCAGGACCCTTAGGACTTTTAACATTCTCATTACATCTATTCATACTAAATGGCATTATAGGCTCCAAAAGGTCATAATTTATGTTTTGACTTGCTTGAAAGGTCCTCCTGACCCCTGCACACTCCTGATCCTTGAAGTGCTCCTTGAAGGCCCTGGGTGCTCCTGCACCAAACTCATTAGAGGTGAATTCACCACCTCTGTCAAACCTCAAACAATTTACTTTCAAATTTATTTCATTCTCATCCATAGCATTAAGTGCCTTGAATTTATATAATGCATTAGATTTCTTTCTAATAAAAGCAACCCATGTCATTCTAGAGTAATCATCAATCAAAAGCATAAAGTACCTATCACCTTGTAAACTTCTCATCATTATAGGACTACAAAGATCTATATGCACTAATTCCATGTAAACCTCTTCTTCCAATTCACCATTCGAAAAAGCAGACTTCACATCCATCTGATAGACCTTAAAACCTTTATATGATCCACATGCCAAAAATATTTTGATAGCTTTCATTCTAGCCACAGGAGCAAAATTATCCTCAAAATCTATACCTTCTACTTGTGAGTATCCCTTACACACAATTCTTTCCTTGTTTCTTACTACTCCATTCTCATCTAGCTTGTTCTTGAAAACCCATTTAGTTCCAAATATGTTTTTGTTTGCCAGTCTAGGGACTGATTCCCAAGTCTGATTTTTCTCTATTTGCATAAGATCTTCTTCCATTTCCTTCATCTAATGCTCATCCTTACATGATTCACTCATTGATTTAGGTTTGAATTTAGAAAGTAAACAAAAATTTACCTCAACTTAAACAACTTTTCTTCTTGTCAATACACCTTTCCTCTTATCTCCAATGATCTGATCTTTGAAATGATTCTTTTGCACATACTTAGGAGTTTTAGGGGTCTTCTTTGGAGCTTCTTCCTATCCATTCTCCACTTCTTGTTCATTAACTATTTCTTCTACTTCTTTATGATTAGGTTCATTTAACACATATCCATCTAGTACAATAGAATTTTGCAAGTTTTCATCAACTTTAATATTTGCACTTTCAGTTATCTTTCTCAGTCTCTTGTTGTAACATCTATAAGCTTTTCTTCTTGTAAAATATTCGAGAAAGATACCTTCATCAAACCATGAATCGAACTTTCCTAAGTTTTCTTCTTCTCTTTTGATGGAACATTTTCTTCCAAACACTCTAAAGTACTTCATAGTATGAATCTTTCCATACCATAGCTCATAAGGAGTCTTTGTGCTATTAGCTTTAGCTTGAACTCTATTAAGTAGGTAAATAGTAGTATGCATAACTTCTCTCTAGTAGACTTGCTATAGATTTTCCTCTTTCATCACAGTCCTTACAACTTCTAGAATAGTTATGTTTATCCTTTCAACAACTCTATTCTATTGAGGAGTTCTAGGGGTAGGAAAATGCCTCTTTCTTACATGAACTTCACAAAACATGTTAAACTCATTAGAGGTGAATTCACCACCTTTGTCAAACCTCAAACAATTTACATTCAAATTCATTTTATTCTCATCCATAGCATTAAATGCCTTGAATTTATATAATGCATCATATTTCTTTCTAAGAAAAGTAACCCATGTCATTCTAGAGTAATCATCAATCAAAATCATAAAGTACCTATCACCTTGTAAACTTCTCATCATTGTAGGACTACAAAGATCTATATGCACTAATTCCAATAGTTTGGTAGAGATTGTTCCTTTCTCTTAAAACTACTCCTTGTTTGTTTTCTAATTTGAAAACTCTCACAAACAACATTGATAGGTTTTGTGATTCTAGGTAGATATCTCATAGCATGAACCAAACTAATTCTTTCCAAATTATTAAAATTCATGTAACACACCCTTCAGTTCCATAACCAACTATCATTAATTTGTGACATAAAGCAATGACCATCAACACCCTTAAGCTGCTAGATGTTTCCATCTATTCTCTTACCTGCAACAATCATATTTTCGGACCCTTTTTGAATCTCACCTGTTTCATTCTTAAACACATTATAGCCCTTGCTACACATTTTTCTAACACTCTAAGAGATTATTTTTTAATCCCTTAACATAGTAAACATTGTTAGTATTATGCTTGCATCAAAACTAATTGAACCTATTCCACAAATATTTTCTCCCAAATCATCTCCAAATTTAACTAATCCTCCATCATACTTTTCAAGTTTAACAAACTTACTTTTATCTCTGGTCATATGATTAGAGCTGCCACTAGCAACAACCTAGTAATTCTTATCTTCTTTGACATGAAAATCATATACGAAAGTACATTCAACCTTATCCTTCATCTTTGGAACACTTTCCTTCACACAATTTTCAAGTTTAGAAAAGCAGATTCTTCTTTTATAACCAAAAATAGACATTCATTATCATCAAAATCTCCATAATCAAATTCATCATAAGAAATACTAGCATCTTCTTTCACATAGTAATAGTTATTAATCATCTTTCCTTTATTTTCCTTGTTCTTATTGTTTAGAGCTCTTTTTGGTCATCTAAAAGAATAATGATCAATACCACCATAGCTAATATATTTGAAAGGTAATTTACCTTGATACTTACCAGTGCCCTTTTTCATCCTTCTCACAAAGTTAGCTTCCAAATCATCAAGATCTTCATCACTTGAATCTTCAATCTTCTCTGATTTACCAGCCTTAAAATCATTCTTTACTTTTGTACTTTTCTTCAGTTTTCTCATCTCAAATGCAGTCAAAGTACCAATCAACTGATCACTAGAATAATTATCAAAATCACTTGTTTCCTCAATAGAAAATACCTTTTCACTTTAGTAATCTAAAAGAGATCTAATGATCTTCTTCACCACTTTATATTATTTAATTGTTGCACCAAGGCCTCTCATATTACTCACTAATTCATCAACTCTCTGAATGTAGCCTTTAATTGTTTCATCTTTAGACACATACATCATCTCAAATTTTTCCTTCAAGTTCTGCAAATTTTCTTCCTTGACCTTCAGATCTCCTTCATAAATTCTTTCTAACTCATTGTAAACTTCTATAGAAATCTTCAAACTCATAACTTTAACTAATTTAGTATTAGAAAGACTATTCACAATAATGTACCTTGCTCTAGCATTGATCTCATGCACCTTGATTTCTGCACTTGAACTCAGACCATTTAGAGGTGGAATGTATGTATTTTGATAAGCCTTCTCAATCTCATATCCCTAAGCAAACAAATCTAATTCCATCTTTTTCTTCCAAAATGTATAATCTAAGCCATCAAATCTAGGATATTCGAAAGGAATCTTATTCACCATCCCATATCTACCTCAAGTGGTTAAGATCTTCTTCAAGGAACCTTTCTCTAGTACCAATTGTTGAAATGAAAAAGACAATTGAGAGGGGGGGTGAATCAGTTGTAGCAAATTAAACCTTCAAAACCCTCAACAATAATCAGATCCACAAGCATTCATTAAACCCTTATTCTATTAAGTTGATTAAACATGAAATGCATATAACACAAACTGAAATCACGACACCATACACATGAGAAGGCCAGATTTATGTGGAAAACCCAATGAGGGGAAAACCATGGTGAGGATTATCTCATAATATATGGTATAAGAAAACTAGTACAAAGGGGCTCACTACTATAATAGGACACACTATCCAAAAAGGCTCACAACCACGGCTCATTTCCATAGAAAGAAAATAAGAAGATAGAAGAAGAAAGTTGCATAGTGAAAACACTTCTCAATTTAACAAAGAGTCTACCACAATTGCTCACACACTTTTGCAGTCTCACATGAAAGATATCAGATTCCTTCAGCTCACTTCCTTTAGGAGCCCTAGCATGAAGTTTTCACTGCTCTACTTAATTTTTCATCCCACACATCACTTGTAAAAATATTGCGCCTATCTTGCTTCTTAATCTTTCCACACTCTCTTGCATCAACACCATACATATTTATATAAAGTTCAACCTCAAAAACTTTCTTCAATGTTGTCCACTAGCCATTATACATTCAAATTCAAAATAGGTTGGCACCTAAACATTCTTGTGGTGGATAGGAGGGAAAGGATACCTACAAAATTCCTTAATTAGGACCCAAATATATCCCAACAAACTTCAACATGCTTCCAAAAGCATCGCATATAGTGTTAAACACAAGGTCAGCCAACACCATCATTTTTGCAGCAATATCTTTGTATAGGTCATATTTTTCCTTCTATTTTAGTTATTATAGAGAAAAATCAATCATGAAAGTCACTGGAAAAAATAGCTACAGTAGTTGTTGTGGGCTTCATAGTAGTTTTTTAAGGTTCTTGAGCAAACTCAGGAACAATTGTTGTGGGTTTGTAGGTAGAGACTAAAACATTTGTTGTGGATTCATAGGAAGAGACTAAAAAATTTGTTTCAATTTCATAGGTAGAGACTAAAGTAGTTGTTGTGGGTTCTAAGACAACATTGTGGCATAACAAACTTGGGCACATGAGTGAAAAAGGTATGAAATTACTTCATTCTAAGAAGTTATTACTAGGTATGAAATGTATTAATATAGATTTGTATAAAATTTGTGTGTATGGAAAACAAAAGAGAGTGAGATTTCCCGAGGATGGGAAGCAAAAGAATGATGAGAAATTTGATCTTGTGCATATGGATGTATGGTGACCATCTAGGTATCTTATCTTGGAAGCTCTTGATATTATATTACTTTTATAAATGAATTTGAATTTTACTTTCAAATTCAATGTATTAATACATTTGGAGAGATCATTGAAAGGGTAATTAGCATTGAAAAAGATCTTATTTCTAAGGGTCTGGTGAATTTTTTTAAAGATAACGCTTCAACATCTAAAGAAAACCAAGGATTTGGACCAAAAATAAGAACATTGTCAATGATGGTGTCATAGATATAAAAATAGTTAGGAATATTCAATCTACCCTATAATTGGCAACAAACAATTCTCAAAATAATTGAGGCAGAAGGCCACCTATGCAAAAAAAAATTCCTAAAAGTAAATACACTCCTTTAGGGGAATCTCTTGAATTTGTATTGAAAAAGATAGCTCAATCTAAACTTATAACCTTGCTAGAAGTAAGAAATCAAGAACCAAAAATTAAACCTCAATGGTACAAATAAAATGAATATTTGTGAGTACCATAGGATTAAAAAATTATAGATCAGGGCGATGTTGGCATAGAAAATACACCTTCAATTAATGATGATCTCAAGATATTAAAGGATATTATCCCTACACATGAAAAGTGGAACCTTCAAATAAAAATAGAAATCCTAAAGGATCCAATTATGTTGTTATTTCATATGATTACACCATAGCTCAAGTAGAAGGAATCTCTTCTGTAAAAAATGTAGTCTTTAAGTGCATAGTCATAAAATGTACGGGAAATATAGCATCCAATGATCCCATTCTTAATCAACATCAAAGTATCACTTCCAATTATCCATTTTCATATCAAGATCAAGATATCTTCATTTTTCCACTTCATTACCCCCCTCCACCTCAATGCTTAAGTATCTCTTCCATGTGACCTCATGAACAAGGTACCTTTTCACTTCCACAACATCTTCAAATTCCCTTCCAATTAAATATCAAAGAACACCTTCCATCCCATCTAATGATCCTCTCCCATATTTTGAGTCGATACCTTTAACTCCATGTAGTGATACCATCCCATGTTAAGATCAAAATATCATTCCATATCATGATCCTACTCCTTCACAAGATTCTACCATCCTTATTCAAAAGAGACATATCAAAACATAAACTAAAAGGGAATCCAAATTTATTCATTCAAAAGCTCTATCCACTCCTAAGGAATCCATTCCTGCACATATCTCTCATTCAATCCAAATAAATCCTTCATTTATTATCTTCATCTTGACTATCCTATCCATATCCTTCATCCTATATAACTCATCCCCTCACCCTTGGTACTTTGATCTTGGTAAAGTTTGGGACAAACCTTGTCCAAGTATATTTTATACAATGCAAAACCTTACAATCCATGTCCTTTAGGCATCATCCTTTGATCCAAAAAATTCTTTTTATCCTATATCCATAATAGGAATACATCTAGTAAAGACTATCTCACTCCTTTGAAATATAATCCTTAGATATCTCTTCTCCTATCTTCTTCCTATCCACCTATCACAACATAGTCAATCCATTTATCCCATAGTATGTGATGCTATACCTATTGGGGGACACCTTTCCCTTGACCTAGGTGTTGAGTTGGATTCTTATATCATGATATCATATGAAAATCCTAAAACATTGGGATTTAATGAAAAACATGAGAAAAATAAATGTCAATTGTTGAGCTAAATATTTGGTTTGCATAGTTTTTTGCTTATCTTTCAAAATAACTATTAAAAAAGTCATGTCTTAATGGAATTATCTTTCCTATGATGGGAATTATAAAAAAAAATTGAGGTCCTAATGAATGTATCCTTCCTACAATGGATCTTATCTATCAAATATAAGCTTATCCTTTTGGTAGGAAATATGTTGATTGTTGGTTTTTGTTTCTCAATTTCTTTTCTTTTTCTTTCTTGATTTTTTCTTTTTTATCCCATTTTTTCAATGAAATCCTATCGTAATGTTCTTAGAGAATCTTTGGGTCATAGTATGAGTGTCTTGTTTGGAATTTTTGACTTTATTTTCCTCACATTCTCTTGAAGAAGGCATATATATTAATGTTCTTAGAGAAACATGGGTTTAGACATGACCTCTCTTTTTTATGATTATATGTGTGTTGTGTGTATGCAACCTGGGTAAATGATAAGTGATATCCACTTGATATAGTTCCTCTTCAAAGTAACAATGTGTCTTGTTTTTATTTTTTTGTTGCTTTACATCTTTATGTATTAGCCTTTTTTTTTAATCTTCTCTTAATATATTTCATTTTGATATTTGATACTTGGTAGAGATTGATTTCACTACATTCACAAGTGTTAGTATGCATTATAGTATCATAATCATAACATGTACATCATACTAATATATCATATATCATGATTAATAAATCATCATCATCATCAGATCATACAACTGTGAAGGAGGGGATTCTCTACTTCCCAGTCCCAAGAAAAATAGGGTCTAATGGGAGAAAACTACCCTCAGTCACCTCAATGACAAAGGATAAATGATAGGACAACAAATAAAGAACAAACTAATTCATGTTTTTGGGTTTTTTAGGAATTGATGATTTCGGGAGTTAGGTGACCAAACAATAGAGGCCTTAGGTTGTTGAACAACTAGCTCTTAGCCATAGGACACCAGCATGGGACATAGATGACAACACAACATTCTATCATCTCAAAGATGCATTTGTGTCTCATACAAATAGAGAGTTGAGATAAAAATTTGAAACTCATAGGGTGTGCTAATGACTAGAGAAACTTAATCTGACACTTTAAATAAAAATGATAGAATGCAAAGAATGCATAAAATAGATAAACTAATTACAACAAAAAGAATACTATAACTTGAAGGATAGATTAATTATGAATGAAATGATAAGAAAGGGTAGTGTAAATCCAAATTATAGTTGGTCCAGCCTCCCACTAGCTCCACATGAATGGAGTACCTATACACACAACAATGAAAAATGTTAGGGCTATGTTTTAGAGTTTTCCTTAGTCAAACCCACACTTTGGTGTTTCCACCTATATGGATAGCAAATAGATTACAATAGAGATAAAATGATAAAGAAAAGAAGTAGACAATATGTATAGAAAGCAAATACAATCTATACACTATCTATAATATTGATAGTGCAATGGAAAGATAATAGTGAAGTGTTACCCTCCATTTGGAAAGCTTGATAAGCCAAAAGGAAGGATGGTAGCCTTGAGCTCGAGGTAGATGGATGTGCAAGAATATAGTGCCAATAACTTGAAACCTACAATAAAGTGATGTAGAAAGAATGGCGAGAGTGAATTGAAGTTGCAATAATGAAGTTGGAATGTGATAGATTGAGATATATTGAATGGAATCAAGAAGTGAGTTCAAAATGAGGCTTTGGAGGCAAAAGGATTGTTCTTGGGTAGATTTTCAATTGCAGGAGACATTACAACTCATAGATTCCATGAAATGTAATGCCTTAACATCCACTGACCCAAGAATCTATCAGGGATTCCAACGTGGTGCACAAATTTTTGCACACCATGGAAGCATCATAGTCAAAATTCCCTCCATAAATGGAAAACGCCAAAGAATGGATAAGACAAAGGACTTACGGTGGCTAGTGTTTGCATTATCAATGTTATAAGGCTAAAGTAAGGGTATATTATGGGAAATTGTGCTATGGTGCAATTTTTGACCTCAACATTTTTCCCTCACTTTAGTAAGCATATGTGTTAGAGCATATGTGAGCTAAAATATAAAGATATTGAAGAGAGTATACCAAAAAAGAGAGAAATCCATCCTTTGATCTAGCATACCTTCATGTGAAAGGTGGTTTTTCTAGAATGCAAAGAGGATATGAGTCTTCAATCTTGAAAACCTAACTACAATCTCACCACATACATGTTATCTACACACAAACATGTTAGGTGAGAAAGTGAAAAATAATAGACACAATCATAAGACATAATTTGATCAAATATAATACAATGCTAATAGGTATGCCTAGCATGGCTAGAGTCCATATGACAAGCATGTAGGCCTATGGCTGCTACAAACTACATTTTAGGATAGTCATAGAAAATAAAATTCTAGTTAGGTTTCCCCAAATATAGATGCTAAGACATAATATATCTAGACATCAAGACACAAGATATCAAATATTAGATATAAGACACAAGCATAAGATTCCAAGAATCAAGGAATCCTTTTGAAAGAAATTTATAGACAGGGGTTATTTCATCAGGGAAGACATTAAGACATCAAGGAACCGTTTTGAAAGAACACTCCTTTTAAAAGAAATGGAATTTTCCACAAGTGATTCTATCATCAAGGAATCATTTTAAAATAATACTCCTTGTTGAAAATTAAGTAGAGATGAGAGCCCCCCCTTAGAATGATGTGTGCTACATAAAGGAGCACACATGATTCTAAGGATAGAAAAGAAATACAAGAGATTTCATGGCATAAAATACATGAAAAGATCTATGTAATGTTATCATGCATGCAAAGGACAACACATAGAAACCACAACATCAAAAAGAATACATGCAAAGATGAAATCAAGAGATAGGGGGGTCTGATAATTCTAGGTCAGAACTGTTGTAGATATAGATAGATAGATATAAAATAATATATGTATGAACTATCATCATTACAAAAATGAGTTAGAACATGAAGAAGAGAACATAAAAGAAAGAAAAAAATAAAAATTGGGTCAATATGGAAGAAGGCCTAAATTCCCCCAACAATTTGCATCATCCTTGACATGCAAAACAAGATTTATGAAACATAGAAGAATGATGGAATAAATAGAAGAATGTTATGATAGAAGAGGAACAACCCTAATCCAAGTCCATGAGTAGGTCATATTTCTCTCAATATAGTTAATTATAAGGGGAGGTATAGCAAGGGATATACCAACTGACTCACCTATGAAAAGGGCCAAGGAAGAGGGCCCATCGAGGTCCTCTTTGTTGAGCTCTTGTGTGACTAGGGTCACCGATCTCTGAAAGATTGATGAGAGTCAAGATATCCTCCAATGAGTTGAAAATGAACTTGAAAATAGTTCCATGTGTCAACTAAGGGGAGGATAGGACACTTGGGAGTCATGACTAATCTCAGAAAGAGGATTGGTGTCCAACTTCAAGGATGCAAGAGTTTCCTCCATCACAAGGATGACATAAGCCAAAGCAGAACCAAACTCCATAGTAGACAAGGATTTCTTATGACCCTCATGTGAAGCATGGCCATCCTAAATATTGAGCTTCAATAGAGGATGTAGAATCCCCATAGAAGAAGAAAAAGAAAAAGAAGAATGAGATAAAGCCACAGAGGACACCACCTTTGTATGAGGCATGTTGATAGGCTACGAGAATGGAGGAATTTTTGGGAGACATGTAAGAAGGGGAGGATCCATAAAAGTAGAAATGAAAACCTACACCTTTTTAGGGTGAGTCCCATTGGGACCCCCCAATGAAGCTAGAAGAAGCATGGAGGTGATGGTAACTGAAGCAAAAGAAGAAAAGGAAGAAGAAAAAGCAACCACCAAATAAGAAAGAGTAGAACAAAACCAAGAGGATCCTCCCCACCCTTATATAAAGTTGTGTGCTCCTTAACTAGGGTCTTTTGTTGATGCTTATACTCATGTGCAAATTGGTTATGTTAGCTATGGGAACTAGAAGGAACACCTTTAGAAGAGGTTGAGGGCTCTTGCTCTACCATAGGAGAAACCTCTATAATTGTCGTCAGTGGAAGGGGAGACTCCTTAGGAGGAGCAAGAGGAGAAAGATACATAGAAGTAGAAATAAAAAGAGGCACCTTGGTACCAACCTCTTCCCATTCCCCACCCTAGAGGCAAGTGAAAGAATAGGTGGAGGCTAAGATGTGAGAAAAATGACACAAAAAGACTTCCCCTTGCCATACAAGGTGGTTCAAGGCACCATGGGTAGGACAGGAAGCTAGAAAACCTAGAGCTTCAACTTCCACATTATGGGAACCTTTCCTTTTCATACTCTATGTGTGGGAGCAAGAACATAGGGCACCACCAAGGGTTGAGAAGAAAAATTAGGAGGTGCAAAAGATGAAATAAAGGAACTAGAATGAAAATGCTTGAGGGTAAGAGCAAGCTTGTCCTCCCCCTTTGGAAGGTTAGAGGATTAAGCTAGCCATTGTGCACACAAATAAGCCTTCAAAGACATAGTATAGGGCACTGGAGGAAAACCACCTTTTGGCATTGAGCCTGGAATCTTATACTTTTGATAAGCCTGATGGAAGATATCTCCCTTAATAGGGAGATTTTTACTAGGATGGGCCAAGAACGGTCAAGGGAGAAGCCCCCATGTGCTACCAATGGCTTGTATCTAGTGTCTTGGAAAACATGCACGATACCCTCATGGGGATACTTTAGGAATTTGTGGATCATAGAAGAGACTACATTCATAGAGGCTGGCCAAGGAATTCCCAACCTTGCTCTAAATAAGTCTGACTTGGGGATCACAATAAATGGAACATCCATAGTTTTAGGACCAACTAAAATTAACAAAGAAATAGAGCCCATAGGGGTGATAGAAAACCCATGATGAGTGTAAAGGATGACCTATGATTCATCATATTTCTCCTTGTGAAATTTTTTGATAAATAAGGCCTCCTTAGTTATGATGTTCCATTGATTCAGGCTAGAACATACAATGAAGAGTGCTCCTTGTTCAATAGAAACTTGTGTGAGGTGTGTAATATTAGGAACATCATTCACATGTTTTATTGGAGGAATATGAGTGAATGAGATCAGTTCACATATTCAGATGGGGCAATATCAAAAGGAGATGGAGTGACCAAGTTCACATAGTATGAAAGGAACAAATTTGTGTATATATGTAGTTGGATGTTAGGCTTGGCTACATATTTGTTAGAATTTTTCTTTCTACCATCGAGGTGGATGGTCCCATCATTGATGTGGTCTTGAATCATGTGACACAAGTAGATGCATCTTTTTATATCATGTCTAGGAACTCGATGAAATTGGTAGAACTTTTGAGAGTCATACCATTAAGGATATAGCTCAAACAACAGTCAAATCTTAGGAAATATTATCACTCTATCTTTTAATAGTTTTTGTAGCTCACTAGTGTATGATTTTGATAATTTAGTGAAATTTCTATTATGTGTTGTATTATTTTTATCAAATGGAATAGAGACCATGTCATCCATGGACTTGTTCTTGCTTGGTACTGACACAACCGATCGACCATCATAGCGAGAGTGCAAGGATGATTCTCTTTACTAAACAACTGCTTGATGGTATTCTCTCAAAGTAGCACACAAATGCATGAAATAAGAATACTTCATTAAAATAATTTTTTCTTACAACACAGACTGTAATTTCCTGATAAGAACCTTTTGAACATTGGAGTCAAAAAAAGGATAGATAATATGAGAAAAAGTAGCCTGATATCGAGACATAAAGTCAGTCAAATTCTCATGGGTTCCCTTCATACACTGAATGATATCATGGAAGGTTATATTTGATTTGATGTTGGCTTGGAAATATTGGAGAAATTAGTTGACTAGCTTGTGAAAAGAGAAAATAGAATTTTTAGGTAAAGCACAATACCATTCTAAGCTAGTGTCCTTGAGAGAACATAGGAATAGCTTGGCCAACAAAGCATCATTATGAAAGAAATCAATACATAGAGCATTGAAGGATGAGACATGCATCCATGAGTCCCCATGACCATTATACTTTTTGAACTTAGGGATCTCCACCCCCTAAGGGTTAGGAGTGTTTAGAATAGAAATGGAAAGGCTAGAACATAGGTTGGGAAGAATAACTAGTCAAACCTACCAATTGATTCTACATGTGCCCCATGTTTTGTAGAAGATCATTGAGCACTAGATCAATAGACAAGGTATGACCAGAGGAACCCTCAGAAGAACCACCAACAACTACACTAATAGAGCCTCTACAGTTAGTACCTATTGTAAGAGAGGGGGACCAACCATGTCAAGGCCCTAGGTCATGGAGAGCCAAGAGCGGATGGTTGCCCTAACTTACCTCACTCTAAAGGAATGTTTTAGGAATAGGGGATCGAGAATCATGAGGAATAGAAGGTGCCTCAATCACTCTATAGATCCGAACTTTAGTTTGGGCTAAGCGAGCTGGTTTTTGGAGTCAATACTATGCCTTAGATAACTCTCTGTCTGAGGATGGAAGTGCAGTTCTAGGATGTCAATGTGACACACTAGAATTTGTACAGTCAAAAAAATGGACACAACACAAACTACCAAAAAATAAACTGACAGCCTAGCTAGTAAATCTAGACAATAAAAATAGAATGAGGAAGTGTAGGTAATAAAGACCAAAGTGATAAATAAAATAAACAAGAAATAGGGTGATGAAGATAATCTCACCAAAATGCATGTTCTCTTGCTAGCTCCACATGCTCTTTAACCTACACAAAAGAAGGAAGGGGAAAATTGATGGGGCTATATAGGGGCATGCCTCAGTCAAACCCTCATTTTGGTGTTTCCACCTCCATGAACAATCAAATAGCAACGAGATAGAAATATGTGATCATGAAGTAGAGAAAGAAGGAATGCAAATAAAAATACAAAATAGCAAATAGCTACTCAACCAAATCACAAAGGAGAGGAGTGAAACATTACCACCTCCAACAAGAACTGACTAGCCAGTGGAGGAGAAAGAAGGCTTGAACAATCACCATAGCATCGACCATGATGAAGGGAGGTCTCATAAAACCTCAATCCCATGTTGTAATGGCTTCCTTCACACTTTCTTTAGAGAGTTGACAAAGTGTTGTTGCTGCAATGGAGTGTTGAAGTGTTGTTGAGAGTGAAGTGAAGGCTGAGAATGCTTGAGAATGAAAAAAGAGATGGAAAAAAGATGAGTTGAATGAAGAAGGGATGAATTTGAGGGGGAAGAAGGAAGAATCTGCAATTTTTTGGGTCAGTTGGTCAAAGAGGGATGTTACAAATAAACTCCAATTGAAAGTGTAATGCCTCTACCAACTTCAGATGTAGGAATCCGTTAGGGACATAAGTGTGCTATGTGGATTTTTCTCATCGTGCATGCATCCCTAACAAATATTCTTCTACCAACACAAAGGACAGATGCTAAGTGGAAGGAAGGCAACTTACTGATGTGGAATTTTTTCTTTGGATTTGGTTTTATAAGGTGAGGATGTGTAAAAGGGGAATTTGTGTAAGGGGTGAAAATTCACTCCTATGCATTTTTCCCCCACTTTAGTCAACACGAATACTGATGAGTGCTTCAATAAAGTAGATCGAAGAAGTAGTAAGGTTAGAAATGTATACCTGAACCATTTAGGAAGTAGACCACAATCTGGTGAGCTCAAAAGTGTAGGGTAGGAAAAGGACTCCATAGCCTTGTAGAACTATGAAGTTGTAGAATAAAAGCATCTTGTAGGCCCATATACCCACAAGGAGGCAACACCAAGATCTCTCACATGAAGGAAGCCCCGAGAATTAAGCACCTCATAGGCTTGCAGACCTACAAGGAAGGTGTCCTCCATGATCTCTCACATAAAGGAAACCCAAAAAAAGTACCCTACAGGCCCACAGACCTACATGGAAGGCGTCACCTAATATATCACATGAAAGAAACCCAAAAAAAGTGCCTTAGATGCCTACAAACCTGTAGGAAAGGTGTCCTCCAAAATCTCTCACATGAAGCAAACCTAGGAAAAGTTCCTTATAGACCCACAAACCTGCAAGGAAGCGACCTCCAAGATCTCTCACATGGAGGAAGCTCAGAGGAAGTGCCTTACAGGCCCATAGACCTACAAGGAAGGTGTCCTCCAAGATCTCTCACATGGAGGAAACCTAAAAAGGAGACTCTATAGAGCTGAAAAGTGGATTTATAGGCACACTTCGAAAGCAACATGTTTACCTATAGATAGAACATGTTCGAAATTGGTCATGCAGGAAAGTAAGCGAATAGTCATGCAGACCATCAACAAGTTGGAAAACTCTCAAAGGGGTCCACTCAAGGGATGTGCTATTTTAAAGTGCAGAAGAGATGTATTTTCTCAAATCAATTCAACATCGAGGAATCCTTTTGAAAGATGTTCACTTCATCAAGGAATTCAAAAGGAAGAAGAATTCCCCCTTGTGAGGGGAAGGTAAAAGTTACTTCCTCCTTGAAGGAAATTTCTAAAGTTATTTCTTTGCAAACCCATGATGAAGGAGATACGTTATGTTAGGTCCAAGTTGAGAATGCGATTCTTGAAAATGTTTGCAAAGATTCTCAAGAAAAGATTCATTGGAAATGAATACATTTTTTGAAAATCAAAGTGTTATAGAAAATGTGTTTTCACACAAGAGAGGGACAACTCAAGCAAAGAAGAGAGAAAGATAAGAAAAGAGCGAAAGATAAATAAACATAAAGATAGGGCACATGGGTGATCTGATATTTTAGGGTCATAATTTCTCATAAATATATATATATATAAGTATAATAGTAGTATATAAATGAAATATCATCATCCCCCTACTATATCAAACCATGTGAAAAATGCATGAGAAGACAAAGTAAAAAATTAAAAATTGGGTCAACATGGAAGGGAAGCCTAAATGCCCCCGATGCTTTGCATCATCCCCAATTTATCAAAAATCAAGCACAAACATGGAAGAATGATATACAAATAGAAGAAGGTTTATGACACAAAAAACCACACCTATATCCAATCACCAACAAGGGTGACAAGGGTCATCTAGGAACACATAGCATGATCAAGGGGGAACACATCACAACACACACACACATCTAATCTAAAGATAAAGAAGAGGCCTCCCCCTAACACTCATCAACCAAGAGGTCATCTACTTCCCACTCCAGATCATCATAGGGGGAAGGAGGATGAGCCTGCAATGGTGGAATATTAAGGGGAGGAGATTTTGATCCTCCAACAAAAAGCACTAAGGAAGAAGGCCCTGCAAGGTCTCCTCCACTCGACTCTTGTGGAGCTATGGTCAACAATTTTGTGAAAATCACTGACAAGACTGAAACTTCATATAGAGAGTTAAACATGAAATTTGTAGGAGTGCCATGTCATACCTCAATGGACAGAGAGGGTTGTGCTCGAGGTTCACCAATGGGCTCATCGAGTGACTTGGTAGTGGTGGTGAACTCAGGGGAAGCTGGGGCTAGTTTTATTACTAGGATGAAACAAACCAGTCTAGGACCACCTTTCAGAGAAGGTGGGATCCTCTTACATCCTCTATCACTGGGAGGAACACTCTCCACCTTTTTCTCTATTGGGGGATGTGAAATCCCCACAAACAAGGCAAGAGGTGTAGAGGAAGAGGAGGAGGAGAAAACCACAACAAATAATATTGAAGTATTTGGCATATCCACGGGCTTGGGGAAAGGAGGGACATTTAGAAGGGACATCAACAAGGGTGGCTCCACTGAAAGAGCGATGAACACCTCCACCTTTTTAAATTCAAGCACACTCACAATAGGAGCTAGAAGTGAGAATGAACTAGATTAAACATAATTAGAGGGGAGGAGAGAGGAGGATGGAATAGGAGGCCCTGAAGCAGGGGTGGTCATCTCCTCTCCCTTCCTTTGTAATGTGGCTTGCTTAGCTATGAGATCCTTTCACCAATGCTTGCATTCATGTGCAAGGAAGTTCTTGTCACTCTTCGAGCTAGAGAATGAAGATTGCGAAGGAGCAGAAGAATCCTGCTCAGCCATGGGAGTGCCCACCACAACTATTTCTACTAGAGGGACAAGCTCCTAAATGGGAGTAGGAGGAGTAGGTTGAGCAACAACAAGGGGATTCAGCTCTAGTGCCTCAGCAGTGGGCCTCTTCCCATTTACTGCTTTTCGAGTGGAAGCAGAGGCCGTTGAGGTCAAGACATAGAGGATTCCCTATGGAGACCTTTTCCCTTGCCATACAAGGAGTACCAAGGTTTGGGTGGCTTAGTAGGGTGGTCCAAGATCCTAATCTTAGCCTTATGCCAAGCAGGTATCATCAGAGTCAATGGATAAAAGCCAAGCATATTCATCCAAAATGCTTCTCTAGAAAGAGGAGTGGGAGAGCCATCCTGAGAATGGGGTAGCTTCTCTTTTCCCTTTTGAGAAGGGGAGGTAACTGATTGTTGTGCTACTGGGAGGGTCAATTTCGGTTTTCCCTTGCCCCTAGTCTTATACTTCACATAGTTTTTGTAAATTAGGTTCGTTCTTGGATGGATCAAACCAACCGGGGTGAACCAAAAATGATCCAATGAGTAACCCCCATGGGACACCAAAGGCTGGTATCTAGTGTCATGCACTACATGCATAGCACCTTCATGGGAAAACTTCAAAAATTTATGAATGATAGAGGTGATTCCATTCATTGAGGCTAGCCATGGAAGCTAGCCAAGGTATGCCTAACTTCATCCTAAATAGATCTAACTCCATAATAGCATCAAAGACTGTGTCTATAGCCCTAGGTCCTACTAGGACAGAAAGAGTTATCGAGCCATAAAATTTGAGAGAAAGGCCATCATGTGTGTGGATGATGGAATTCGTTTCTTTGTACTCCTTCCTATGCAATGAATTAAGCCAAAATGTCTCTTTTGTAATGACATTCATGGGGCTCATGGGGTCTTATAAGACCACTGTCACGATGTTGCCATTGAGGTGAGTAGGAATGTAGAGGGGAGAGGGATTGTTGTTTAAGGGTAAATCCTATGACATCAATGTCATTTTTGGGGAGCCAGGCACAAGTTGCATGGTAGGAGTAAATGTGACCGTGTTGACATACACCTCAAGCCGAGTGGTAGAATCATAGGGATCGATAATCATGTTGGAAAAGTGTGACGAAAATGAGTTTGTGTATATCTACAACTCACCATTCACTTTCACCACCGATTTGTTTGTATTTTGTTAATGCAGGAGCATCCCAAATTTCAAGCGATCTTGCATCAACCAAAAAAATTTCATTCATGTTTTCTTGCATTTCAGTAATTAACTGTCAGGACCCAGTCTTAGTATTTCATACCACATAATATCGCATTGTAGCATTACAGCTTGCAGAGTAGGATATATGATCTTCATTGCAACATCTACATCATATCTGGAATTCAAGTGCTTTGGAGATCCTAGTATGAATATATCACTAATAGAATATCAACTGTAATTGGATAGAGAAAATTCACCAGCTAGTCTTGGAATTTCAAGTGTGCAGACCTATTCCGTAACTTGTGGAGCTCAGGATACCATTTTTTAAGGATGCACATCCATTGAGGAATCTCCATTCTAATCTGCATCATGTTTTTCCAAGGATCAAAGGAGAATCATATATTTTGGTTGACCTTCACACATTTCATCAACTTTTGGGTTTGACACCTCTTGAGGCTGACACAGACCTTTTCCAGAGCTGGGAATTGATATATATATAAGCATTGTGTAGTTGCATTAGTGATAGTAGTAATAGAGTGATAGAGAAGTAGGAAGATATAGGAGATAAGGGCTTTGACCTGCATTGTACTTTTGGGCTTAGCACCATATCATTCTATAATTTGTAGGTCAGAAGGTAGGGCATGTTGCCTATGAATAATTGATCATTATATATATATCCATGTGGGATTGTTATTCCAATTCTTTGAGTTTCTATTGTGTTTACTCTTGCTGCAAGGTTGGACAGTCGTATTTTTGGTCCCTCCATCCTTGACTACACCAAGTGGTATCAGAGCAAGATCCCAGACCTTGGGAAAGGAGAGCAGAGTTGAGCAAGGCATTCCATAAGATCTTTGTGTGGAAAAATCACCAACTTGAGGTAGCCTACTCGTGTTTGTCAATAGATCACCGACTGTGAGGTAGTTGTAACCTAGGAGCAAAATCACTTACTTGAGGTAGTTGCACCAGATCCTAGGAATAGATGCCACCGAAGAGAATTCATACTATTGTTAATGTTGCTAGAAAGATGGATGAGATGATGGAAATGATGCAAACAATGAAAGTGAGATTCGATGATGTTGAAGAAGATAACAAAAAATGCTTAAACCCTAGACCTAATGATGAAAGTGATTAAGATGAAGTTCAAGCTATGGATCTAATGGAAGAAACCTTGGAAGAAGAAGAGTTAGATCAGATGAAGATGTTGAAGGCTATTTCAAAAATAGCAAAGTGACCAAGAATGGAGATTTTGAACTATACTGGTAACCTAAACCTTGAGGAGTTGATTGATTGGATAAATGACATTCAAGAATACTTTGAATATGAAGAAATTGAAGATCTGAAGAGAGTGATATTTTCAAAGAAAATGTGAAAGGACATGCTATAATATGGTGGAAGGAAGTTAAATTGGAGAGAAACAAAAAAGGTAAAGATAATATTGTGAAATGGGATAGAATGGTGACAAAATTGAAGAACCAGTTTATACCTGCGGACTATGAGTTGGAGCTACTGAAGAGATTGCAAAACCTGAGATAGAAAGAAAATATTATGAAAGAACACATAGAGTAATTTCATCAAATCATCATTAGGACTGGACATAGTGAAGCAAGCAAGGATAACATGGCAAGATATATCAATGGGTTGAGGATGAAAATTTAGGAAGAGTTGAGTCTGGTAAGGATGAATTCGGTAGAGGAAGCATATTAGTTTGCATTAAAAGTGGAGGAAAAGCTAAAAAAAAGACATGAACAGGGGAAAAGAGGAAGAGGAGGTAGATTTTAGAGAGTAAGGTCACATTCTGGAGTAGAAAAACCATATGTGGAGCAAAGGAAAGATAAATATTCATACCACAAGGAAGAGAGGGATTCCAATTCATACCATAAAGGGAGAGATGATAGAAATTATTACTACCACAATAGAGGAGCCTATAATTATTATCTCAATGATGGAAACCAAAGAGATGAGAAAGGATATGACAAGAGAACTTTCAGAGGAACCTATTTTAAGTGTAGAGGAGAAGGACATAGAGCATTTGAGTGTCGCCAAGAAAGTAAGAAGATTGAAAATCATATAAGAATCAGATATGTGGAGGAAGAACCAGTGGAATAACCAAGTTCCAGAGGAAGTCTTGAGAAGGGAGAATCATTATTCATGAGGAGAGCACTGTTCTAGGAGAAAGAAGTACCTAAGGAAGCACCACAGAGGAAATTTTTTTTCCAGACTAGATGCAAAGTAGAAGGTAAGTGTTACAAAGTTATCATTGATAGTGATAGCACAATAACCTAGTTTCTAAGGAAATGGTGACAAAGTTGAATTTGGAAAGGAGACATCCAAAGCTTTATAGGATAGCCTAGATTCAAGATGAGCACAAGATACTAGTAAGTGAGCAATGTTTAGTAAAATTTTGTATAGGGTCATATCATGATGAAGTACTATGTGGTATTATGCCAATGGATGTATGCCATATGTTTTTGGGTAGACCTTGGTAGTATGATAAGAAAGCTATAAATGATTAGAGAAATAATACCTATACCATAACTCCAATGGAAAGAGAATCACCTTGACACCCTTGGAAGATTAACGTAAAAGTGAGGTATGTGGTACAACTAGAATCAATTTTTCAGATGGAAGGAAATTTCTGGATGGATTGAGACATGAAAACATGTGTTTTGCTTTGATTCCAAGGAAGTGTGGAGCCCTAGATGCAGAGAGAATCACAAGAGAAGAATCACCAGAGAAGGAAGTCACTGAACTATTGACAGAGTACCAAGATCTTGTATCAAAGAATGTGCTTGATGGATTACCACCAATCTAGAGTATCAGTCATCATATGAATCTTATTTCAGGAGCTAGTTTTCTAAAAAACCCTGCACATCAGATGGCACCAACAGAGAATGCAAAGCTAAATAGAAAGATATAGGAACTATTGAAGAAAGGATTGATCAAAGAAAGTATGAGCCCATGTGCATTACTGGTTTTACTTGCACCTAAGAAAGATGGAGAATGGAGGATTTGTATAGATTCAAGAGCTATCAATAAGATCACAGTGAAGTACAGATTCCCATTTCCTAGGATGGATGACATCATGGAAAACCTGAGTGGAGCAAAGTATTACACCAAGATAGACCTAAATACTGGATACCATCAGATCAAGATTAGAGAGAGAGATGAATGGAAGACTTCTTTCAAGACAAATGAGGGATTGTATGAGTGGTTGGTCATTCCATTTGGACTAACTAATTCACCTAGTACATTTATGAGGTTGATGAATGAAGTCTTGAAGAAATTCTTGGGAAAGTTTGTCATTGTTTACCTGGATGATATTTTGATTTTCAGTAAGACTAAGGAAGAACATTTGGAGCACATCAGACAAGTATTTCAAAGGCTAAGAGAAGAGAAGTTAATAAACATCAAGATGTGTAGTTTCATTCAGGAAGAACTAGTATATTTTGGATTTGTGATATTTGTGGAAGGATTGAAGATGGACCCTGAGAAGGTTAAAACAATAGTTGAATGGCCTACACTTTTGAACATTGGAGAGGTAAGGTCATTTCATGGACTAGCAACCTTTTACTAGAAATTCATTAGAAATTTTAGTATTATTTTCACACCTATGATAGAAACAATGAGGGATGACCGTAAGGAATTCAAGTGGACATCAAGAGCATAAAGGAGTTTTGAGTTGTTGAAGCAAAAGGTGATAGAACAAACTGTGTTAGCACTACCAGAATTTGATAAGGTATTCCAAGTGGATTGTGATGATAGTGGAAGTGCAATATGAGCTATGTCAAGTCAGGAAGGGATACCAGTAGCCTACTTTAGTGAAAAATTGAATGATGGTAAGAGAAGATATTCAATTTATGATTAGGAATTCTATGCAATCATACAAGCCTTGAAGAAGTGGAGACACTACTTGTTACCTAAGGAATTTGTGTTGTATACAGATCATCAATCTTTATAATATTTGAATAGTCAAGGGAAGTTGAACCAGATGCATATGAGATGGGTAGAATTCTTGCAGAGTTACACATTTGTGTTGAAGCACCAGAGTGTAAAGTCAAACAAGGTAGTAGATGCATTGAGAAGAAGAAGAAGTTTGTTGACAGAGATGAGAATTGAAGTATTAGGTTTTGAAGAATTGAAGCATATGTATGAGGATAACATTGATTTTGTGGAGGCATGGAAGGCTTGCAAGGAACCTATAGAGATAGATAGAATCAAATGGTTGGATCACTTCATTCAGGAAGATATGTTATTCAAGAACAACCAGTTATGTATCCCTAGAAGTTCAATGAGAGAGAATTTGATCAAGGAAAAACATTGTAGAGGATTAACATGACATTTTGGAATTGATAAAACTATAGCATTGGTGAGTGAAAACTATTTTTGGCCACAATTGTATAAGGATGTCAGGAAATATGTTCAAAGTTGTAGGATTTTTCAACTTGCAAAAGGAAACAGTCAAAACAACTAAATGTATACACCATTGATCATACAAGAGAGACCATGGGAAGACATTAGGATGGATTTTTTGTTGGGATTACCTAAGACACCAAGAGGATTTGACTCTATATTTTTGGTCATGGATATATTTTCTAAGATGCCCCATTCCATAGCTTGTATGAAAACCAGTGATGCAGTACATGTTGTAAACCTATTTTGCAAGGAGATTATGAGATTACATGGACTACCAAAGAGTATAGTATCAGATAGGGACACTAGATTCATTGGATATTTCTAGAAAACATTGTGGAAGAAGATGAAGACAAATTTGAAGTATAGTTCAACATTTCACCCACAAACAGATGGACAAATAGAAGTGGTAAATAGGAGTTTGGGGAACTTGTTAAGGTTTTTTACTAAAGGAAAAACAATAAATTGAGACCTAATACTACGGCAAGTAGAATTTTCATACAACAATTCAGTAAAATGAAGCACAGGGAAGATATCATTTGAAATTATGACAGAACAATAACCCAAAGGAGTAGCAGAGCTAAGAGATATCAGTTTGGAGAATAAAAGGAGTGCAGAGGAAGAAGAATTTGTAGTGTTAATGGAAACAATGCATACTAAAATTAATGAGCATTAGGAGAAAATGAACAATGCCTACAAGTGAAATAATATCTAAAATTATGACAAGACAATAACCCAGAGGAGTAGTAGAGCTAAGAGATATTAGTGTGGAGAATAAAAGGAGTACAGAGGAAGAATAATTTGCAGGGTTCATGAAAATAATGCATACTCAAGTTAAGGAGCATCTGGAGAAAATGAACAATACCTACAAGGAGAAAGTAGATGAGAAGAGAAGACATAAGGAGTTTATAGTAGGAGAAGTAATGGTATATCTGAGAAAAAAGAGATTTCTGGTGGGGACATATAATAAGTTGAAGATGAAGAAGTTTGGACCTTGTAAGATCATCAGGAAGTTTGATTCTGGAAATGCATGTTGGCCTCCTACAATGATTTAACAACTAAGCCCTTAAAGCTATGATTCAGATATTGGACATCTAATCTGAATAGCTATCTTAATCATCATGAAGGTGCATTTAACTTGTCAACCCAGGGATGTAGACTTGAAATGGGTCAACACGGTATGTTCACTAGGAATCCATAGTATCCATATTCATTCTATAGCTAAGAAAGACATAATGATGAAAGTAAATTGCTTGGAAAGAAGTATCATAATTGTTGAAAATCAACCAGCAACTATACTAAGCTGAAGTGCATGATAGAAATGAAAATTTGAGCAAACAAATAGGAAACTACTCTATCTGCTTTGGCTGCAAGAACAAGCAATTTCCAGATTTGTAACTATTTGCATAGAAAAGTAACAACTAAGGTAAAGGATGGAACTCTCACCAAGTGGGCCCTCTTGGATGAGTATCCCTTAAGAAAAATGCAAACTTAGATGCAACAAACTTATAACATCATTTAATTCATTGAAAAACATGATTATAATATAGCAGTGTAATTGTATTACTGTAAAACTAAGAATGCGAGTGCAACTTCAGATTAATCAACTTTCTGAGGAGGAGCATTTGAGTCTTATTTATAGAAGGAGAAACTACTAACTAACTACCTAGCAAGGTGGTCAACTCCAACATATTAGGAGGATGCCACTTTATGGAAAGCATAGAAAGTGGAAAGGAGGTTATGCATGGATGGAATCTAGTTGAGCCGGTTTGACTTAACACATATCTAGCATAACAATAGCTCCTATATTCGCCCAACTATTATGACCATTTACAAGGTAGTTACAATCTTTAATTTGAACTAGGAATCTCCATCCATTGAGAGTCTTCCCTCCATTGACCTTTGAATTATCACCTTGTTGACCTTTATGGCAAACGACCAGCTAGTAGAATATTCCTCAATTTTATAGGCTTCTAATTATATTTGCATGACAACATTAGTACACACAACAATTGCATATCTATAACTATCTTAAAGTATTTTTCATTAATTCACATGTAAAATTAACATAGATAGTTCATATAGTATGTCAATGTCATTTAAAAGTTACAAAAATAAGCTTATGCCCAATGTTTATGGTTTGGAGGAAATAACATGAAAAGGTCAACATCCAAGTATCAAATTCTATGACAACAACAGCAAATGGATAATAAACTCTATCAAAATTGAGTCATAAATTGGACTTAGCACTCCCTCGAACCTAAGGTTTTGTTGGTCCTCCAGTAGAGGAAGAGTTATTCCTTTGCTTGGTCAATACCCTGAAATTTGCAACTTCCAGTTGTCCTACATCAGTTCTTGCAGTGAATGAATTGGGGTCCCAATAGAATCCTTGTTTTTTGTCCAACTTGTTTCATCTTTGCCTCTTTGTAGCTATATCATACTAATAATACCTAAAATTTGGCACAAGCCATAATATGGTAGGTGGCTAAAAATTTAATGGGATAAAAATTTGCCCCTTCATCCTTCAAAGCTATATATATCTATCAATTCTTTTGCATGTTGCAACATAGTTCTATAGAGAGTGAGGTTTTTCTTGTTTTAACTCATCAGTCAGACTGTTCCACCTCTGTGAAAAATATCTCATTACAAATTTCCCTATAGCTTTTTCTACCTCATCATACTCTTTGTAAACTACTTCTTTCATAGGTAGGATCCTACTAGTATAGCTTGGTGAGTAAAAGAAATTGTTCCATTCCTAGAAAATGTCTCTTGGGTTTCTAGATTCAGCCCTGATGGGTAGGGGAGTGTTGGATTCTATTTGCCTATAAGTTCTGAACTATTTAACCCAACTAATTTCATTCTATATCAAGGACACGAATGACCTTAATTTGAGATACCCAATATACAATAATGGATTCCAATCATGATCATGGGACACAACATAATTATGCAAATAGAGTTCACACAACAAATTTTTTACTTCAGGAGGAGCAATTTGATAAGTCTAGAAAAATTCAAGAGGAGTCTCAATGGAAGGATTCAAACCTGAAATGATCCTTGATAATTTAAAAGAAATATTCCTCTCCTTCAAATATAGAGTATAGACCCTTGGAGGAGTCCTGCATTCTAAGGTACTAAGGCTACTACATTGTCCACCTTTTCCTTTAAGGAAGTAATTTCTGTATTATTGTCTTCAATCTCTGCATCTTTCTTTTTAATCTCCTCCTTTATCCTGTGTTTCTCCTTTTTTCATTCCTCTTCCCTCCTTTGCATCTCATTCCATAGGTTCATGGCTACCATGTTCCATGAAAAAACAGAGGGTTTATGTATTCCTAACAAAAAATTTCTTGGCACCGATTCTTGCTCTTCACATGGCACCTGCTAGAGGGATTATGATTGTTCACCCAGTTCTAGCTGTAGGGGTTCTTGCTCTTATTGTAGGAACTCTTGCTCTTGCTCTTGCTATGAGAGCTCCTGATTCTTATCATAGTCTTGAATCTCAACCTGTTCTACAATGGTAGCAAGCTCTACCAACCTTATATCTGCCTATTCTTGAAAAATGTCCTTTTCCTCAACATTCACCTACCCCATTGGGTCTTCTGTGTCCTCTTGTGATGTTCCTCAAGGGCTTGGGATTCTCTTTTGGGACACACTAGTGGCTATCTTAGCTAGTCTTGATTTTCTAGGAGGGGTTTCATGTTTTTCTTTGGCTACAGGAAGAATAGTGTTAGCCTTTTGTTTGTTAGAGCTTGGTGCTCCTTTTTCTACTGTTTTCTTTTTAGATTTTACCTTCCTCATTTCTTCCTCTTTCTTTTGTGTCCTAGTTTGAATTAGGGTTCTAAGAGGGACATCATCATCAGATTCTGAAGAGGAACTATATTTGCTTGAATGTTCTACCTTAGAAGAACTAATCTCTATAGTTTGCTTAGCTGTAGGAGGGTTTACACTAGGGATTGCACCATAAGTTGAGACTCTAGGAGTGGCTTCAACAATGTTCAGTCTCCTACTAACCCTACGAGGTTGAGGAAAAACCCTAGGTTGCAAATGCTTTGGTCTAAATTGATCAATATTTAAAAATTCCTCAGAAGTCATATAAGACACATTATGCAAAGATTTCTCTACCAATAATTTGATCAGACAATGGTGGGAGATAGAATTATCCCTACCTTTTTGAGTTTCAGTAACCATGATTAAAAGGAGATGATATGACACATTTGGCATGTTCATTCTTTTCCCATTCCTCCTATGATTCAAGAGTTTGAAGTGCACAAAATGTAGGTTTGACTGGTGGCCTTCACAAGTGATGTACTTCAAAATGTGGATAGCTACTTGCTTCCATGGCTCGGGAAGAGAGGTTCTCTTCACACCTTGCTTGTCCAAATCTAATGGAGGGTCACCAGGTTTTGTAAATTCAGCCCTAGCTGACCTTGCATCTCTGGTAGCAGGGTAATGTTCACCATCGGCAAGCAACCCTGTTACTTCTGAAATCCTCTCTTCAGTAGCTATTACCTCCAACTCTTTTACCATGGTCTTTCCTTCAAACAATGTCTACCAAATTCCTATGCGATATCTTCATTATAACTATCAAGCTTCAAGAAATAGTCTAGCCATTCGCAATTTCTAAATTATGCCAAAGAAGGTGCATCCTACAATACTACATCATGAACTATGGGTTTACTTCAAATTAAATGACCTCCCATCATTCAACTGTCTGCAATCAAGCAAGCACTCTACTAGGTTTCCCTTCCTACAATCTTTGTAAGAAAGCCCAAATTTCACCTTCCTGTAACACTGTTGAATTCCCAATGTCAATGTCATATAAACTTTACCTTTTTGGTGGCTTAGGATTATGACAAAGGAAATAAAGGTAGTAAGGGATAATAAATGAAGGATACAATCAAGAAAAATGGTGTTAGTGTGGTGTTATTCTCACACATGCGAGCCGCCACCTCACTCATAATTCAAATTAGCTCAATTTAATTTTTGATGACATGGACCAACATGGACTGGCACATGGACATGTTATACTCCCCCCAACCTAAATTTGAGCATGTGTCATCACATGTGAGGTGGTAATGACAATTTGATAGGGTAGGGGACAATTACATGCTATGGAGAACATCTACATTAATGTAGAGTAATTAATTAAATGTACAAAAAGATAATTAAGATGTAACAAATTGATGCACACATACTTGAATTCTTGGAATATTTGTTGCAAAAATATTGAGGAAGTACTAGTCACCTTTTAAGAAGTCAGTTGAGAAATTAATGAAAGTGGAAATGGAATGAAGTGAAGTGGAATGAAGTGAAGTTATGGTGGAGTGATGGAAGAGAGAGAAAGATGGAGATGGATGGGCAGATGGGTGGATTAATGAAGAAGTGGAATCCCACAAAAGTGGAATTCTTTATTATGACAATTTACATACCTTGGTTAGCTAGAAGGAGGGACACTAGGCATGCTTCCTTCATTTGTAGGAAGTTTGGGTGTTGCATGAATTCCTCCTTGGAGGTTGGCTTGTGATAGAACCTAAGGTGATGATCGTTGACAAGCAACTTAAATATGACAAGGTTAATGGTAGTGAGCTGAACAACTTAGTTGGGAAAGACCTCAACAACCTCATATGGTCCTAGCCACCTTGTCTGTAGCTTACCAGCATTATCTTGATATCTTGAGTCATAAAGTAGTGCCCATTCAAAAGGTTGAAACTTCTTTTCCCTTATGTACTTATCATGCCATCTAATCCTTTGATTTAGCACTACCTCAGTATGATGCAAGGCTATCTTTCTCATCTCATCCAAATTATTTAGCTATAGAATTCTATCCTTTTGTTCCTCAGAGATATCCATCCCTAAGTATAGTGCAGTCATAAGAGTCTTATGCTCAAATTCAATGGGCATCATAGTTGTCTTTCCATACAAAAACTCAAAAGGAGTGAAGCTTGTGGTTGTTTTCTAGGTGGTCTGATAGGCCCAAACAACTTCTGGCAGCCTATTTGCCCAATCCTTCCTATGGAAAACCACTGTTTTGGTCAGAATGGCTTCAATTTCCATGTTGGTCACCTCAACTTGGCCATTGACCTGAGGGTGATAAGGAGTAGACTTCTATTGCCTCACATTATATTCATTAACTAGTGTTGTGACAAGGGTTGATGTACATTATGCCCCTTGATTAGTCACTATCTCCCTTGGAACTCCATAATGAGTGAAAATTTCCTCATAAAGAAATTATACAACCTTATTATCTCTTGCATGCTTCATTGCTTTAACTTAAACCCATTTGGTTACATAATTAGTGAAAACCAAGATATAGGATTTACCATTTGATGGAGGATCAATGGGTCCTACAAAATCCAATCCCCATTTATCAAATTGAGCGATTACTACCTGGGGGTAAAGGGGCATCTCATCAGATTTGGTTGGCTGGCCCATCCTTTGGCATCTATCACACTTGTATATTTCCCTACATCCTTGTGGAGTGTGGGCTAGTAATATCTTGTGTTTAGAATCTTCATTGTTGTCCTCTTGGCTACAAAATTCCCTCTGCAAGGTTCATTGTGACATGCATGCAATATATCATATGTCTCATCTTCCCTCACACATTTCCTCATGAAATGGTCAGGTCTATGTAGAACAAACATCCTATAATCCATGAGAAATGAATTTTTTTCTCAATGAGCACCCTTCTCTCTTTAGGAGAGAATGAGGAGGAACTCTCCCTATAACCAGATAATTAGCTATGTCAGCATACCAGGGTGTATGCACACTAATGGAAAATAAATGATCATCAGGGAAAGAGTCATCAATGACTTGATTGTCCTCTGATGTAGTCAGCCTTGAAAGAAATTATACAACAACATTGGTCTTCCCTGGTTTATCAACAATGGTTATGTCAAACTCCTGCATCAACAACAACCATCTTGCTAGCCTACCTGAGATCAGGGGCTTATTCATGAGATACCTAATGGTTGCATGGTCTATGTGCACAAATATCTGATAGCTTGTTATGTAGTGCCTAAATTTGTTAAGGGCATAGACCACTACCAACATTTCCTTTTTTGTCACTGTATAATTGAATTCAACTCCTTGTAGGTTTTTGCTGAAAAAATAAATAGCATTCTCAATAGCCCCTTCTTTTTGTCCTAAGATTGCTCCTATAATGTAGTCTAATGCATCTATATGAATGTGAAAAGGAAGCTCCCAATTGGGACTTTTGAGTATAGGAGCATGAGTTAATGTTGCTTTGAGATCAGATAATGCATTGTCACAATCCTCGATCCATTGGAACTCAACATCTTTAGTTAAGAGATTGTACAATGGTGCTGCCATTTTGCTAAAATCTTTGATGAAACATGTATAGTAGCTTGCATGTCCCAAGAAACTCCTGACACTTTTTTGTTGCACAGGTATAGGTAGATTGGTGAATACCTCAATCTTGGTAGGATCTACTTGAATTACTTGGTGAGAGATGTAGTGTCCAAGGGCTACACCTTCATGCATCATCATGAAGTAGTTTTCACTGCTTAAAGACAAATTATGGTCTTCACATATTTGTAAGACTCTCTTGATATTTTCCAATGCTTCATTAAAATCAGCACCATAGGTAGTAAAATAATCCATATAAATCTTCATGCAATCATGTGATATATCTAAAAATATGCTAATGAATGCCCTTTGAAAAGCTGCAGGTGCATTGTATAAGTCAAATGAAAGTACTGAGTAGGCATAAGTCCCCCATGGGTAGGTAAAGGTGGTATTATCTTGATCCTTGGGTGCAATTTTTATCTAGTTATACCCACTGAATCCATCTAGAAAAGATAAATACTTCTTGCCTGCAAGGGAATCCAACACTTGGTCTATAAAAGGAAGGGGAAAATGGTCCTTTTTGGTGGCAGCATTGAGTTCCCTATAATCAACACAAAATCACCACTTCCATCCCTTTTTGGGAACAATCACCAATGGAGACACCCACTAGCTATCTAAAATGGGGTAGATAAATCCTGCATCTAGCAAATTTTTGTAGTTCACCTTTTAAAAATTCCCTCAGTGTATGGTTAATTCTTCTTTGTGGCTACCTCACTGGTGTGCAATGATCTATGATGTATATCCTATGAGTGTAGATCTTAGGATCCAATCCCTTCATATCATCGTAGTCCCATGCAAATGCATGCTAGTGGGTCCTCAGTAAGTTTTTCAATGACAACTATTGTTCTTCACTCAAATTGTTGTTAATATTGAGATATTTTCCTTCTGACACTTGCACTTGTGTAGTTAACTCTATCATAGCTACTTCACTAATGCTTGGTACCTTGAGTTCATGTGGTAGTAATGTATGAGACATACCTATTGTTGTAGGAAGTTTAGCTACAGGAAGAGTGGGTAGAAGTGTCTTCATTGGACTTGTAGAACTAGATGCATGAGAGGATGATGCTTCATGCACCTCACAATGGTTCTGAATTATGTTAGACAATATTTCATCTTCTTCCTGATGTTGCATGAAAGAACTTCTGCCTAACATCATAATTTGTGCTATGGAATTGACTTCCTCGGCCTCTTCACCAACATGTGGCTATATGGGGTTATCCATATCATGGGATGGCTGAGTAGGAGGGTAGAGAACAAGCTTCTTGGTGCTCTTTCCATTAGAAATAGTCATGTCTCTTGTCTAAAATCCAATATAGGAATCTATTGTTGCTAACCATGGCCTCCCTAGGATAATGGGATACCTGCCTAGTGTAGCTTTTGGAGAATGAATCATGAAATTTGTTGGGTACTCCCAAGAGTCTAGAGTTACCACAATATCCTTTACTATACCATCAGGTTTAACAGTGGAACTATTAGCAAGCTACATGATGGTAGGAGTAGGTCTCATGCTTGCAACATTTAGTTGTTGCAGGATATCCTTAGTCATCACATTTATTACTTCTCCTAGATCAATCAAAGCATTCTTTATTTGGATCTCGTTTATAACAACTCCTACCATAGGAATACTTGGGTCATTGTATTTCAGAATAGTCACTTTCCCAAGCATGATGCCAGCCAGTTGTCCCACCACATGAACCATAGTGGGGTCTTTCTTTTTCCTGCCTAGCTTCTTGAGGCATGCTTCCTTAATTTATTTGCCATGTATGGGAACATCTTTTATGGCCTAAAATAGAGGTATCTTGAAACATATATGTTGCAAATGATCCAAGATGTCAAAGGTTGTTTCCTCCTTCTCTTCCTCTTGTTTAGAAATTTCCAACCTCTAAGGAAATGGTGGTTCTTGTTTAGTCTGTTGGACTAGGACTGGTTTAGGGTTTTTAGGTACACTTTGTTGAATGCGGACATTTAGATGCTTCTCTTCTTCTGCATGAATTTTAGTGATAATGGGTGTGGAAGGATCTGGAAAAGTAGTTCCTGAACACAAGTGGATGTCACTTACACTCATAGCATATGTAGGAAATTGATTTGGATTAGCAGAATAGACTGGCTGTTGTTGTGGTTTGTTATTTGGTTTAGGTATGGATTGAGTTGGTAGCTAAGTTCTAGGTGTGTTTGAACTTGAACTAGTAGGAGGAGGCATTATAGTAGGTTTTCAGGGCTAGGAAGGTGGTTGCATGTAACTGGTTGTCTAGTTTGTCCATTGTTGTCCTCCCATCCATTGAGATTTTTTCTGTCAGTTTCCTAGACGTGGCTTCCAATTTCCTTGAAACTGTTGCCAATTCCCTTGAGGTTGTTGCCACTAGGGTGGAGATTTTTGGTGATTGGGCTAGGTATTTGGAGGGTTATTCCAAGGTTGTGGTGGATATCCTCCATAGTTGGATGGATATGGGGGCTTCCATTAAAATAAGGTCCAGCAAAGGATAATGGACCTAGTGGCATACCTTGTCTTGGAGCCCATGGTCTCCTTTGTGAAATGTAGTAGACTTGATCATCATCACCCTAGATTGGCTTGAACTTAGGTGGGATCTACTTACTATCAATGTTAGCTACCACTTTGCATCTGTAGTCCTTCTTTTATCTACAATGGAGGAAATACTCTACCAACATTTCCTTTGCCTCCTCTTGTTTCTTCTTTGCTTGAAGTGTATCTAGCTAAGTAGCTAGATTGTTTATGATGTCTTGCTTGAATTCTATTAGCAAGTGAGTAATCTCCATCCTTGAAAATCCATTGGTAGATGACTTACCCATCGAGGATTGGTAAGCTCTCCCTTTCTTTGAAGCTACCCTAGAATAGTTGTGACATATTTTCTTGATATCATTCCAAGGGACTTGGGTGATATCTCCTCCTCCCATCAGGTCTAAAGCATTAGTACAACTAGCATTAATTCCTCTTAGGAGGAGCATATTTTTTTATTCTTCATTGAGTGTATGGTGTGGAGATTTTTGTAGGAAAAATAGAAACCTTGAAATGTAATCCTCCAGACTCTCATCTTCCTTTGGCTGCATCCTAAACATGTCATCTCCCCTCATGTCACTACCCCTACAATATTCCTTGTACTTCTCAAGGAACTTTTTCTTCATGTCATCCCAAGTCTCCATAGTATTTATTCCCAAGCTCATAAACCATCTTAATGTAGCCTCTTTTAGGTGGTAGGGAACAACTTAAGCCTATGAGCATCAGTGGTATAGTCATAGCTCCTATAGAGGATATAAAACTTGAACAAGAAGGTATCAGGGTCTTCTATGACAAGTCCATAGAACTTAGGAAGGACTACAACAAGGATATTTTTGAGGTTTTCAACTTCATTCTGATGAGCAATGGGGATAGGAAAGGCTGGTTGGTTAGGTCTATTTATATTTTCATCACCCATTCTTGCCTGATGGAGTTCAAAAACAACGAGATTCTCAATTTGATTGTGGTCTTCAAAGGAAGTGTCATAACTTGTCAGGTTGGGAAATGAATTAGCAAAAAGGTGTTCTTCTTCTTCTTCATCGTCTCTTGGTAGATTTTGATGCTCAACTAGTTGGAATTGATCAGGGTTATAAGGAAGGAATATCCTATGAGCATCTCTCCTTCCTCTATGCATACAATATCAACTCAATATTAGCCAACTCACACAAAGAATTGGAAAAAGAATAGTGGATCATTACTTTCCTAAATGAGGGGTATACTAAGAAAAAACTTCCAAAAATATAGCAATAGGAAAGAAACTATCAATGACTCTAAAGAACTACCTAGTTTGACACCATCCTCAACAACGGTGCCAAAAATTTTGGCCTCCTACAATGATTTAACAATTAAGCCCTTAAAGTTATGATTCAAAGATTGGAAATCTAATCTGAATAGCTATCTTAATCATCATGAAGGTGCATTTAACTTGTCAACCCAGGGATGTAGACTTGAAATGGGTTAGCATGATATGTGTACTAGGAATCCATAGTAGCCATATTCATTCTATAGCTAAGAAAGACATAATGTTGAAAGAAAATTTCTTGGAAAGAAGTATCATAAGTGTTGAACATCAACCAACAACTATACTAAATTGAAGTGCATGATAGAAATGAAAATTTGAGCAAACAGACAGGAAACTACTCTGTCTGCTTTGGCTATAGGAATAGTCATAGAATGGAATTCTAGTTGTTGTAGGACTAGACAATTGCCAGATTCATAACTATTTGCACAAAAAAGTAACAACTAAGCTAAAGGATGGAATTCTCACCAAGTGGGCCCCCTTGGATGAGTATCCCTTAAGACAAATGCAAACTTAGATGGACCAAACTTATAACTTCATTTCATTCTTTGGAAAGCATGATTACAATAGAGAAGCATAATTGTATTACTAAAAAACTAAGAATGTGAGTACAAAATTAGATTAATCAACCTTCCGAGAAGGAGCATTTTAGTCTTATTTATAGAAGGAAAAACTACTAACTAACTACCTAGCAAGGTGTTCAACTCCAACAGATTAGGAGGATGCCACTTTATGGAAAGCATAGAAAGTGGAAAGGAGGTTATGCATGCATGGAATATGGTCAAGCTGATTTGTCTTAACACAAATCTAGCATAACAATAGCTCCTATATTCACTCAACTATTATGACCATTTACAAGGAAATTACAATCTTTAATTTGAACTAGAAATCTCCCTCCATTGAGAGTCTTCCCTCCATTGACCTTTGAATGATCATCTTGATGACCTTTATGGAAAATGACCAGCTGGAAAAATCTTCCTTAATTTTGTAGGCTTATAATTATATCTGCATGACAACAATAGTATGCACAACAATTGCATATCTATAACTATCTTAAAGTAACATTCTTTAATCCACATGTAATAGCATGTCAATGTCATCTAAAATTTACAAAAATAAGCTTATGACCAATGTCTATGGTTTGAAAGAAATAACATGAAAAGTTCAACATTCAAGTATAAAAGTCTATGACAACAACAACAAATGGATAAAAAACTCTATCAAAATTGAGCCATAAATTGGACTGATCAATGCATATGAAGTGGAACTACCAAAGTAATTTGGCATATCACCTATATTCAACATTGCAGATCTATACCAGTATCATGAAGGAGAGTCACCAAAGGACAAAGGAGTTGGTTTGCTAGACTAGATAGCACATCATCTAGAGGAAATTGAGGAAATTTTAGATAGTAGAGTTGGACGTAGTACCAGAGTAAGGCAATACAAAGAATATCTAGTCAGATGGAAAGGAAGACCAGAGGAAGATTCATCATGGATTTCTCAGGTTGAGGTGGACCACATTGGTTTTCATCTAGCCCTAGGAAAGTGAGAGGCTCACTTTTCTTCAACCTCAGGTGTCTGATGTAGAAGCATCCCAAGTTTCAAGCAATCTTGCATCAACCAAAAATATTTGCATTCATTTTTTCTTGCATTCTAGTAGTTAACTCTCAAGACCCAGTCTCAGTTTTTCATACCGCATTATACCGCATTATAACATTGGAGCTCATGAAGAAATATATATGATCTTCATTGCAACATCTACATCATATCCAAAATTCAACTGCTTTGGATATCCCAGTATGAAGATATCACTAATAGAATATCAATTGTAATTGGACAGAGAGCATTCACCAACCAGTTTTGGCTTTTCAAGTGTATGGACCTATTCTGTGACTTTCTAAGCTTAGGAAACCATTCCGTAAGGATGAGCATCCATCGAGGAACCTTTGTTCTGATCTGCATCATGTTTTTCCAAGGATCAAAGGAGAATCTTATGTTTTGACCGACCTTCACATGTTTCATCAACTTTGGGGTTTGAGACCTCTTGAGGTCGACGCGAACCTTTTTCAGAGCTAGGAATTGATATATATATATATATAAGAATTGTGTAGTTGCATTAGTGATAGTAGTAATAAAGTGATAGAGAAGTAGGAATATATAGGAGATAAGGGCTTCAACCCGCATTGTATTTCTAGGCTTAGCACCATATCAGGGAATGTTGCTTGTGAATTATTGGTCATTATATATATATATCTATGTGGGATTGTTATTCTAATTCTTTGAGCTTCCATTGTGTTTAATCTTGTTGCAAAGTTGGATAGTCCTATTTCTGGACACTCCATCCTTGACTACACCATTTGATTACTTCCATCAAGATGAATAGTATTGTCCGCAATGCGGTCTTGTATCTCATAATGCAAGAACATACAACGTTTAGTGTCATGTCTGTTAACTCGATGGTACTGATAGAAGGTATTTAGATTGTACCAACTAGGGAAAGGTTCCTTGAGAGGTTTCAGGTTCTCCAAGGTTATGATCTTATCCTTCAACAACTTCTATAGGATGGAAGGGTAAGATTGTGCTAACTTTGTGAACTTTTTGTTTCATCTGAGGTCGTTATCATTCATAGTGGCCACTGCATTTACAACAAACTTTCCATTTCTAGAGATTGAAACAATGGAGTTCCCTTCTGAACGAGAGCATGAGGATGATCCTTTGAACTGAACTATCATTTGTTGATACTCTCGTAATGTAGCACACAAATATGTGAAAGAAGGATATTTCATAAGGGAAAATTTATCATGTGAAGGTCTTTGCAAGCTCCCTATGAACACCTTCTGTAGGTTAGAATCGGGTAGTGGATACGATATTTTTGAAAAGAGCACTTGGTATCGTGCTATAAAATTAGTAATCTTTTTGTTATCACCTTGCTTGTATCAGACGAGATTCAAAAAGGTCATCTTCGATCTAATGTTGGCTTGGAATTGTCGAAGAAACTGGTTTACAAGTTGATCAAATGAGAAAATGGAATTATAGAGCAAAGAATAGTACCATTCAAGTGTTGTATCCTTGAGAGATCAAGGGAATAATTTTTCCATCAATGCATTGTGATGGAAGGAATCTGTACATAGGGAATTAAAGGTATACACATGCATTTGTAAGTTCCCTTTGGTGCCATATTTTTTGAATTTGGGAGTGTTTAAAATTGCTACTAATAATGGGCTATGTCAGAAAAAGGGTTGAAAGATAGGTTGGGTAGGGGCTTGGGAGGGACTCACTAGTTGGCTTTGCATCTTACCCATATTATGAAGAAGAGTATTTAGAATAGGGTCTTGGGATAACACAGGTCTAGTGGAACCTCCTCTAGAACCACCACCGAAGCCACCTCCAGAACCACCAGTGTGACCACCACCGAAACCACTACCAAAGCCACCACCACTAGTGGGGCCTCCACCAAAGCCACTATTGCTTATGTAGCCACCACCATGGCCTCCACTGAAACAACCTCTACTAGTGCCACTTCTATTGCTAAAGCCATCATTACTACCAAAGGCCCCTCCACTCAATCTACCAAAACCTCCACCACCAGATGTGACAGGAGGGGTGAAACTAAAACCCAAGGATATTCTTTTTTTATTGATAGTTTTAGATCCCTCAGAGGCAGAAGGGATGTTGATCAATGGGACTGTATCAACCATGTACACAGATGTGGGAGACATAGACTTTCCTAGCTATCTCTCATGGTCCTTGAAAGTGGCCCCTTTGATAATGTTAAGATTTTTCAGAGAAGCACATGCTTTTGTTAGACTAGAGAGACTAGCAAGGAGTTTTATGCTTGTTCGATCTTTTCCCACCATACAATTTATTTCACTGATAAGTCACCTAGTCCTTTGCTAAGGATAGAGATACATTTTGAAGGAATGTGAATGACCTCATGCTCATCTACCGACAATGGTGTAGGAGATGCAAGAGGAGTGGGGACATGGTCAGTCTCATTGGAGATCCCTACCTCGCCCTTGAAAATTACTCCTAAAGACCAATGATAGATCCAACAAAGAGGCCTATAGAGAAACCGGTAGTGACCTTTGTCCTCTCCAACAAAAGTCATCATATACTTTTCCTAAAAATATATGCAGAGGTTATGGATTGGGTTGTGATGCTCATAAACCTTCACAACACTTAGGGGCACAATGATCACAAGGTACAAGGGAAAATCCTCAACACCAATGAATGAGGAGACGTTGGTTCATGTCACATTCACCAAAAATGTAAGAGAGGGGGACCAACCACGTCAAAGCCTTAGGCCACATAGAGACAAGAGAAAAAGGTTTCCCTAACTTATCTCACTCTAAAGGAATGTTTTGGGAATAGGAGATCGAGAATGATGAGGACTATAAGGTGCCTCAATCACTCTATAGATCTAAACTTTAGTTTGGGCTAGATGAGTTAGTTTTTGGAGTCGGTACTGTGCCTCATACAACTCTCTATCCGAGGATGGAAACATAGTTTTGGGATGTTAGCATGGCACACTGGCATCCATATAATCAAAAAATAGTGGACACAACAAAAACTACTAAAAAACAAACTGACAACCTAGCTAATAAATCTAGATGGTAAAAAAAGAATGATGAAGTGTAGGAAATAAATACCAAAGTGATAAAGAAAATAAACAAGAACTAGGGTGACGAAGATAATCTAACCAAAATGCATGTTCGATAGCTAGCTCCACATTCTCTTTCACCTGCACATAAGGAAGGGGAAAATTTTGGGGGTTGTATAGGGCTTACCTCAATCAGACCCCCATTTTGGTGTTTCCACCTCCACGAACAACTAGATAGCAACAGGATAGAAATATGCAATAAAGAAGTAAATAAAGAAGGAATGCAAATAACTCTACAAAATAGTAAATAGCTACTCAACCAAATTGCAAAGGAGAGGAGAAAAATGTTACCACCTCCACCAAGAGCTCACTAGCCAATGTAGGAGAAAGAAGGCTTGAACAATCACCACAACCTCGATCGTGATGAAGAGAGGTCTCATGAAACCTCAAGCTCATGCTAAAATGGCTTGCTTCACACTTACTTTACGAAGTTAAGAGAGTGTTGTTGTTGCAATCAAGTGTTGAAGTGTTATTGAGAGTGAAGTGAATGTTGAGAATGCTTCAGAATACAAAAAGAGATGAGTTGAATGAAGAAGGAATGAATTTGAAGGGGGAGAAGGAAGAATCTTCCATTTTTGGGGTCAGTTGGTTGAAGAGGGATGTTACAAATTGAATCCAATCGAAAGTGTAACGCCTCTACCAACTTCAAATGTAGGAATCTATCAAGGACATAAGTGTGCCACATGGACATCAGAGCGCCACACACATGTCCCCAAAAAATATTTTTCTACCGACACAAAGGACATATTCCAAGTGGAAGGAAGGCAACTTACGGATGTGGAATTTCTCCTTCAGATTTGGTTTTCTAAGGTGAGGATGTGTAAAAGGGGAATTTGTGTAAGGGGTGAAAATTCGATCCTGTACACCTATAGAGGCATCAACACCCAATCCAAAAATAGGGACACTCTGAGTCTTAGGTGTAGAGTAGCTAAAACCCAAAGGAACCTTATTTACTTTAATAATATTAATCTACTCAGGTATAGAGTTGATATTAGTAGTAGGACTCATATTAGATATACACATTGACACCCCAAGAATCAAGACATTCATCTTATTTTTAGTGATCTTCGAGCCACGATCTTGAGTGAAAACCAAGTTAGAGGTGTATGTGAGGACATGGATATCTACAATGTATGCTATCCCCCGAAGATGCTCTATGCCTCCCCGATCCTTACCCAACATAGTTCTTAATTGCTCAATGCCAAGAGGCACTTGGGAAAAGTTATCATTGTGTGCCATGAATCTCTCAAGTTCCTTGAGTCTCATATCCAAGGAATATATTTTCTCTATAGGAAACTAGAGAGAAACATCATCCTCCACATAAGACATAGAGGGTGATGCAGTCAAGAATTGGCAATCCACAGGATTGTCAATTCTTGTAGCAAAAACCAACATTCTATTTTTTTGAAAACCATTAAATGGAGAACACAAGAGTTAATAAATATGAAATTTTATTTGTTTGTAGAATAATTTCAACCATAATGTATTACAGAGCTTCCACATTCTCCAACTTTGTAATTCCAACAACACTCACCTACAAGAAAACACATACAAACTTAATATTTTCTGAGAAACACCTACAAGAAAAAAAATTAGATTATTGCTCCCTATAAACATCAAAAAGAATCAACAACACACTTTATTTGACATCAAATCCTCTTCTCTCTAGAAAAATTCTCATTTTTACACCTTCTATGCATCCATTTTCCTATCCAAAAGCTTCTTTTCATATTGCAAAAAAAGTTAATCACTTTCTATCTATTACTACTCTCTTACTCTTAAAAATATTCTAAAAAAGTTTATGGGTTTTATGCAGCTCTTTTCTAACTTTTTGGAATATTTTGAATTTCTTTATTTCATTACAATATGAGAAAGCTATCCCCAATTTACTAAGACTAGGTCTCATAGTTATGACCTAGACAATCTTCCCCCTCCCCAAAATGTCAGTCAAACATCTATAATACTCATTACTCCTTCCTGGGTGTAGGTATCATGCACTCAAATTTGTCATTTTATTCAATATATTTATGTCCTCCCAAGGACCAACCATTGTCCCAACTTCAAAATTATTTACTTCCAAATATCTCTTTATCTTGTCTACATGGAAATCAACTTCAATAGTTTTTTTACAAAACTCATAAGAATGAGATAATACCTCTGTTTTTGTTGTTGCAACTTCTTTTCCCATGGATGTAACTTCATTTTTTTCCACTTCTACGTCTTCATCAAGATGTATATTAGCTACTACTTCTTTCTTTTCATCATTCTCTTCTTTATCCTCTTTCATGAGGCTCTTTTCTTTTTCCTTGGCACCATTTGTAGGATATTCTACTACATGTTCTACAATTTTATCCACTTCTCTTGCTTGTAAATAATCATTAACAAAAGTAAATGATACCTCTTTTTCTGTTGAAATAGCACTATCTTCTTCACCTTCATCAACTTCTACACCTTCCAAGTCCTCTATTACAACTTCCTTCCCTTCATCTCCTGCACACAAATCATTACTTGCAAACTTGTTATGAAAAGAACAATGGAACTCAACTTCATCTATTTTCTGATCTTTCTCAAATATAACTTTCTTCATTCCTAAAATTTCCTAAAGGGCATCCAATCTTACTTCTATCTTCTTCAACTTTGCAATGAGATTATTTTCTTTAACTTTTTCCCAATACTCTTCCCAAAATAACTTTATCAAAGGTATTCCAATGACCCATCTTTTCTTCTTTTTCAAAGTCATTTTTAGAGACTCACAAGTCCCTCTACAGTTACAAAAACTCCTTTCAATAATCTCTCACTCACACAACTATACTCTACCCAATAAAGGCTCAAGAAGATGCTTCCTCTACCTAGCTTCTCTCAATGGAGGAACTCTACACCTTCTATCTCGAATGATCTCTATTGGAAGTATAAGAGAGGGGGACCAACCACATCAAGGCTCTAGGTCACAGAGAGCAAAGAGCTGACCTAGCTTACCTCACCCTAAAGGACAAGGATCAAGAATGAAGAGCACTGTGTAGTACTTTTGTTACTCTTCAGACTTGAATTTCAGGTTTGGGCAAGGTGAGCTGGTTTTTGTAGTCAGTATTGCACCTCAGACAACTCTATATTCGAGGAAGCAACACGGTTCTGGGACAATAGTGTAGCATGTTGGCATCTCTCTATTGCGCTAGTGTCCATACGGCTAGAAAACATGAAGTGTAGTAAAAACTACCCAAAAACTTATTGATAGCCTAGCTAGTTGACTTTGACGCGAAAAAAATAATAAGAAAGTGTAGAAAATAGAGACAGAGATGATAAATCAAGTAAATAAAAGCTAGGGTGATGAAGATAATCTCACAAAAGCACCAGTTTTCTAGCTAGATCCACATGTACATCCACCTACACACAAAAAAGAAGGGGAAAATCATTGGGGCTATATAAGGGCCTACCTCAGTCAGACCCCCATTTTGATGTTTTCACCTCCACGGATAGCCAAAAAGCAACAAAGTAGAATATGGGATAAAGAAAGTAGAAAGTAAAGAATATTGAACACTACAAAACAATACTATGCCACTCTATCAAATCACAAAGCAGATGAGTGAAGCGTTACCACCTCCACCCAAAAATTCACTAGCTAATGGAGGGAGAATGCAAGGAATGGACTTGGAAAAGTCACCACAGTTTAGTGGTGATGAAGAGAGGTCTTGCAAGACTCCAATCCCACACTTCTATGGCTTGCCTTACAGTTGAAATGTGGAGTTGATGGAGTTCCAATGCTAATATAATGCTCATAATGAAATTTTGGAATGGTTCTTGAGAATGTGAAGAAGAGAGATTGAATGTGTAGAGAATTCCCAAAAATATGAAGTGAAATTCTAGAAGATGGAATGAATGAATGAATAATGTTTTTGAAGGTGATATGAGAAGGAATAGCCATTTTCAAGTTGGATGGTCGAAGAGGGACATTACAATTTGACCAAAATCAGGTGTGTAACACCTCTACCAACTTCAGACACAAGAATCCATCAGGGATGACAGCACGTTGCACAAACATCTATGCACCATGCTTGTGTTCTCGACATATATCCTTTCACCGAAACATAGGACAAATGCCAAGTAGATAGAAGGTAGGTGGGTGATGTGGAATTTTTCCTTCGGATTTGATTTTCTAAGGTGATTGTATGTGAAAGGGGAATTTTCCCAAGGGGTGAAAATTTGTTCCTATACATTTTTCCCCCACTTTATCAAGCATGAGTATCGATGAGTGCTTGGTAAAGTAGATCAAAGAATTAGAAATGTATATCTAAACCATCAAGGAAGCAGACCATGATTTGGTAAAATCAAAAGTGTAAGGAAAGAAAAGGACTCCACAGGTACTCTCCCTAGGGAGTTTCAAACAAAAGGAATCCATAGGTCCATAGAACCATGAAGTTGCACAAAATTCACCAAAGGCCCTCAAACTGACGATGCACAAATCCCGCAGGATGTAAGTGTCTCATGAGCTCGTAGACCTGTAAGAAGGAAACCCCCAAGTTCTCTCTCATGAAGGATGCCTAGTGAAGTAAGCACCTTACAGGCCCAAAGATCTACAAGAAGGAAACCCCCAAGTTCTCTCTCATGAAGGAAGCTCAAATGTAAGGGAAATCTATAGTCAGATTGGAAAGCTGCTTCACAGGCGTACCTACAAAGCAACATGTTAATCCACAAATAAAACATGTCAGAAAACAAAAAGTAGACACATAGTCAACAAATTGGAAGGATTTCAAAGGGCTCCCTCGGGAACCCTTCAAAAGAAGAGGGATCCACTCAAGGGACGTGTTGTTCAAAAGTGTATAAGAGATGTTTTTTCTCAAATCAATTCATCATCAAGGAATCCTTTCAAAAGATGTTCACATCATCAGGGAATTCAAAAGGAAGAAAATTCCCCCTCCTAAGGGGAAGTTCGAGGCTTCTCCCATAGGAAAAAGCTACTCCTTCCTCAAAGGAAAGTTCTCAAGTTTCTTTCTTTTCAAACCCATGATGAAGGAAACACGTTTCGTTAGGGGTCCAAGTTGAGAATGCAATTTTTGAAAAAAAAATTGCAAGGATTTTCGAGAAAATATTCATTGGAAACAAATGCGTTTTTTGAAAATAAGAGTATTATAGAAATGAAATTGTCACGCATACGAGGGAAAACTCAAGCAAAGAAGAGAGAAAGATAGGAAAAACACAAAATAAATGATGACATCACAAACAAGGAGCATAGGCACAGTCTGATATTTTGGGTTTAGAGCTACTCATAAATATATATAAGTATAATAATAGTATATAAATGAATTTTCATTAACCCCCTACTATACTAGACCATATGAAGAATGCACAAGAAGAAAAAGTAAAAATAAAAAATTGGGTCAACATGGAAGGGAAGCCTAAATTCCCCCAACACTTTACATCATTCCTAATTTGCCGAAAGTCAAAATACATAATAGAGGAAGAATGATGATACAAATAGAAGAAGGTTCATGACACAAAATAACTCCTATATCCAAGCACCAACAAGGGTGACAAGGGTCATCCAAGAACATATAACACAAGCATGGGGGAACACATCACAACAAACACACACCTAATCTAAAGGTAAAGAAAAGGCCTCCCCCTAACACTCATCAACCAAGAGGTCGTCCACTTCCCAATCTAGATAATTATAAGGAGAAGGCGGATGAGCCTATTGTGGTGGAATATTAAGGGGAGGAGCTTCCAACCCTCTCGCAACAAGGGCTAAGGAAGAAGTCCTCGCAAGGTCTTCTTTACTCAACTCTTGTGGAGCTATGGTCAGTGATTTTGCAAAGATTGACGACAAGGCTGGGACCTCATCTAGAGAGTTGAAAATGCACTTTATAGGAGTGCCCTATCATACCTCAATGGACAGAGAGGATGGCACCTAATATTCACTGCTAGGCTCACCAAGTGACTCAAGAGTGGTGACAAACTCAGGGGAAGTTGGAACTTGCTCCATCACTAGAAGGAAATAGGCTAGCCAAGGACCACCTTTTGGAGAAGGTGGGCTCCTCTTATGTCCCCCATTGCTAGAGGGGCCAACCTCTACCTTCTGCTTCATCAAGGTATGTAAACTCCGCACAGACAAGGCAAGATGCATAGAGGAGGAGGAGGAGGAAACCACAACAAAAAACACCAAATTATTTGGAATGTCTACAAGTTTAGGGAATGGCATGGTGTCCAGAAGACATCAAAAGGGGTGGCTTGACTAAAGGAGTGATAAACACCTACACCTTTTTAGGGTTAGGCACACTCATGCTCACACTAGGAACAAGAAGTGATATTGAACTTGATTGAATAGAAGTAGAGGGGGGGAGAGAGGAGCACAGGCCCTGAAGTAGGGATGGTCATCTCCTCTTCCTTCTTCTGCAAAGTGGCCTGCTCAACTATCAAATCATTTTGCTAATGCTTACACTCATGTGCAAGGTGGTTTATGTGAATCTTTGAGCAAGAGGCCAAAAGCTATGAAGGGATAGAAGGATCTTGCTCAGCCATAGGGGTTTCCATCACAAATATTTCTAGTGGAGGGATAGACTCCTGAATGGGAACAAGAGGAAGCGATTGAGAGACAATGTGGGGAGTTAGCTCTAGCACCTTCGTGGCGGGCCTCTTCCCATTCACTACTTTAGGAGCAAGAGTGGTCGAAGGCTGCAAAGGTCAAGACATATAAGATTCCCTATAGGGACCCTTCATTCTACCATACAGAACAAGCCTAAGCTCTATGGTCAGAACAGGAAGCTCAAATGTGGGATGCTTGGGCTTTCACCAAGCAAGCACCATAGGATTATCTCACAAGCGTAAAACAAAATATAATGGCACTGTAGAAGGGTAAGAGTAAGCATCGGGTTGGACAACAAAAGAAGAGGAAGAGGTAACTTGAGAGTGCTTCTCTTCTTCCCTTATACATACATGTCATGGTAGCATCACTCTCAGCTTTTAAACATGCGCTATGTGAAACAACATAAGGTGATGGAGGGTATCTCACTCTACACGTTAAGTTCCCTTATACTTTTCATATGTTCAGTACAAGAGGTCCTTCTTAGGTGGGAGTAGACCAATGGGTGCAGGCCAAAAGTGGTCTAAAGAATAACATGCACCGAACCCTCATAAATAAATTTCAAGAATTTATGCACAACTGAGGGAATTGTGTTCATAGCTACTAGCCATGGGATACCTAGCTTCACTCTGAAGAGTTTAGACCTTGGGATTATGTTAAACAACATGTTCATAGATTTAGGTCCAACAACGACTGAAAAGATGATGCTACCAAGGGGATGTACGAAAAGTTTGTTATGCATACAGATGGTTCTTAGAGGTACGTTGTACCCATTTTTATGCAAGAAGCTAATTCACACAATCTCCTTAGTGATAATATTCACTAGGCACATTGGGTCAACAAGAACACCTGCTACGGTGTTTTTGTTTATTTGTGTAGGGATATAAAGAGGAGATGGTTCTCTATTAAAACCCATCGACATGTTTTGTGAGGTGAAGGTTATATCTAGACTACTACTCGTAGGCTACACAAAAGGGATAAGCAGATGCAGGAAAGAGGCCATTACACACACTAAACGACACCCTCACAAATTCCCCCAAAGGTTTGCAATTGGATAGTGACCCAACTAAGGCTTCATCATGCAACACTTATGGAACCTTCTTACTATGCCTACTATGGGTCATAGGTTGGGTTGTAAGGAAAAAGGTCTCACAACACTCACACCTACAACACTCCTAGAATACGATGAAAGTAGCCTTTAGTACTGCTAAACGAAACCAAAATGGTTCACATCAATTTCATCAAAAATGTAAGAGAGGGGGACCAACCACATCAAGGGTCTAGGTCATAGAGAGTTGAGAGTAGAGGGCTATGCTAACTTACCTCACTCTAAAGGATGGGGATCGAAAATGAATAGAACTATGTAGTAATTTTGTCACTCTTTAGACTTGAAGTTCAAGTTTGGGCTAGGAAAGCTGGCTTTTGGAATTGGTACTGCACCTCAACTAACTCTTTGGTAGAGGATGGCAGAGTAGTTTTGGGACAATAGTGTAGTGCATTGGCATCTCTCTAGCATGATGGCATCTGTATGACCAAAAAAATGAAGTGCAGCAAAAACTACCTAAAACCTTATTGATAGCCTAGCTAGTTGACTTTGACAGGAAAAATAGAATAAGAAAGTACAAAAATAGAGAGGGGGATGATAAAGCAAGTAAATAAAAGCTAGGGTGACAAAGATAATCTCACAAAAGTGCCAGTTTGCTAGCTAGCTACATGTGTACGTCCACCTATGCTCAAACAAGAAGGGGAAAATTATTGGGACTATAGAGGGGCTTGCCTCAGTCAGACCTCTATTTTGGTGTTTCCACCTCCACTAATATCAAAAAAGAAATGTAGTAGAATATGCAATAAAGAAAGTAGAAAGTAAAGATTGTTGAACACTACAAAACAATACTATGCTACTCTATCAAATCACAAAGGAGAGGAGTGAAGCATTACCACCTCTGCCCAAAATCTAACTAGCCAATGGAGGGGGAGTGTAAGGAATGGACTTGGAAAAGTCACCATAGCTGCAATGTTGATGAAGGGAGGTCTTGCAAGACTCCAAGCCCACACTTCTATGGCTTGCATCACACTTGCAATGTAGAGTTGATGGAGTTCTAATGTTGCTTCAATGCTCACAATGAAATGTTGGAATGTCACTTGAGAATGTGAAGAAGAGAAATTGAATGTGTAGAGAATGCCCAAAAAGATAAAGTGAAAGTCTAGAAGATGGAATGAATGAATGAAGAATGTTTTTGAAGGTGGCATGAGAAGGAATAAGTCATATTTGGGTTGGTTGGTCAAAGAGGGACATTACAATTTTTCCCCAATCAGGTGTGTAACACCTCTGCTAACTTTAGATGTAGGAATCTGTCAAGGACGATAGCGCATTTTGCAAGACGTCTACATGCTATACTTGTGTTCCCAACAAATATTATCTCACTAACACATAGGAAAAACACCAAGTGGATAGAAGGTAGGTGGGTGATGTGGAATTTTTCCTTCGGATTTGATTTTCTAAAGTGAGGGTATGTGAAAGGGGAATTTTCCCAAGGGGTGCAAATTTGCTCCTATATAAGATGATGGTAGTCACAAAATCCTCTTTCATTCCTGAAATAAACATACTTTCTCACAACTATCTCTCTTGTAGCTTCACCATTTCACTCTTCACCAAAAAAATCTCTTGAAAAAAATCATAATCAACACATCTCTCATCTCAACAAGATCAACTTGCTCTGATACCATTTGATGCAGTCAACAATTGAGAATCCACTAGATTGTCAATTGTTTTAGCAAAAACCAACTTTGTATCTTTTTTGAAAAGCATTAAATGGAGAACAAAAGATTAATAAATCTGAAATTTCATTCATTTCTAGGATAATTTCAACTGTAATGTATTACAAATCTTCCACATTCTCTAACTATGTAATTCCAACAACACTCGCCTACAAGCAAACACATACAAACTTAATATTTTCTAAGAAACACCTATAGGGAAACAAAAATGAGATTATTGCTCCCTACAAGTAGAAAAAAGCATCAACAACACACTTCCTTTGACATCAAATCCTCTCCTCTCTAGAACAATGTTAATTTTTACTCCTATGCATCCATTTTCCTATCCAAATGTTTATTTTCGTATTGCAACAAAAAAACCCATCACTTTATATCTATTACTACTCTCTCATTGACAATATTATAGAATGATTTTTGGGTTTTATGCAGCTCCTTACCAACTTTCAGAAACATTTTGAAATTATCCTTTTAATTATGATATGAGAAATTTATGCACCATTTACTAAGACTAGGTCTCACAGTTATGACCCAGACAATCTTCCCCCTCCCCAAAATGCTAGTCAAACATTTATAATACTCATTACTCCATACGAATGGGTATCATGCATTCAGATCCTTAATTGTTCTTTCTTGAAAATTTTTAAATATTTTCCTAAATTGACAATTTTTATCTCATTCTTGCACCTCCACTACCTCAAGAACTTGCACCAAGAAGATTCAAACACTTACAAAATAATTTGATATTGAACGAGCATGAGGAAAAAATAATTTAAAAATAAATCATGCCTATAAGACGAAAACCATAATTTTTTTTTAAATAACACAAATAATATGTACAATATTTTCCATGCACTTGGATTCTCTTGCATCAAAGGGTGAGGCAAGGGTAGGGATGTGAGTTGTCGCGTCACCAAAGGGAAACACGAAATTGGTAGAAATTCTTGAAACAATTTATTTTAAAGTAGGACTAGTTCGATGGGGGTTACACCTTCTAGATTTCATTCTAATGTTTTGAAGACTTATTCTTACAATGTGTTCGTAGATCATAGATTGGGTCATAAAGCTCGTAAAAACCTCACAAAACTCTATTTGCAACATTCCCTAGATGCGCAAGAAGAAAAATTTCAAACCACGAAAAAGGAGATGGGATGTTCATGTTTGGTTCACCAAAATGTGAAGGAGGGGATACGCTACTTCCAAGTCTTGAGACAAATAAGGTCTAAAGGGAGAAAATTTCCCTTGGCCACCTTAATGACAAAGGCTAAAGGATAGGCCAACAAACAAAGAATAGATTAATCTATGTTTTTGGGGTTTTTAGGAATGGACGATTTCATGAGTTGGGTGAACAAACCACAAAGGTCTTAGACTACCAACCAACTAGATCTCAGCCAGAGGGTGTTAGCACGAGACACAAACAATAGCATGGAAAACTTTCATCTCAAGGATGCATTGACATCTCCTATGAACAGAGAGTCGAGTTGAAAATTTTAAAATCACAAGGCATGCTAACTACCTAAGAACCTTAATCCAACAGTTTAAATAAAAATGAAAGAATGCTAAGAATGCTAAAATAGATAAACTAATTACAAGAAGAAGAATACTATAAATTGAAGGATAGATTAATTATGAATGAAATGTTGAGAAAGGGTATTAGAAATCCAACTTACGGTTGGTCCAGCCTCCCATTAGCTCCACATGAATGGAGTACCTACACACACAAAGAAAAATGTTGGGGCTATGTTTTGGAGTTTTTCTCAGTCAACCCCCGCTTTGGTGTTTCCACCTCCACTGACAGACAACAAACCACAATAGAGAGAAAGTGATAAAGAAAAGAAATAGAAAATATGTATAGAAAGAAAAGAAAATCTATATGTTATCTATAATATTGATAGTGCAATGGAATGGCAACAATTAAGTGTTACCTTCCTTTTGGAAAGTTTGAGAAGCTAAAAGGAAGGATGGAAGCCTTGAGAGTGTTATACAAACATGCAAGAACGTAGTGATAATAACTTGAAACTTGTAAGAAATTGTTGAATCCACAAGACAACTGAGAGGGGGGGTGAATCAGTTGTACCTTAAACCTTCAAAACCCTTATACACATTCATATCCACATTCATTCAATAAACCCCTAAATCTATTATGATGATTTATCTTGGAATGCAAATAAAAGAAATTGAAACACAACACCATACACAAGAGAACACCATATTTACATGGAAAACCCAATATGGGAAAAACCAAGAGGAGGATTAGCTCACATTATAAGTAATAGCAACACTGATTACAAAGGCTTGCTATTAGAGGGCTCACTACCCAAAAAAAGAAAGGATCACTGCTAGAATAGAAAGGAAGATAGAGAAGAATGTTACATAGAGAAAACTATCTTAATATAATAGAGAATCCACCACAATGTCATCAACACCTTCACAACCTGATTGAAGAATTGTAGACACTTTCTGCACACTGCATCCAATATTATGACACATGAAAGCTCACACTACACTTCTAAAATTTTCACTCTATAACTTTTCAATTTGCATCATACTTTTTTTATCTCTTCTATTACCCAATCTATTAGCAACTCGACTCTTATTTATACCATTTTCAACCTTGAAAACTTTCTCTAAGGTAGGCTATGCACCTCAACCATGTAAATTCAAATTAGGTCAACACCAAAAAATTCCCACAAGGCAGAGGAATGAGGGTGGACCACAAAAATCCTCAGCTAGGACCTAAATCCATCCTTACAAGTCATGCCACACTTCCACAAACAACTAAGCACCTTTGCAACTAGTGTAAACACCAAGGTTGGTCGTTACCCATGTAAACACCATTAAACTTGTAAGTACACACTTCCTTTGATCTATCCATAACTCACAAACAACAAAATGTTACTTGAAAACACTCTGGAATATTCCATAAACACCCTAAAATCCAACAAACTCGTTCACAACAAATTTCACTTGAAGAATGTACACAACCAGTACATCTAGATAACTCTGCCATACACTGTAATTCAAAAAAAACTTTTTTAGCTCCAAACTATGAACCATTTCAACTGAGAAAGATACCAACACTATCAACACTCCTCCAAATCCACAAGACCTAAAATATAACTATGGATAAATGTGGAGCAAGGTCATTTCTCTCAGACACCTCTGCAATACATGGTTCATAATCTAGTGAACACAACTTCTTCTACACAGTGATCATGTTGTGTGGTCTCACAACATGCCCCAAGAATGTAAGGCTTGGGGACCCAACTTGAAAATTATTGCTTAAGAAAAGTGCTAGTTGGTTGGTGGCCTCAAGGAAAGCACGTCTTGGGAAGTTGAAAATATTGAAAAATAATTCATGATCAATTTTATTGGGTGTCAATAGTTTGAGTGAATGGGATTTTGGATAATTCGAGTTTGGGTGAATAATTGGGATGAGTTTGTGGAGAAATTTGGACAAGTTACTACAGTTAGGAGTCAAAAGCCCACATGTTTGAAAAATATGCTATAAGGTAGAAGTTGAGTTGTGATTTGTTCTAATAAGTGTAGTACATTAGCTAGTTGGGTTTTAAAGGCAGTTGGGTAATAGGGTGTCGAGTACCTAGGTACTTAGGTAAATGGTGAATTGGTGCAAGAGTGTTTAATATCGTTACCAAGATCTTCTTGAGTACACAAAAAATCTGAAAACCCACCTAAAGTTGGTAGTTACATGAAAATGTTAAAGCGTGCTATTTGAGGATTGGTTTTGAAAGGATTAATGATAAGGGTGGTTTTATTCTAATGAGGTTTTTATTGATGGTTTAAGAGGGAATTGACATGTATAATTTCATGTGTAGGAGGAATAGGTTGTTGGAAAAAATTTAGGTATGGATGGTTAGGAAAACTTGGATTGCGAGTAGATCCAACAATGTCACCTAGGTTAAATGGTGTACTTTGGAAGTTCATGCAAGGAAGGAGCATATGGAAAAGGAATGTGGGTAATCAAGAAAATAGAAATCTGGGTATTATGCATGTGATGAAGGAGATTCCAATTTTTTGGGTGCTACCCTTACTAGAATTTTTCCTGAAGCCATAGCTTGGAGGTGGGAACACAGGGATAATAGATTAAAATTTCTATATCCAGTTGATCACTCTGAATATCTAGTTAGTTCCTAAATTATTTTATGGTTAAGTTGTTAATCTGCTCAATCCAGTTTGATATCTTGATTCTATCTTGAAGACATGAGTCCAAAAGTTTTAAGTGTCGAAGAAAGTCAAACTTTCTATTGTATTATTCTAGAAGTTTCTCTTTCCAACTGTCATGTTCCATGTGTTGTGTTATGATTCATTCCCTCAAGTTTCCTTCATGTGTTTTGATTTAACTCCTCGAGTGCCTTGTTCTTATAAAATGATGGGAGTTGTTTCTTTTTAGTTAAGTTCATAATTTGTGGATTTCGAAGATCTAAAACTCTAACAAGGTTTATTTCTTTTCCCTATTTTTTGTTCCATTCCAGATTAAAAATTTATATGTTCTAGTTGAAGCTAATTAATATCAAGGCCAATTTAAAGATATTTCCTAATAAAAAATCATAAGTAACTAATTGTTTGTTCCTATGAGAAAATATTGTGTACTGCACCACATTTGGGTGCATATAGACACTATCTAGTGGCCAATAATCCATGTTTCTTTTAAATTCTTGCATCATTCCATGCCTAGCTATGAAGAAACATAGTGAAGTATAGAGTGGTTTGCTTTCATTTAATTTGTTTCTTGGGGCATTTATGGATAATATTTGGGAGAATCTTTAAATTTTAAGATTTTAATTATTTGTTTTAGAATAGATGTTTAATATGTTGAACAAGACAACTGAGAGGGGGGTGAATTAGTTGTAGAAAATTTTAACCTTTAAAACATTCACCGAAACTTAGATCAATCACAAATCCTTTACTCTACTAAAATGATTAAACATTAAGTGCAAAGGCAGAAACTGAAAAGCATCACACATACATAGTAACACTAGATTTATGTGGAAAACTGACCAAGGGAAAAACCACGATGAGGATTAGCTCATAATATAAAGAATATCAAAACCAATTACAAAGGCTCACCACCAGAATAGGACTCATTATTTGGATCAAGACTCACTATCCAACAAGGGTTAGCCACTTGGAGTGCTCACTACCACATAGATACAAAGAAGATAGAAGAGATATGTTACAAAGAGAAGACAATCTCAATGCAACAGATATTTCCACCACAATTCACTCAACCACTTGTAGACATGCATGAATGATAGAGTACACCTTCAACTCACTACATCTAGAAACTCAATAATTTTATTATGCACTGATCTACCAAACTCACATCACATACACACTGATTTGCATCTATTTCACATCTATCTTGCTCTATTTCTTTGCACACATCTTTCACCAATATCTCATCCTTTATTTATGCCATCTTCAAATTTGAAACATATCCAAAGTCAACCATCCATCATTTAAATTCAAATTAAGTTGGCACTAAAACATTCTAGGGTGGAATTAGAATAAGGGCAACCCAAAAACACACTTGATGGGGACCCAAATAAGTTCCAACACTCTTCAACTCACTTCCATAAGCTTTGAAAGTAGTGTTTAGCACAAGGTCGACCAAACCAATGTAAAAAAATAAAAAATTAAGCACACACAATCCTCAACATGATCCATTCCTTCTAGATAACAAGCTATATTCAACATGATCATAACAACTCAACTCTAGTATCGCAAATCATAAGACTCAACCAAAAAGAAATCTAGAGAAACTACATTTCTCCTAGACCTCAACTAGATACCTTGAATAAAATTGTTCACAACTGGTGAACATAACTCGCACTGTACAATGATCTAGAAACCCAAAATATTGATATAGTAGCTTTCAACAACCATGATCAACATATCTGAATCACACGAACATAGGAGAAAATATCGGAGCAAAACCCAAAGCAACCACTAAACACCTACAACCTTTCTTCATTACAATTTTCTCAATATACTCGACATATATAGCTAATAACCTGCATCCATGACACCAATGATAATAGAAACCAACCAAATAACTAGTGGACATCAATAACAACACCATAATTCTTACAAAAATCTCCCTCTTTGACATCAATGGTAAAGGAAAATGATATTTTACCTTGATTTCCCCTTTAACATTAGGAACAAAATACTCTTTCAATGACAACACATGACACTACCTACTCCCCCTAAGAGGTAGCCACCAAAACATCAATCTAGAAGAAAGATAGATCCATAGACCCACTGGAATGATGCATCTCCATATGCATCTAGTTCAAAAAGGGAGGGGAAATAACCCCTAACATCTCCCGAAAATACTCAAAAGTATCTTTAGGAAGATCCTTTCATAAATATATCAACATCTAATCCTTCATAGGTACGTACTCAAGTTTCACTTCATTCTCCATGACCTTCTCTCTCAAGAAGTGATACCTAATAGATATATGCTTTTTCCTTGAGTGCATCACTGGATTCTTTGAAATGTTAATTGCACTTGTATTATCATAGAAGATAGAAATAATATCATAATACATTACTCTTATATATTTCAATGTTTGTTTCATCCATAAAACTTGTGTACAACAAGATGCAACAAAAATATACTTAGCTTTAGTAGTGGACAAAGAAAATGAATCTTACTTTTTACTCAACCAAGCTACCAATTTGCAACCCAAAAAGAATTCACCACCACTTGTATTTTTTTTGTCATCTACATAGCCAACCCAATCTGCATCTGTATAAGAACTTAGTGTAAAATTAGTATCCCTAGGATACCATAAGCCATAATCCAGAGTGCCATTCAAATATCTAATTCTTCTTCTAACAACATGTATTTTTTTAGGATCTTCTTGAAATCTATCCACAAGATAGATTGCATGCATAATATCCGGTCTAGTAGCAATCAAATGCGACAACCCACCAATCATAGATTTTTATTTCCAATGATCAGATTTACATGAATCATCATCATTGCTTAATTTACAACTAGTCACCATAGGAGTGCATACCAGTTTGGAACCATCCATCCCAAACTTCTCCAACATCTCTCTTACATACTTTGAATGTGAAATAAAATCCATTTCTTTGTTTGATTAATTTGTAGCCCAAAAAATAAATTCATCTCACCAAACATGGAAATCTCAAATTCTTTATGCATTTCTTCTGCAAAAATCTTACACATAGTTTCATTTCCTCCAAAGATAATGTCATCAACATATACAACTATAATCAAGATTTTTTCATTTTCAATTTTAAAATATAGATTATTATATGCCGTACATTTGTTGAAACTTTGTTGAATCAAATACCTATCTAACCCTGCATACCAAGCTCTAGGATCTTACTTCAATCCATTTAAAGCTTTCTTCAATATGCAGACCATATTCGGTTGATCTCACAATTGAAATACTTCTAACTATTCCATGTAGAATTCTTCTTCTAGCTCACCATTCAAAAATGCAAACTTAACATCCATTTGATAGACTTTAAAAATTTTATGAGCAACAAACACTAAGAACATCCTAATAGCTTCCATTCTTGCCACTAGAGAAAAATTCTCCTAAAAATCTATGCCTTCTACTTATGAGTAGCCCCTACACACAAGCCTTGCTTTATTTGTGACAACTTCTCCATTCTCATTCAACTTGTTTTTGAATGCCCACTTTGATCCAATTATGTTTTTATCTTCTAGTCTAGGGACCAATCCCAAGTTTGATTCTTCTCAATATGCACAAGTTCTTCTTTCATAGCTTCCATCCAATGCCCATCTTCACATGCTTCAATTACAGTCTTTGGTTTAATCTCAAAAAGTAAGCACAGATTTATCTCACCAATAGTAGCTCTGCTTCTTGTCAATACTCCTTTTGTCTTGTCTCCAATGACCTGAATTTCTAAATGATTTTTCTACATATATTTAAATTTCTTAGGGGGCACCACTAGAGCTTCTTCTTCTTCTTTATTTTGCTTCTCTTTCTCATCCTTCTCCTATTCTCCCACAACTTCTTCAATCCTTACGCAATCAAGTTCATTAGATACATACCCATAAACTTCAATAGAATTCTTCATTGCTTCATCAACCTTGACATTTGTGCTTTCTACAATCTTTCTTAGTCTTTTATTGAAACATCTATAAGATTTGCTTCTAGTAGAATATCCAAGAAAAATACCTTCATCACTTCTAGCATCAAACTTCCCTAAATTTTCTTCATCCTATCTAATATAACATTTGCTTCTAGATATCTTGAAATACTTAACAATAGAAATTCTTCCACACCATAGCTCATAGGGGGTCTTAGTACCGTTGAATCTTGCTTGAACTCAATTGAATACATAAATAGTAGTGTGAATGGCTTCTCTCAAGTAAACTTCTAGTAGACCAGCTTCAGTAATCATTGATCTAGTAGCTTCTTGAATTATTTTGTTCTTCCTTTCAACAACTCCATTCCACTGAGGAATTCTCAGAGCAGATAACTGTCTTTTTATTCCATGAACTTCACAAAACATATTAAACTCATGGAAGGTGAATTCACCACCTTTGTCAAACCTTAATCATTTTATTCTCAAATTTACTTCATTCTCAACCATAGCTTTGAATGTATTGAATCTATCTAATACATCAAATTTCTCTCTAAGAAATGTAACCTATGTATACCTAGAGTAATCATCAATAAAAATCATAAAGTACCATTCACCTTGTATAATTCTCACTCTTGTAGGACCACAAAGATCCGTATGAATTAAATCTAGTAGTCCCCCAGTATTTTTTTACTTTGATTTGAAGTTGTTCCTTGCTTGCTTTCCAAACCAACAATTCTTGCAAATAGAATTAACAAGCTTCATAATCCTTGGTAAATCTCTCACAAATTGTACTACACTAATCCTTTCTAGTGTTGTAAAATGTGCCTCAACTTGCTGGATTGGAGCTTCCCCTAAAGCTCAGCGTTTTAGCCTTTATCGACCTAAATGTCATGTGATCACTGAAAATCATAACTTTGGAACCTAAGTCGCAGGGTTCTAAAATTACATAATCTCCCAACTTAGCAATATTAAGGCTCTCTTTGTTGTTGGCATTTTTTGAGTTTTGAGAACTTCATAACCTCTGATAGAGGTTCTGAAGTTCAGTTTTCTAGTGACTTAGCGACTTTATGTAGGATTTGTTTTGTCAATGGTGAGTTGGATGTCATGATAGCAGTGAGAACCATGGTGATGTGATGATATAACTTTATCTATGGTTGTGATAAGTTTGATCTAATGGTGCCTACTAACCCCATGCCTCTTGTGGTGGGTCTTGATAGACTCCTGTAAGGTGTGCAGGATTGGTCAGCAATGTTGATGTGACATCATGGTGGTAGTTGATCAATGGTTGTGGTTATAATAATCCAATGGTGCCCGCTAACTCTGCACCCCTTGTGGTGGGTTCCAATAGACTCATGTGGGGGTGCACGGAATTGACTGAGCAGTGTACATTTGTCAACTTGGTAACTCATGGAGAATGTCGTGGTGGGACTCGACTAGTGCTAGGTTGGGGAGAGATGATTGGTTGTTGACTATTGATGGATTGAATGGAGATTACTTGGCAAGTTATGTGGATTTTGAAATGATTTTGATGTAGCTATAGCAGTTACATGTTTATCGTGGTTTTTGTATAGTGGAATGGTTGGTTTTTTGGAAATGAAGTGGTAATGGTAGGATGTCTAATATATATTGTATTACTCTGCAATGAGTTGTGGTTGGTTCATTTTATCAATTGGGTTCGATTGGTTGATGTTATACATTGTATGCTTTATGAGAATTGTAATAGTGTGAAAGAACAAATGTAATCAAAATCTATGTATGAGGTTGATCAGGGGATTGTAATGCTATTGTGAATTAATGCCTGGAGTGGAGTCTATAACTTTGTATATAATTTTTTTACCGTAATACAAAGTGACTTTACTTGGTGTGTGGGTTCCTCTCCCATAATGGTTTTCCCACATAAATATAGTGTTTAATTCTACATGTGTTAAATTGTCTATTCTTTTGGTCTATTATTGTGCATCTTAATGTCTGTAACTTGAATTAAGTGAAATTTTCTACACTTCTTTCCTAGGAATTTTGCATTTGGAAGGCATTTTTGCACCGAGCTTTCCTTACAAGTGGTATCAGAGCCTGTCTAGTTGTGTTATCCTTGTGGGTAGGGCTGGTTTTTTATTCTAATTATGTTCATTGGGATTCTTGTAGATAAAATTGGTTGTCTTGATTATAGATTGAGATGGTAAGCACATCAGGAAGAGTAGAAAATGAAAAGTTCAATAGCAGCAATTTTGAGTTGTGGAAACTCAAAATGGAAGATTTGTTGGTGGATAAATATCTTTGGATTGTTGCTATGGGAACAAAACCATCAGGTATGAAGCAAGAAGATTGGGACCTCATAGATAGAAAAACCAAAGGGATGATAAGACTTTGTTTGGCCAATTATGTTCTCTTGAACATCCATGAGGACAATACTACATGTTCTTTATAGAAGAAAATTGGTTATATTTATCAGGGAAAGTCTCTGGTGAATAAGTTATTCTTGAAGGAAGAATTTATACTCCTTGAATATGGAACAAGGAGCATCCATTGTAGACCATTTGAATTCATTTAATATGTTTTTTTCTTAGTTGGCCACTATGGGTGTGAAGATAGAGGAGGAGAATCATTGTATGCTTATGTTATGTTACTTACCTGACACATGGGATCTTCTAGTGATGGATATTGGAAGTACAAAAACCACTTTCAAGATAGAAGATGTGGTTACTTCACTGTTGTCAGAAGAAATGTGGAGGAAATCTTCTAAGATGGCCAAGGAGGCCCTTGCTATTTGGGGTAGATCAAAGGAGAGAGGAAAGAAGAAAGATAAGAAGTATAAATCCAAATCTGAAGGGAGATCAAAGTCTCCTCAAAATAAATCCAAGGTGAAATGCTAGAATTGTGGGAAAACTAGTCATATCCAGAAGGATTGTAAAGAGGAGACAAAGAAGAAGAACAACAACAAATATTTGGTTAATGATTCTTCTTAGAGTGATACAGATGCCTTCATTGAATCCTTGGTGACTCAGGCATTAGATAATGTTTGGTTGATTGACTTGGGAGGATCTTTTCACATGACATCTCATAGAGATTGGTGCATGAAGTATGAAAAGTATGTTGGTGGAAAGGTGTACCTAGCAAGTGATTCATCTCTCAAAATTGTTGGCCATGGAAGAGTCAAAATTCAATTTCTTGATGGAAGAATAAAAGGAAATGATGGTGTAATGCACATACTAGGCCTAGATCATAATTTTCTTTTTGTTAGTAAGTTGAATGATGTTGGCATGCAAATCTCATTCTCAAGTGGTTTCTATAAGATGACTAGAGGCTCGATGGTGCTAGCCAAGGGTGCACGAATTGGAACTCTATACAAGCTAGACACACAAGTTGTTCAGTGCAACAATGTCTCTACAAAGTCAATAAAGGTTGCTCATAGAGAGGAGAATGAAGTTCCTTTGGGTGAAAACTCTTTGGAGGTGAAACTCCTAGTAGAGAAAACCATGATGTGGCATCATAAACTTGGTCACATAGGAGGAAAAGGCTTAAAATCCTTGAAAAATAAAAACCTGGTAGAAGGTCTTGATGATTGTAACCTTGAGTTTGATCTTTGTGAACATTGCATTTATGGAAATCAACACAACGTTTCATTTTACTCTAGTCCTCATAGATCTTCTGGCATACTAGATTGTGTTCACTTTGATGTATTTGGTCTAGTAAATGTTCCTTTATTATCAAAAACTAAATATTAGGTTTCTTTTATTGATGATTATTCGAGAAGGGAATTTGTGTACTTTCTTAAAAGTAAATTAGAAGTGTTCAGTCAGTTTAAAGAGTTTAAAAACTTGGTAGAAAATTAGACTAAAAGGAAAATTAAATGATTGAGGATTGATAATGGAAATGAATTATGTTCTACAGATTTCAAAAGGTATTGCAAATACAATGGGATTAAAAGGAATAAAACTACACCTCATACTCCACAACAGAATGGAGTTGCTGAAAGGTTAAATAGGACATTGATGGAAAGAGTGAGAAGTATGTTGAGCAGTGATGGTCTGGAGCAAAAGTTTTGGGTTGACGTTGTGGCTATAGCATGTTACTTGATTAATCATTCACCTAGTTTGGCTCTTGTTGAAAAAACACCTTTAGAAGCATGGTCTGGTAAGAAGCCCTCTCTTATACATATTTGTGTCTTTGGCTGTGAAGCATATGCTTATATGCCGAATGAGAAAAGATCTAAGTTGGAGAACAAAGTTGTAAAATGTATCTTCATCGGCTATGGAATTGATGTGAAAGGATGCAAGCTTTGGAATCCTATTACTAAGAAAGTTGTGTACAACAAAAGTGTAATCTTTCAAGAGCTGAAACCTTCTACAATTGATTTGCAGTCAGAGATAGAAGGAAAATAAAAGAAGGATGATGTAGTTTAAATTCCTATGACTCCAAATAAAGAGGAACTATGAATTCAAAGTGTACCTAAAATTGAGGAGATCTCTAGCAGCTCTGAGAGTTTTGCACAGGAAGAAGAACCACAACCTTAGCCTCAGCTTGTGAGGAGGTCTATATAGGAGAAGCAACAACCTAAAAGGTATGGCTACTCATTGTTGGATTCAATTTGTGCCTATGCTTTGATTACTACCACTGGTGAGCCTAGGATTGTAAAGGAGGCTATTAATATGTCTGATTCAAATTCTTGGTTGGAAGCCATGAATGAAGAAATGGCATCATTGAAGAAGAATGAAACATAGAATTTGGTACCTTCTCCTAAAGGTTGATGTAGAGCATCCAACAAAAACTCCTCAGCACCATCATTTCTTCAAGGGATTTCAATCCCAAACTGAATCAAGAGAAGATCAAATATGTAATCATCAACTTTCATCAGAATTAGACTCATTTCATTGTCTTTACAACATTCATCAAGTTCTCAAACTCAAAACCATATAGTGCTTCAAGAAATTCACTCATTTTCCAAGGCAACAAAATACTTATGCCAAAACCTTTATCAGATTCATTCCATGTCAATATCTATCTACTATTCCTTCAAGACACAAGACTCTTCATACTTTTATTGAATCAATTCAAAATATTAGTGAATACATCTCAAATCTGCCTACCCTGCAATTAAGGCACCCAAATACACCATAGAATCACCATTCCCTTCATTATTCATTCTTTAAAGAATCCTATTACCAAGGAAACAAATCAACTAATCAATGCATCATTATTATGAATTCTTTACCAATACATCAACAACATCAACAAAACATTAATCTGCTCAACAATATCTGAATCAAGACACCTAGGCATATATCATATCCTTTCACCTTTAGCAAACACAAGACCACTTTGCACACAAGGCTTCCATAAGATTAGGCACAAAATTGTTTTCCTAACTTTCACCATACCTTCAATCCATTGCAACCTTCATCAAATCTCTGAAATAAATAGGAACAAGTCCTCACACCACTGTCCTAACAGTGATCCCTGTAGTAAAGCATCTTTTTGTTCTTTGAATAATCCATGCTCCAATACCTCCAACCATCAATCCTGTCTTCCAAACACAAACCAAGTATAGATAAAACTACAGTAACCTTAAGAGAACAAGATTCAAACATTTATAATCACTAGTGTCCACTGTCCATCAGATTACCATTAACTGTGCAACCAAAGCATCTCTTGCCAAATATGACTCCATACGATTCACTCAAAATATATTCAAATTTCAAGATCCAAGGCCATTTCCAACGTCCATTTACCACACAAATAACATAACAAAACTTAAAATAGTCTTCCTTAAGGAAATGATCAGTTTTCTTAGATAGAACGTTGTTAAAGGGCTACTAGAATAGGTCTAATTTACAAAGGAGACCCCCTTTAATCATTTCCAAATCACTCAAAACCTCAAAATAGTCTTAGAAAAAATTTATAAAACTCCAGGTTATTTGACTTTCAAGGATTGGAAAGCCCTTTTAGATTCCATACTAACAAACCCTTATTATTAGGCTGAAAACACCCAAAATAGGGAGGGTTTCATACAAGAAACACTTACAGGCCTCCAAGACCCCTTCCATCTCTTGGAACATGACTAAATACCTCTTCCAAGACCTTTGGAAACATCACCAGCTCCATGCATTGGTTATTTCTTTACTGTCATACTAGAAACCATCCACTTTGACTGGAAAACTCAGATTTTCTCTATTAACACAGCATGACTTCCATCTCCATGCTTACCCCTATGCACACACACATCTAGACAACCAAATATACAAATTAAAACATCCTAATAATACCATCCCACCTTCGTACAAGGCTTCCATTGGTGGGATGGGTGTTGATATTTTTAAAAGACTCTCAAAACAACCTACAGACTGAACACAGAATCTAAGTCAAATTTACTTTATTACTGAAATTACAATTCCTATAACCTTCAAGAGTGGAAGAAGACTCTTTCCTTGACAACAATCAAAGCTTAGAATGTTTGAATCATTATGTCAATCAAAAAAAAGAGAGAAAACTTTCCAAAATAACTTAATAGGGGTACTTTATTGCTTTTTTTGTGAATTTGAATACAAGATCTGCTTTTCCTCGCTATATACATACTTTTATAGATTTTTCTTTCCTAGCAACTGCCTTTTCTAACTTCCACTCGGTGCAACCACCTTTTAACTCTTAATCATCCTTGATTGTTGCCTAATTACATCATGATTATTTTTGACAACTTGTATTATTTGCATTTTTTTACATGTTCACCACCTAGTGACTTTATTTTATGACTTGGTTACATTCAAATTAGCCATTACAAGGCCTTGAAACTTCATTTTGAACTCAATCACACAAATTAGACCAATTAGCCTTTTGAAGGCATTTACAAGATCTAGGTTCTCCTACACCAAAGGTCAAAAGCTTGTTGGCTATAAATGGGTATTTAAGAAGAAAATTGGTCTAGATGGATGTGTGGAGAAGTATAAAGCTAGGTTGGTCACGAAAAGTCATTCCTAGGTGGAGGGGATTGATTATGGAGAAATATCTTCTCCTATAACTAAGCTAAAATCTATCAGATTTTTATTCTCACTTGTAGCTGCATATGACTTAGAGGTTGAGTAGATGGATGTGAAGACAATGTTTCTTCATGGAGATCTAGAAAAAGAAATTTTTATGTCCCAACCTCAGCACTTTGTTGAAAAAGGTAAATAAAGTATGCTTTGCAAGTTAAAGAAATCTCTGTATGGTTTAAAAAAATCACATAGAATGTGGTACCAAAAGTTTGACACTTTTTTGTTGTCACTGGGATTTGTGAGATCAAAATCAGAACACTATGTGTATTACAAAACTGAAAATGATCATTTACTTGTTATTGACCTGTATGTGGATGAAATGTTATTCTTTGGGAATAGTAAGGCAATGATTTCTATTTTAAAATATCAGTTATCAACATGGTTCAAAATGAAAGATTTAGGTACACCAAGGTATATTTTGGGTATGGAAATTAGAAAGGATAGGGGAAGAAAAAAATTTGGCTCATCCAAAGCAAGTATATTAATTATTTCTTTGAGAGATTTAGTATGACAAATTGCAAGTAGTTAGTTGTTCTAGTGTTGCAAGGAATGAAGCTATCTATTGAAGATTATACGAAGTATCCTACTGAGGTGGAAGAAATGACCAATGTGCCTTATTCAAGTGCAATTGGAAGTTTGATGTAAGCAATGGTTTGTATAAGGCTAGACATTGCCCAAGTAGTGGGAGTACTTAGTCAGTTTATGGCTAATCTAGGAAGACCACATTGGGATGTTGTGAAGAGATTTTTTAGATATTTGAAAGGTACTTCAGAGTATACTTTGTGTTATCATGGTAACTCGATTGGATAACAAAGATCACTTAGTATTGGTGGGTGTGTGGATTCTGATTGGGTAGGGGAAATTAGCAACAAAAGATCCACTAGTGGGTACATCATGTTATTCAGTGGTGTAGTAAGTTAGATGAGCAAGCAATAGGCTATAGTCGCTTTATCTACTACTGAGGTGGAGTACATGGTAGTAACACATACCTATAAGGAGGTCATTTGGCTTAAAAATTTGTGTTCTAATGTTGGGTTTAATGTAGGGGAGATTACTATTTGCTGTGATAATCAGAGTGCTGTTTGTTTGGAAAAAAATCCCTTTTCATGCCAGAACAAAGCATATCGATGTTTAGTATCATTTCATTTGTGATATGGTGGAAGATGGAAAGGTTAATCTTGAAAAGGTGGATACTCTGGAGAATGTCATTGATGCATTGAAAAAGCCTATGAGCATAGACAAGTATAGGTGGTGTGCTAGTTCGATGGGCCTTGAGGCCTATGACTTTCAATAGCTTCAAGTTTGGAAGAAGCCAGTAACTCTTCATCAAGTGGGAGCATGTTGGAAAATGTGCCTCAACTTGCTAGCTTGGTGCTTCCCCTAAATCTTGGCATTTTATCCTTTATTGTCTTGAATGTCATGCAATCACTGAAAATCATAACTTTGGAACCTAAGTCATGGGGTTCTAAAATTACATAACTTCCTGACTTAGTGATATGGAGGCTCTCTTTGTTGTCAGCATGTCATGAGTTCTGAGAACTTCATAACCTCTAATAGAGGTTTTGAAGTTCATTTTTCTAGCGACTTAGCGACTTTGTGTAGGAATTAGTTTTTCAATGGTGACTTGGATGTCACAGTGGTAGTATGGACCATGGAAATGTGATGATATAAATTGATCTACAATTGTGATAAGTTTGATCCAACAGTGCCCGCTAACCTTGTGCCTCTTTTGGTGGGTCTTGATAGACTCCTAGAGGGTGTGCGGGATTAGTTAGTGGTGATGACATGATGTCATGATGGTGGTTGATTGATGATTGCAGTTATAATAATCCACTAGTGCCTGCTAACTCTGCACCCCTTGTGGTGGGTTTTCACAAACTTCTATGGGGGTGTGCAAAATTGACTAAGAGGTGTACATTTGTCAACTCGATAACTCATGGAGAATTTTATGGTGGGACCCAACTAGTACTAGCTTGGAGAGCAGTGATTGGTTGTTGACTGTTGATGGATTCAATGGTGATTACTTGGCAAGTTATGTTGATTTTGAAATGAGTTCACTGTGGTTGTAGCAGTTACATGTTTGTGGTTGTATCAATGGAAAATTAGATGAGTTAGCTTATTAGATAATAAACATAAAAAATCCAAACAAATAACAAAGCACAAAGGAAATATAATGAAAATAAAAGGAGTAATACTACCAGAAATCTTCATCTTCCATGGTTCACCTTTGTTACACCTTCTAGTTTGCAGCAAACGAATGAGACCCTCAAATTTCAAATGAGCAACCTATAATAATGTCAAAGTCCTATGCAAATGTTGAAGGATTTGATAAAATTATGCCTAAATGTCTATGCCTATGACTATATGATAAAATGAAAATAATGACTAGTAATGCCAAATGACTATAATGCCTATATTAAAAATGAAGTTGTCAGATCCCGAAATTATGAGCAAAATTGTCTTTTATAGAAAACACAATTTTGAGTGGACGAATGAGATTGAATTCTAAGAATGACCTAGAATGAGAGGTCCAGATTAAATATGAGAATCCCTAATTAGGGTTAGGGAAAAATCCTTAATCGAATAGTCTGAAATAGTGTCTCAGATAATCGGATTGGCGGTGGAGAATAAATGAGGAAATTAATTAAAGAAATAAAGATTTTCAAAAAATCAAGAAGATAAGATTGCCTGATTTGTGAGATTCGAAAAATCAAGAAGATAAGATTTGGTGAAGATCAGATTTCAAAAATCAAGAATTTGCCCGATTACTTGATTTTTGGAAGAATAATATCTTTTTGAATTTAATTAATTCAAAATGATGATTTTGTGTGACAAGTAAATAATCTTTTTCAGATTATTTACTAAAAAGAGTGAAAGTAAATAAAATGAGAAATCATTTTAAATATTTTCATTTATTTATTTAAATGAGAGAAAAGTGAAATTAGTAATTAAATAATTAAAAATAATTATTTAATTTGGAAGATAAGACTCAATAATTAAATAAATTAATAAATTTATTTAATTGTGACAATTAGTGACATATCAAATAAATAAATGAAATTCATTTATTTAATAATCAGGAAGAATTAATGAAGAAAGGAAATTAAATAAATTAAGAAATTTATTTAATTAAGGGAAGACTTAGACAATTAATTACGTATTTAATAAATAAATAAAATTTATTTATTTAATAATCATGAAGAATAAAAGGACAGGAATTAATTAAATAATTATGAATTATTTAATCAATAGTCGAACGTGGACCAAGGACATAATTAAATGTCTTAATTATGCTATGATGAAAGTGGTAAAAATGAAGCTTGCAGACCTAGGTCATTTTTAGGTGTACATTTTGCGCCTCTTTGTCATAATGTCGCTTATCGCATTGTGACAAAGAAAATAAGTCAAAAAATGCCCCACTGCAAAATAAGATGAGGAAGAATGACGAGGAGGGTAGCAGTATGCCCCCTCGAGAGGAAAGACAGGTTCCAAGAACATGGGTGTGCTCTTGAAATGGATGAGAAGACTAGAATATGAAGAGACAAAAAAATGTTAGTGCAAAAGATATGGATGATGATATGGATGCAATGCCTATATGAGATGGGTGAGAGAAGATGGCAAGACTAAAGAAGATGCATGTTAGTTCCTAGACCAAATCCTTCAAAACATTGCCACAAGACTTTAATATTTATTGCTCTTAATCATCATTGGGTGGTAAAAATGACACAAATGGACAACAAACACCATGATATGATGTAGACCAAGATGTGCAAGGTCATCCATTTGAAAAATAGACAGTCACAGACAAGGAATGTCCTAACTCATACTAAAGGCGAAGTTGCCCCAGTATTTTTGTCAAGACAATCCATAGACAACAGTCAAAGAAAATAAAATAGGCCAGGAGACATCATCACACCTCTAAATACTTCATGGGACATCCTTGAGGTAGCTAGTAACATGACCAAAAAGACAAGACAGTAAAAATATAAGACAAAATAGCCAAGATAGTCAAAAGATAAGCCAAGATAGACCAGAAAGATTAACAACCATTTTATTTTGTTTGCTAATGTTTGTTTGCCAAAGATTGATTTCTTGTCAGTTTGAGAGTTTTGACAGTTTAAGAGTTTTGCCAGTTTGACAGTGTTGACAGTTTGACGGAGCCTATTGTCAGGAAGGACACATCCTGAAAAAGGCAAAGGACATTTTGACAAGGTCCAACTCCAAGAAGGACACATCTTGAAGAGGACCAAAGAGTGACGAGACTGACATTGTTTTGAGTAATATGTTTTGGCAAGTTGACTGATGTTTATTATATGATTGATTGGACTGTGTTGTCTGATTTTGACCAATTTTGACATTGACATTTCAAATGACTATCTTGTGTCTGAGTTTGACTACATCTAACTTATTTGACTGATGTGACGATTGTGACAAATGCCATGATTTTATTTGGACCAACCTAAAAGGACTGACCTAATGTCTTGGGGACTCATCGACTGATGGCCTTGCCTATGTAGCAAATACACAAAGACAACGTAGTTTGACAATGACATGGACTGACTGACATGACTTACTTTGACTCCATTTTTAGGATTTTGACATTGATTTGGATGTTTTTGTGTTTTTCTTCAGGACGTTGTATGATTTTAAGTCTTTCTTCAGGACATTTTATGATGTTTTTGGTCTTTCTTCGGGACATTTTATGATGTTTTTGTCTTTTTTTAGGACATTTTATGATGTTTTTGTCTTTTTTTAGGACATTTTATGATGTTTTTGGATTTTGATGTTTAAGAGGATCGTGACAAATGCATATGACTGATGCCTACACATGAGAATCCAAGGAAAAACATGATTGTGCCCTTAGTCAAGATGAATACCAATTGAAAGGTGATGACAACGTTGTTTGACATGGGAAGGACACATCCAAAAACAACATGAGGATGATGACAATAATGTGATGAAAGTATGGAGGTTTATAGCCGGTCCAAGAACATAGTCAAGTAAAATTTTGGATAATGTGCTTGTATGGATTAGACTCGTTGCATTTGGAATGACTTGGTTAGGACTAGATGGGATGATGATTATCCTTAGACCGTTTCACAAGGGAAAGCCAAGATAGGTGACATGCATGAAAGGATAGGGGGTGGCCTTGGTAAAAGACGGGAGACATGAGACTAATGGAATTGTCATATGATTTTCAAGGACTATGTCATACAAGGACAATAAGACTAAGACAGTCAATGACATGATGTTTCGTGAATCGTGTATGACCAAAGGATAGGCCTATAAAAAGTTTTCCCAAAGCATGACTTATGTGTGCCTGTTTTATGTCAAGACCAAGGTAAGTGGGAAAAATGCATGGAAATGATAGGGCTTAGATGGACACCAATGTCATGAGGAAGGCATGGGAAAATGAGACGACTTGCCCCCAAGTATAAGAGTCCACATAGACGATTTATTTTACACATGATGCCTGTTTGCTAGGTTTTCATCATGGTACTTATCCAGGGCGCCTGTTTGCTAGGTTTTCACAATTGGATGAAATTTTTCTCTTTACTATTTTCTTGACTTTTTGATTTTTTTGGTGTCACCAAGACGCTTGTTTGCCAGGTTTTCATCAGGGTGACGATTTTTTGATTTTTGATTTTTTTTTTTGTGTTTTTGATAGTGTGAATAGCTTGGATGTTTTAGATGACCATTGACTATTTTGAATCCACTGATGGTGCCGATGTAGAGACTGGTACCATGATATGCCAATAATGACCTTGTTGAAGGAGTTGTCTTGTCAGGATCGTAGCACTTGTATACAACTGATCGATGTCATTGTGATCCTTTCTGATACTAGAGTTGGCCTTATCAAAATACGTACATCGCAATAGAGTGCCATGAGAGTCCTTGTGGTAAAGAGTTGCTGCCATGATGTGACAGATTTGTGACATAGGATTTTTGGACTTTAGGCGAGATGTAGGATTATGACAAATGATGGTAGATGTGGAAAGGTTGTTTGGACATTTGGATGAATGACTTTTTATTTTCCAAACTTGGGATGGTGGATGACAAATTTTGGAAGGATGGTGTTTGGAACCAACAATTTTAGATGCCTTGTTTGATGACAATTTTGAAGGAGGTGGACATTTGTTGTATGTGGGAGTCCTCTTGTCTTGTGGCTCCACAACGTGATTGACTTTTGTATTTGACTTGATGTCTTTGTTTGATCCATCTTTCTTTGGGATCCATTTTAATTTCATTTGTCCACTTGTCCTTTTGTTTGATTCAATGGTCTTTGACATTTGATTTTGATCTTTTGACTTGTAAGACTTTTGTTTTTGTTGGTCCCAAAGGGAAGGTTTATTTATGATGGAATGATGGTTTATAGTGTGGGTGGACGGGGTGTTGGTAGCAATCTTATGACAAGGATTTCTCATGGATTCCATTTTGATGTTTGTATCTGACAAGGTTGCCCCCAGTATCGAGGAGGTACCACTAGCATCATTTGATTTGCTATGTCTGAGGAATAACCAAGACCTTGATGTCTGTAATTTGTCTAAAGTTGTATTGGTTCAAGAATGCCTTGCTCATGTATTCCTAGTCCTTTGCCTTGATATTGCATGCTTTGATAGATTCTATTTGCGATGGGGTATTTATTGTTTTGAAAGCAAGATGCTAACCCATCATGATGTCTATGGACACTGTCACTTGTAATATTTTCATCTGCAAGAAATCCTGCTCTGACAAAGATAGATGACCCTAGTTGATAAAGTGTCTTAGCTTCATTTTCATGTTGGACATATTCCTGATTGATATCTTTGGCCTGATCATGTGACATGTCAGGTTTAGATGATTCTGTTGGTGCTTCCAAGGCAATGTCAAAGCCATCATTATGTTTAGTGTCATAGAGTCCAATGATTTTAGCTATAACTTGATCATATGCAAGCATTTCCCTAGTGGAAGATAATTGTTTCAGAGGAATATTGTCTATGTGTCCCATGAAGGCAAGTGTCTCATCGTGGGAAGTGTCAATAGTCGAGGCTTGTATAGGGTCGGCAAGTGTTTGATCATGAATGGCGTAAAGGTCAAGGAGTGGATCATTTTGGACTTCTTGGTCAATAATAGGGTCTTGGTCAAAGATGGGGTTGTCATAGATGATATAATCAGAAATGGAATTTTTGTTAAGGATAGGTGTGTTTTGGATGTCATGATTATTTTGAAGGACATCTTGAATGGAATTTGAGATAGGTTCATGGGATGGACTACCTTGTTCTTGACATGAGGGTGACATTATAAGGTCATGCTTTGGGCTTTCGTCTTGACATGTATTCTCAGGTTTACACAATAGGATTTGACTTTGAGTAATGATAGAACTTTCATGACTAGATGTGGCTTGTGAGGGGATGACTTGAAAAGGATTAATGAATGACAGACTAGGATAGGATGTGGGAACTTGGACTGGACTAGTATATGAAGGACTAGGATAGGACATGGGGACTTAGACTGGACTAGTATGTGAAGGACTAGGATAAGACAGGGGGACTTGCATTGGACTAGTATGTGAAGGACAAGGGTATGACGTGGAGACTTGGACCAGATATGACATGGAGTCTTGGGATGGATTAATTATTGAAGGACAAGGATATGACATGGAGACTTCAACTAGATTGGTGTAAAGTTGATTGAAATAGGACATGGAGACTTGGACCGGATTGGTATGGTATGATGTGGGGACTTGACATGAGTTGGCAGATGGTTGATAAGGGATGCAGACTTGGATGGGATTAATAGGTGAAGGACTAGCATATGATGTGGAGACATGGAATGGACTAGCGGACAATTGACTTCCCTTGTCAAAGTTAGGATAAGGATGATTAATGGATGTTTGTTGTGGACTAATGTCATGGATGGTGTTAAGTGACTTTTGGTAGTGAGGGTAGATAGATGGAGGTGGCAAAGTATTTATGTCAAAGCCTTGTGGTAACTTAGCCCCTTGGTCCAAAAGCATGGCTAGATACCTTTGAGGGTCACGTAAGATTGATTTTTCTACAAAGGAGGCTATATCAGGGTTTTGTGCTGCAGCTTCTAAGTCTTTAACATATACTTGTCCGTTCTGGTCTCTTTTTATGAATGGCTCAAAAAAATTTTGAGATGAAGATGGCATGTTCATGGAAGATTGCATGTTCATGTTGTGAAATGGGTCAGAAAAAGTCCAATGTTTGACTTGGTTGTTTCTAGATGTTTGACCCTTTTTTGGTTTGTTTCAGTATCCAGAAAACACTTGCAAGCACTATATTTTGACTGTAAGCAAGCACACATGAGACAAGTACAATCCTATAGTTAGGCCAGGACAATATTCGCTAGATTCCATGTGGGTTTCCCCAACCGCATATCTGTAGCGTGTGAATTCAGAAGCTTGGCTGCACAGGCTCCCCCTTATAGTGCACTCTCTTCTTAGGCCAACCATGCTTCCAACCCCCATGAAACTCCCATGGTGAGCTGATCACCTCTACTACAAACTATGAAAGTGTGGATGCATTCACACCGACCGGTGCTACGCTAGCAAATAGAAGGTTTTTGGCTTTCTATACAAAAGTTTTTAGTTCGGTACTCCCGTTCGAGTGGCCATACATGGGGCAAGAGATTAATCACCAATTTAGGTGGCACTCCAGCCTGAAGAGGTTAAGCTCAATAGGGTTTAAGGGAGTACTACTCTGTCCATATGACACATCCGCACTCGTAATCTTAGGTTTTCCCTTAAGATTCACATTTATATACCGGTCGGGGGTAGCTTGGCTTTAGCTCCGTTGCCGGTTTGAGTCACGTTGGGGTGATGAAATCCCTAGGTAGGCCCAATTTCTAGAGTTAGTAACTGTTTCTCTTACACCTAGGATCGCTTGAAAGCGCAAGGGGAGAGGATACTCTGATTACTAAGTCAGGGTAATAACAGATAAAAATGGGTCTGGTTTTCTGATCACCAGGTTTTCACCAAGTGAGAGCATACTCACCTACCATTTTGCAAACACAGTCAAGCAAAGCAAACATGAAAGTTCTTTTTATGTGCCCCAAAATGAAATGTTTCCTAATCTATAAAAAGACAAGCACATTGTTTTCTTATTCCATCTTTGACATTCGAACATGCAGACAATGAATTAGTAGTCTTCTATGAAATGATCTTCGACACTCGAATAGTAACCGCCAACAAGCTGCAAATCCTGATTAGCAACAGAAAACCTATGCTAGGCAGAATGTAGAAAATAAAACCAGAGTGCTAAAAAAAATAGAAAGAACAAAAAAAAACATCAAAAACCTAAATGCAAATAAAAAAAATGTTACCAGTCAATTGCGGCGTGATTTGGCAATTGCGGTGCAATTTCGCGATTGCGGCGCGATTTAGTGATTGCGGTACGATTTGGCGATTGCGGCGCTTGAGGTTGCGATTGCGGTGCAATTTGGTGATTGCAGTGCAATTTAGTGATTGTGGCACTTGAGCTTGCGATTGTAGTGTTTGAGGCTGCAATTGTGGTGTGATTTAGTGATTGCGGTGCAATTTAGTGATTGTGGCACTTGAGCCTGCGATTGCGGCGTGATTTGGTGATTGCGGCATTTGAGGCTGCGATTGCGGCGCTTGAGCCTGCGATTGTAGCGTGATTTAGTGATTATGGCATTTGAGGCTGCGATTGCATCACTCTGTACCTGTACCTACAAAATTGACAAAAAATACACGAAATCGTATAGAAAAATGACAAAAAACAGAGAGTCGGGTTCACCAATGTATTCAATGGAAAATTAGATGAGTTAGCTTATTAGATAATAAACATCAAAAATCCAAAGAAATAACAAAGCACAAAGGAAATATAATGAAAATAAAAGGAGTAATACTACCAGAAATATTCATCTTCCATGGTTCACCTTTGTCACACCTTCTAGTTTGCAGCAAACGAATGAGGCCCTCAGATTTCAAATGAGCAACCTATAATAATGTGAAAGTCCTATGCAAATGTTGAAGGATTTGATAAAATTATGCCTAAATGTCTATGCCTATGACTATATGATAAAATGAAAATAATGACTACTAATGCCAAATGACTATAATGCCTATATTAAAAATGAAGTTGTCGGATCCCGAAATTATGAGCAAAATTGTCTTTTATAGAAAACACAATTTTGAGTGGACGAATGAGATTGAATTCTAAGAACGGCCTAGAATGAGAGGTCCAGATTAAATATGAGAATCCCTAATTAGGGTTAGGGAAAAATCCTTAATCGAACGGTCAGAATAATGTCTCAGATAATCAGATTAACGGTGGAGAATAAATGAGGAAATTAATTAAAGAAATAAAGATTTTCAAAAAATCAAGAAGATAAGATTGCCTGATTTGTGAGATTCGAAAAATCAAGAAGATAAGATTTGGATTGAAGATCAGATTTGAAAAATCAAGAATCTGCCTGATTACTTGATTTTTGGAAGAATAATATCTTTTTGAATTTAATTAATTCAAAATGATGATTTTGTGTGACAAGTAAATAATATTTTTCAGATTATTTTCTAAAAAGAGTGAAAGTAAATAAAATGAAATCATTTTAAATATTTTCATTTATTTAAAATGAGAGAAAAGTGAAATTAGTAATTAAATAATTAAAAATAATTATTTAATTTGGAAGATAAGACTCAATAATTAAATAAATTAATAAATTTATTTAATTGTGACAATTAGTGACATATCAAATAAATAAATGAAATTCATTTATTTAATAATCAGGAAGAATTAATGAAGAAAGGAAATTAAATAAATTAAGAAATTTATTTAATTAAGGGAAGACTTAGACAATTAATGACGTATTTAATAAATAAATAAAACTTATTTATTTAATAATCATGAAGAATAAAAGGACAGGAATTAATTAAATAATTATGAATTATTTAATCAATAGTCAAACGTGGACCAAGGACATAATTAAATGTCTTAATTATGCTAGGACGAAAGTGGTAAAAATGAAGCTTGCAGGCCTAGGTCATTTTTAGGTGTCTACAGTGGTAGTTTGTGTAGAGTTGAAATGGTTGTTTTTTTGGAACTGAAGTAGTCATGGATAGATGTCAAATATATATTGTATCACTCTGCAATGAGTTAGGGTTGTTTTGTTCTATTGATTGGGTTTGGTTGGTTGATGTTTTACATTATATGCTTTACGATCATTGTAAGAGTGTGAGAGAACAACCGTTCATGAAATCTATGTATGAGGTTGATGAACGGATTGTAATGTTGCTATGAATTAACACCTAGAGTGGAGTTTGTAACTCTATATGTAATTTTTTTACTATAATACAAAGTGACTCTACTTGGTGTGTGGATTTTTCTCTCGTAAGGGTTTTCCCTCATAAATTTGGTGTTCAATTCAGTGTGTGTTAAATTTTCTACTCTTTTTCTCCATTATTGTGCATCTCAATGACTGTAACTCAAATTAAGTGAAATTTTCTACACTTATTTTTTGAGAATTTTTCATTTGGAAGGTTTTTGTACTGAGCTTTCCTTACAATCAAGTTATCAAAGTTCATATGAAACATTCTCTGATTCCATAACCAACTATCATTAATCTGATTCATAAAGCAATGTCCATCAACACCCTTAAGTTGATATATATTTCCTTTAGACTTCTTTCCTCCAACAATCATTATTCTAGATCCTTTCCTGATTTCACATCTTTCATCCTTAAATACAAGAGTATATCCTTTACTACACATCTTCTAATGCTCAAGATATTATGCCTTAAGCCCTTAGCATAGTAGATGTCATCAATATTATGCCTATCATAAAAATTTACTGAACCTATCCCACAAATCTTAGAACCAATATAATCTCCAAACATAACTAAGCCTCCATCATATTTTTCAAGTTTAACAAACTTACTCTTATCACTGGTCATGTGATGTGAACATCCATTTTCAACAACCCAGTATTTCTTTTCCTATTTAGCATGAAGAGCATAGATTATAGTACCTTCACCTTTCTCTTTCTCCAGAGGTCACTCCTTCACCTGTTTTTCAAAATTAGCAGAGGTAGGTTCATCTTTTATAGCCAAGAACAAGCATTCATTGTCATCAGGATCTCCATAATCAGACTCTTCATTAGAAATACTAGCATCCTCATTCACATAATATGCTATGTTGATCTTCTTATCTTTGTTTTCTTTTTTAAATCTATGTTTATTCTTCTTAGCTCTTTCTGAACATCTCAAAGCATAATGACCTATTCCTCCACAACTAAAGCATTTAAAGGGTAACTTACCTTCATACTTACTGAAGCATTTCTTCATCCTTCTCACAAAGTTAGCTTCTATGTCATCAAGATTTTCTTCATCTGAATCTTCAGCTCTTGTAGCCTTGAAAGTAGTTTCTGATTTGGATCCATTCCTAAAATTTGGATTTCTTAACTCATAAGATGTTAGAGTTCCCAATAACTAATATTTAGTGTAAGCATTATAGTCTATATGTTCTTCAATAATAGTTACCTTTTCACTTTATGCATTAGGGAGAGTTCTAAGAATATTCTTTACAATCCTGGATTCATCTATTGTAGCACCAATTCCTCGCATTCCACTTACCACTTCATCCACTTTTTGTACATAGGATTTAATGTTCTCATCTTCATACATATGCAAGAGCTCAAACCATGTCTCCAAATTCTACAACTTTGCTTCTTTGACCCTTTCATCTCCTTCATCTAAAGCATCCTAGACTTCTTTAGAAGTATTTAGATTTTGAACTTTAATCAACTCAGAATGTGCAAGACTATTCTTCAAAATGAACATCACCTTATTTTTCACTTCATGTGCCTTGATTTCATCAACCATACTCAGACCATTAGCAAGAGGAGTGTAATCAGTCTTGTAAGCTTTCTCAACATCATATCCACAATACTCCAAATATTCTTCCATCAGTATTTTCCAGATATCATATTAGTTCCATAGAACTTTAGATACTCAAAAGTGATCTTTCCTACCATCCTAGACCTTCCTTAAGCAGTTAAGCTCCCCTCCAAGGAACCAAGCTTTGATACTAATAGTTGAACAAGACAACTGAGAGGGGGGGTGAATTAGTTGTAGAAAATTTTAACCTTTAAAACATTCACCAAAACTTAGATCAATCACAAATCCTTTACTAAAATGATTAAACATTAAGTGTAAAGGGAGAAATTGAAAAGCATCACAAATACACAGTAACACTAGACTTACATGGAAAAATAAATAAGGGAAAAACCACGGTGAGGATTATCTCACAATATAAAAAATATCAAAACCAATTACAAAGGCTCACTGCCAAAGTAGGCTCACTGCTAGAATAGAACTTACTGTATGGATTATGACTCAATGTCCAACAAGGGTTAACCACCTAGAGGGCTCATTGCCACACAGATACAAATAATATATAAGAGATATGTTACAAAGAGAAGACAATCTGAATGCAATAGATATTTCCACCACAATTCACTCAACCACTTGCAGACATGCATGACTGATACACCTTCAACTCACTACATCTGAAAACTCAATAATTTGATTCTACATTAATCTACCAAACTCGCATCACATACACACTAATTTACATCTGTTAGGGTTAGAGATGACAGATCTAACAATTAAATGTAGATTTTATATAATAAACAGAGAAACTAAATCATACACAGAATAAATCATAACACAAAGAATTTAATGTGGTTCACCCAATCCAGGCTACATCCACCAAACCGTAGCCATCCAATACTTTTATTATCCAGTAAAAACCCTATTACAATCTTTCGAATAATTGCGTTTTTCATCATCCTGAAATAGCCATCTGAACCCCTTTTTACCAAGCTTAGAAGCTTCTAGATTTTAGGGTTCTACAAAATCAGATTTTTCTTTTTTCATTGATTTTTCCCTTTTTCGGTGATCACGCGAAAAAGTAGGAAGAAAATTTTTCTCGGGGGCTGCCACCCCCAAACCCCCGCCCAGGGCCCAGCTCGGCCCTGAACCCCGGCAAGGACAGGGGGCTGGGGTGTACAGTATACCATGGGCTATACAGTATAGCATGATCAGTCACCACATACCAACAATCTCCCACTTGGAGACTGATCAGGCTCCACACCACCACAATCTCCCACTTGGAGACTGATCCTGGATGACACTGCTGCAATTACAGCTCCCACTAGAAAATAAGTACCTTGGACCTTGCTGCTCTGTTATACTTGAATTCAACCTTGAAGACAAATCGAAGCTGAAGAGGAGCTCAGCTTCTCCCTTATCACTGCCTTCATAAACATATCCGCTGGATTGACATCTATATGTATCTTGTCCAGCTTAACCTGTCCATCCTCCAACATTGACCAATGAAATGATATCTCAACTAGATGTGTTTTGTTTTAGAATGCAGAGCAAAATTCTTTGCAAGATGTATAGCACTTTGGCTATCTGTAAACAAGTAATTTCCAGCCTGTTGTTTGCCCAACTCATCCATGAAAAGTTGCAGCCATATCATCTCCTTTTCCACCTCTGTTGCAGCAACATACTCTACCTCTGTAGTGGATAAAGCAACCACCTTCTGCAATCAAGAAATCCAACTCACTGCTGTCCCACCAATTGTAAATACATAACTTGTGGTATTCTGCCTGGTATCTATATCCCTTGCTAAATCTGAGTCAAAATAGCCTTTTAAATCAGTATTAGAGCCCCCAAAACATAAACAATTATTGGATGTACCTCTCAAATACCTAAGAATCCATTTTACCACATTCCAATTCTCCACTCTGGGATGATTCAAATACCTGCTAACAACTCCTACAACATGTGCAATATTTAGTCTTGTGCATACCATGGCATACATCAAACTACCTACAGCTGAAGCATATGGTACCTTGGACATTTTTTCTTCCTCCTCTTGTGTCTTTGGACACATATCCTTAGTCAATTTGACATGACTAGGAAAAGGTGTGCTAACTTTAGCATTCTCCATATGAAATCTCTCGCAACACCTTTTCAACATAATTAGCCTGAGATAAAAACAATTTTTTATTTTTCCTATCTCTACGAATTTTCATACCAAAGATTTGTTTTGCTGCCCCCAAATCCTTCATAGCAAAAGACTTTGCTAATTGTTGTTTCAACTCTCTTATGTGGTCCATGTTAGACCCATTTACAAGCATATCATCAACATATAAACACAAAATAATGTAGCTATCATTATCCAACCTCTTAAAATAAATACAATGGTAGAATTACACCGCTATAGCCTTGCTCAACCATAAAACTGTCAAATTTCAAATACCATTCCGAGGTGCTTGCTTCAAGCCATTTAAACTTTTCTTCAATCTGCACACTAGTTTCTCCTTACCTTTGACCTCAAATCTTGTGGCTGTTCCATATATATTTCCTCTTCAAATCACCATGGAGAAAGGCTATTTTAACATCAAGCTGTTCTAAATGCAAATCTTCAGCAGCCACAATACTTAAAACAATATAATAGAAGTCATTTTAACAACAGGAAAAAATCATCAAAATCAATACCCTTTTTCTGTGCAAATCCCTTTACAACTAATCCGGCTTTAAATATTTTTACCTCCATCCTCCTTTTTCAAATATAAATCCATTTGTTTGGTAAAGCCTTTTATTGTGCAACTTGAAATCCCAAGTCCGATTTTCCAGCAAAGGAGTCCATTTCTTCTTTCATTCCATGCTCCCCTGAACCTTGGTATCCACTGCATAGCTTCATCATAATATTCGGTTCACTAGCATTAGTTAACAAATAGTATACAAGAGGGAGAGAATCTTTCTGGAGGTCTACTTAACCTTGAAGATCTCTAACAGAGTTTGTGGTATTTAGCGCTATTGTTGCCCAGCATGAGGAACCACTGAAACATCATTGTTGGGAATATCATCCAACACTACATAATCATTTTCTTCTTCTCATGCATTGAGATCTTTGTACAACACTTTTTCATTGAATATGACATCCTTGCTTCTCACAATTTTTGATTTTCAAAATCCCAAAGCCTATAACCAAATTCATCAATGCCATATCCAACAAATACGCATTTCTTTGATTTTGCATCAAGCTTGGTTCTATTTTTAGAATCTACATGTGCAAATGCTTCACAACTAAAGGTTTTTAGAAAAGAATAACTCACCTTCTTACCTTTCCATGTTTCTTCTGGAATACCACAACCTAGAGGATTAGAAGGACCTCTATTGATTAAATAAACATCAGTGTTTACAGTCTCTGCCCACATTTTTAAAGGCAGCCCAGCATGCAATCTCATAGTCCGTGCATGCTCCATTATTGTCCTATTTATATGCTCAGCCACTCCATTTTCCTATGGAGTCCTTGGAACCATTTTCTGCCTACGAATACCATTAGAGGAACAATAATCTTCAAACTCTTTACTGCAATACTCACCACCATTATCAGATCTGAGACATTTTATCTTTTTACCCATCTCATTCTCAACCAAGCTTCTCCATTTTTTGAAAGTTTCAAATACATCAGATTTCTTCTAAAGAAATAAATCCATACCTTTCTAGTTGCATCATCAATGAATGTAACATAATATGGAGAGCCACTGAGAGAAGATACCTGAACTAGTCCCCATACATCCGTATGCACAAGCTCCAATTTCTCATCTTTCTTTTGCTTCTCATCCTTGAGAAAACTAACTCTCTTTTGTTTTCCATACACACAACTTTCACAGAAATCCATATTAACACATTTTAGACCTGGTAAAACATTATTTGAATGAAGTAATTTCATACCTTTTGCACTCATATGCCCAAGTCTATTATGCCACAGTGTTGATTCAAAGTCCATGCAACTGTATGATCTTCTACCTGCTTAACTCAGCAACGTTCCTGAACATTGACCCTTTTCATAACAATTAAAGTAGAAGGAGTAGTATGACTTGTACAAAGATATAAGGTGCCTACTTTCACACCTTTGCTACTACTAAGGCACCATTTGTGACCTTCTAATTTTTATCACTAAATGTAACAACGCAACCTTCATCATCTAGTTGCCCTGCTGAAATTAAATTTCTGCTTAACTTTGGAACATGCCTTACCTCACGTAGTAGCCAATGATTCTCATTCGCAACTTAATCTTGATTCTTTCTTTTCCAACAATCTGAGGGTTCGTTATCTCCTAAATAAACTAGCCTAGAATCCCCTTGGACATAATCAAGAAAATAACTTCTATGGGGGGTAGCATGAAATGAAGCCCCTGAATCTAACACCCAAGAATCATCAGCATTATCAAGGGAAAGAATCAAAGCATCCTCATCAGATTTATTACTTACCACATTAGCCTCTTTGCTTCCTTCCTTTTTGTCTCCATCTTTATTTTTCTGAGACCATCAATCTTTCTTCAAATGACCTGGCTTACCATAGCACCAGCAATCCCTCTTGTCTCTAGATTGGGACCTTTTGTCCTTTGATTTTCCTCGTGACTTCCCACGATTTCCAGAATTGTTTCCTCTCTCCTTTATTCTACCCTTGCTTTCTGCATTCAAAACACTTCCTGATGTGGATGTTCCACTTGAGGTTTTCCTACAAATTTCCTCACTCAAAATAACACCAACAACATCATCAAACTTCAATGTATTCGAACCAGAAATAGAATTGCTAACAGCCATTACCAAGCTATTCTAGCTTTTAGGCAAAGAACACAAAATAAAAAGAGCCCTAACTTCTTCATCAAAGTTTACTTTTACAAAAGTTAATTGACTGGTGACCGTATTAAACTCATTCAAATGATCAGTAACTGACCCACCTTCTACCATTTTCATATTAAATAAATGCTTCATAAGAAATACCTTATTCAAAGCGAAAGGCTTTTCATATAACTTTTCCATGGTTTCCATCAACTATTGAGTTGTCTTTGCTGTTGTAATATTAAACGCCACCAATTGTGCCAAGCATAGACGAATACTACCAAGAGCCTTTCTATCCAAGATCTCCCTGTCCTCATTTGACATTGTTGCAGGTTTCTTGGCTTCCCCTTCCAATGGCCACCATAAATCCTTCTGATAGAGATAGTCCTCCATCTGCATCTTCCATAACTGATAGTTCTACCCATTAAAATTCTCAACCTTCTTACCCTCATCTACCATTGCTCCCACTCAACCGTGAGACTCCCACTCAGCCGTGAGACTTTCCTACAGACGATAATAAAAACACAACCTGGCTCTGATACCACTTGTTAGGGTTAGAGATGGTAGATCTAAAAATTAAATACAAATTTTATATAATAAACAGAGAAACTAAATCATACACAGAATAAATCATAACACAGAGAATTTAACGTGGTTCACCCAATCTGGGCTACATCCACCAAACCGTAGCCATCCAATACTTTTATTATCCAGTAAAAACCCTATTACAATCTTGTGAATAATCGCATTTTTCATCATCCTGAAATACCCATCCAAACCCCTTTTTACCAAGCTTAGAAGCTTCCAGATTTTAGGGTTCTACAAAATCAGATTTTTCTTTTTTCATTGATTTTTTCCCTTTTCTGTGATCACAGGGGGCCGGCGTGTATAGTATACCATGGGCTATACAGTATAGCATGATCAGTCACCACATACCAACAACATCTATTTCAAATCTATCTTTCTCTATTTCTTTGCACACATATTTCACCAATAGCTCATCGTATATTTATACCATCTTCAACTTTGAAACATATCCAAAGTCGGCTATCCATCATTTAAATTCAAATTAGGTTGGTGCCAAAACATTCTAGTGTGGAATTAAAATGAGGGAAACCCAAACACATGCTTGATGATAACCCAAATAAGTCCCAACATGCTTCAACTCACTTCCATAAGCATCGAAAGTAGTGTTTAACACAAGTTCAAAAAAACCAGCATAAAACACATAAACAATTAAGCACACACAATCCTTAACATGATCCAATCCTTCTAGATAACAAAATTATCTTCAACATGATCATAACATCTTAACTCTAGTACCACAAGTCATAAGACTCAACCAAAAAGAAATATGGAGCAACCACATTTCTCCCAAACCTCAGCTAGATACCCTGAAAAACACAGTTCACAACTAGTGACCATAACTCACACTGTATAATGATCTAGAAACCCAAAATATGGATATAGCAGCTTTCAACAACCATAATCAACATATCTATTTTTTTTGTAAATATTTTGTTTCAATGGAGTTACAGAGTATTTAATGCTAAATATTCTTGAATATATAGAAGTAATTTAAATTCATGATATATTATTGCAAATCTTGAATTTCATGAAGTTGTGAAGTGATAGATGAGTGATTAAATTGAGCTTATGTTATTAACAACAATTTACACAATGAACCCTAAGTGAACCTAGCGCATTAAGACTTGACATTTCCAAGCTTTGGGATTGAACTAAGATCACCTTAGATTTAGGTTTTCCCCTTGGATCTTCAAGTAAAGGTAGGTTCCCACATTCTTTTGTGAGAATTTATCTACCTGTTGGTGTGTGTGAGCAACACTTGCATCAACAAAATTGGTGCTAGAAGGAGGTCCTTTTTTTCCTTAAGTAGGTGTTGGTGTCCTAGTCATAAAGTTGAGGTATTCCCATGAGTTAAAGGTCCAAGTAAGCTTAAGATGGAGAGTGAAAAGGAGATCAAAGAGTTCTAGAAGATTCCTAACTGGAAGCTCTCACCATTGAATTTTTTCACTTTTGGTCGAGTTATAGATTGTAGAATACATGATAGCCAATCATAGTGAAATTGACTATAAGGGATTTTTGACTAGGGTAGGTTTGGCCATTCATAAGGTGATCCTGTTAACGAAGGCTTTCTTAAGTGCAAAAAGGAGGGAACGGTTATCCGATTGCTGTTTGAATTCTAAAAGAACACATAAACCTAGTGGAAATAGAGTTTTTATCAATTCAACAATTGGATTAAATAAATTTGCTAACAATGATCATTATGTGGGAATCTCAAAAAAATTTCAGGGAAAAATCAAATTCACAAGAGTTTGGAAACATCACAATTTAAGTGTGAACATAAAGGAAGTGAGTTGCCACTCTTTGCACACATGGATGACAATGAAAAGGTTGAACCGGTTGAACAAGCGAGAGATGCTTGATTTTCTCCCCTAATTACGAATCAATGGTTTAAAAGGGAAGAGACCTTTGATTTTATTCAAATGACAGAGTATCAAAATTTTACTTTCTCTCTGTGATAATCGTGTAAACCATGCTAGAGTCTGGTCTAATGAGATAAATAGTGGTGTTAGGGTTGAAGACAAGGCAAGTTGTAGACAAAGCTGGGTGAAATCACAATACTATGTATCACTTTTTGCCCAAGATGGACATTTACATCAATATTTTTAACTAAATCTTCATCTTCTGAGACCTATAATAGCTAAACCATTAAGAATTTGAAGATGATGTGAACTAGTGATTTGTGGAAATTTGTGTGTAGATTCTAAATATATTTTATTTCAATTTTTTTTGAAATAAATCATGAATATTTCAACATCTCCTTTAATAACTAGTTTTAAATAGAAAATAACATTTTCAAAAAGTAACATTTGTGTCGTACAACATAACTTTTTTTAATAAAGGATTAAATTCTAATTTTAAAAATATAGATTCTCAACATCAATATCTAGGGAAAGGATATTTTTTCATAATTTTTTGTTGCATACATTTTTTTAAATTAATTTTTTAAGTCACTGTAACTGTAACTTGGACATATGTGTGTTTCGTACAACCTAACTTGTTGTGTATATATCAAAATCCATTTTTTATTTTTTGGGTGAAATGAGGACATCAATACCTAGGGAAAGGGTATTTTTTGAATTTTTTTACAATGGTTTACTATTTTTCCACCTCTGTACAACAAAAATCTTGATGCTCAGAGAAAAAATTATGTTTAGTAAAAACTAAAAATTAAATACATGATAAAATGAAAATATATCAAAACTAGACTTGTGGGAAAGCTTGTTTCAAGGGATACAATCTTGCAAAATATAATTTTTAAATGACATTATTTAATCCATCAAAATGTAAAGAAAAAGTCATTTTTTTTCTAGCATTTTGATAGGTGCGAAGGAGACTCCATTGTGGGTATGATTTAATACTAGAGGGGTTCTACCAAAGGGGGTTTGATCAAAGGGGGTATTATCTATCCCTATTTAATTAAAACCCTTTAGATGGAGCCTCTCAAGACTTAAATCATTAATTTTTCTAAAAATAGTTATTTCAGGCAAAAATCAGCATGTCCCAAAAGTGAGACACACTGTTGTGGTAGCACCCAGCCCTAAAGGAAGAAGTGACCATGTAACAAATAAAACCATTCATGAAGTAGAGAAAAAGGAGATGGAATGTTGCAAGGGAAGGTTGTATGAAGGTATAGGTCTGAAACAATGGAAAAGGTGTGTGTAATTGACCATCCATTAGGTCGTATCCATACATATTTGTGAAATTGTGGGTAAGTACACTTTTGAATTCTCATTCATTAAACACAAAATTTCAAGTAATACATAATTATAGTAGGTTATCTGAATGGTACTTAAGTGAATTTAAAGATAAGCCTACTAAAATTAGAACTAAAAGCATTACAAAGTTAGTAATGGAGATGAGGGCAAATTGCTTTATTAGGGTAAATTTGTTTTTTAAGGTTAGTTTGTTTTGGTAGTTTTTCACCTATTTTTCTAATTTAGGTCTTGTAATTAGAAAAATTTTCTTGATTAGAACACATGGTAATTGAATTGTGAAAACTATTCCATTGAAAAGCAAAAAATGTAAAACCATTTAAAGCAAATGCACGCATAAAGAGGAAAAGTGAAGTTGTTTTTACAAAAAAGAAAAATTTACATTATATTGTATGGTAATAACCTCAAATGTACATGGAGATAAAAAATTCTCATTACAAGTTGATATCAAAATATCAAAAAGGCGGCTAGTTGTTCAAGGAACTATGCTGAAATAGTGGACATGCTTCCTAGCTAGTCAATTTGTTGCACCTCATCCCTGAGAAACATGTGTCCCAGATAAGCATTGTCCCTATGTTCATCAAGGTTAGGGGTGTGCAGTGTAGTGAGGAAGGGTATAAGAGGAACTACCTCTCCCTGGTTAAAAAATTATGGAATATCCTTGATAGCTAGAATTCCCACCGCAGGTTGAGCAATAGATAGAACAATGTCTAGATTCCATAGGTAGTCTAGTTGTACTATCATCACAAAAACAAAATAAACTTCGGCTACAAAGATTCTGAGATACAATAAGGAAGCGATGAAATGTGAAGCCAAGTTAGAGTTCACCCTATAATAGGACCCTGCATTCATGAAGGTTTCCCCAAGAACTAGACATAGAAAGGCCTTGATAGAGGGCGTCCTAAGGAAAAACACTTTTTTGGGCCTTTGGCTTGTAATTAAGCCTAGGAAGCTAGTTTGGAAATGAAAAATGGTAAGACAGATGGGGGTATCCATTATTCTCAGGAAAGAGAAAATGTAGAGAGGAAATTAAAAGTTGAAGGTAGAAGTGTAGAATTTGGAGAGGTCATATTTATAGAAATCTGTAATAAATCTACGGTGCATGGTTTCCTTGAGGTAAAAATCTTGGGAATGCAAGTTGAGGTGGAAAAAGTACACTTCTTCTCATAATTAAAAGTTAAATAAAATAAATTCACACAAAGCTGGCACACAGTGGTTCAAGGATGGCATGTACACAAATCATGAGCTAGGTGAAATCAGGATTGAGGAATTAAATGGTGATCATTTTAGTTCATTCAATCAAGCTGTATTAATTATGAAATTGTCTAGATGTGCAATTTGGAAGGAGAGCTAGATCAGTGAGTTGGCACATGTTGGAATATTGAGAAATTTGAGGATAATTAATATATGCATAATTATGCATGTGAATTAAATGAAGAGCATGATGGCTAGGTTAAGACATCATTATGACAAGTCAAATGCATTAATATGAGTGCAGAGCCACCAAATTTGAAGTTATCAGTGGAATTCAATTTAGTGGATTGCCATGGATTGGCAAAATGGATGGGTGGAAACTAATGTTTCTAAATTTAGAAGTAATCAGGTGATTTCATAACTTGCAGCTAAATTTTAACTTATGCTTTTTTTCCATTAGATAATGAATTGTAATTAGTCAAAGTCTAGTATAAGGGTGATAAAACTTCACTGGAGAGCCTCACGTATAGGAAATTCATTAAGTAAATATTTTCAGAATCGTTGAAGAGGATGAAGGATATTTACATTGAGTGAAAAAACAAAAGGTGACCTTTGCTACCACCATAATTCCCAACCTAATGGAAGGCTTCATTGCCCGCAAGTTGAAACAAGAGATTTTTTAAAAATATCAAATGAAAATGAATATAAAATAAACATTAAAAGAGAAAATTCAACTCTTTAGGCTATCCAAATATCTCTACTGAGGCTATAGATGTCTGACTGATAGTAGAGCTATGTTTGTGTAAATTACAAAGATAACATTTTCTGGGTTATGGATGCTTGACTGGTAGCAAGGCAATATCTAGGTTGGCTGAGAAGGATTACCAAATTAGGTAGGTCAATATAAATGGACCAATCCTTTTCATTAAGTCACGAAGATGGTAATAAATCAATGCACACACTAGTATTTTCAGGTGAAATTTTATGGTCCTTATGCTAGAATTCAAGTGAAGGCAAGGGGTTATTGTGGAAAATATGCATAAGTTATGATTTACTATGGGTGGTTGATTCCCAAGTTTTTCTTTTGAATTTGGTTTTGTTGGTTGAAAGTTGTTGTGTGGTCTAACAACACATTGCAAAATTGTAAGGCTTGAAGACCCAAGTTGAAAATTATTGCTTAAGACAAGTGCTAGTTGGTTGGCGGCCTCAAGGAAAGCACATAGGAAGTCAAAAATCTTGAAAAATAATTCATGATCAAGTGTACTGGGTGTCAGGAGTCTAGGTGAATGGGTTTTTCAGGCAATTCAAGTTTGGATGAATAATTGGGATGAGTTTGTGGAGAAAGTTGGACAAGTTACTGTAGCCAGGAGTCAAAACCCCACGTGTCTAAAAAAGTCACTAAGGTAGAAGTCGGGTTGTGATTTGTTCTGATAAGTGCAGTACATCAGCTAGACAGGTTTTAAAGGAAGTCAGGTAATCAAGTGTCAGGTACCCGAGTACTAGGGTAAATGGTGAATTGGTGGAAGAATGTTTAATTTTGTTACCTAGTTTTTCCCGAGTGCACAAAACATCTAAAAAATCACCTAAAGTTAGTGGTTACATGAAAAAATTAAAGCATACTATTTGAGGATTAGTTTTGAAAGGATTAATGATAAGTGTGGTTTTATTCTAATGAGGTTTTTACTGATAGTTTAAGAGGGAATTGACATGTGGAATTTTAGTTGCAGGAGGAATAGGTTGTTGGACAACGTTCGGGTATGGATGGTCAAAAAAACATGGATTGCAAGCAAATCCATCAATAACACCTAGGGTAGATGGCATACTTTGGAATTTCATGCAAGGAAGGAGTGTATGGTGAAGGAATGTGGGTAATCGAGGAATCAAAGATCCGAGTATTACACATGCAATGAAGGAGATGTTGAGTTTCAGGGTGCTACACTTATTGGCATTTTTACCGAAGCCATAGCTTGGAGCCAGGAACATAGGGATAATGGATTAAAATTTCTATATCCAACTAATCACTCTGAATATCCAGTTAGTTCCTACATTTTTTTTAAGGTTAAGTTGTTGATTTTCTCAATCTGGCTTGATATCCTGATTGTATCTTGAATACATGAGCCCAAAATTTTAAAGTGCCGAAAAAAGTCAAAGTTTCTATTGACTTATTCCAAAAGTTTCTCTTGCCAACTATCATGTGCCACATGTTGTGTTATGATTCATTCCCTAGATTATATTTCATGTGTTTTGATTGAACTCCTTGAGTGCCTTGTTCTTATAAAGGCCAAGATTTGTTTTTTTTTAGTTAAGTTCAGAATTTGTGGATTTTGGAGATCTAAAATTTTTGCAAGTTTTATTTCTTTTTCCTTTTTTTTGTTCCATTCTAGATTAAAAAAATGTATGTTCCAGTTAAGCTAATTAATATCAAGGCCAATTTAAAGCTATTTCCTTATACAAAATCATACATAGCTTCTTGTTTGTTCCTATCAAAAAATCTTGTGCACTGCACTAGATTTGGGTGCATAATGACACTATCCAGTGGAAAATAATCAATTTTTCTTGTAAATCCTTACACCATTCTATTCCTAGCTGTGAAGCAATCTAGTGAAGTATAGAGTGGTTTTCTTTGATTTAATTTGTTTCTTGGGGCATTTGTGGATAATACCTAAGAGAATATTTAAATTTTAGGATTTTAATTCTTTTTTTTCGAATAGATTTTTAATATTTTTAGAAAATGTTTCAAAAAATGATGAATGCATGGAATATTTTTGTAAATCTTTCATTTCCATGGAGTTACTAAGTGATTAATGTTATATATGAGTGAATATATGCAAGTAGTTTGAATTCATGAAATATTATTGCAAATATTTAGTTTCATGAAGTCGTGAAGTGACATATGAGTGATTAAATTAAGCCTATGTTATGATCCTTTGGATACCAATTAACCTGAAAAACCATAGACCCCTCATGATTAACAACAATTTACACAAAGAACCCTAAGTGAACCTAGTGAGTCAAGACCTGAAATTCCCAAGCTTTGGGATCAAACTGAGATCACCTTAGATTTAGGTTTTCCTAGTGGATCTTTCAAGTAAAGGTAGGCTCCAACATTATTTTGTGAGAATTTATTTGCCTATTGGTGTGCATGTGCAACACTCACATTAACAGATCCAAAACAAAAAATTCTATATACAACACCTTTGAACATATCTAATCAACATATCTAAAGCGTATAAGAAGATCCTCAAACTAGAAAAAATGCAGAGAAACACAAGAACACAACCTTGCAACCTAGAACAATATTGCATCGCACTATTTATTCTTTTTATCAAATTTTCTCAAGAGAACTTTGAAAACAAGCACCAAAGACACATCCTCATCATCTTCAGTACTTCCTCAACACAACTAAACCAACTACAATATACCAAATCAACCATAGGTCGCAGAAGCTTATCTTAGCAACACTAGAGGTTGACACTAGTAGCTTTAATAATGACAACATAATGTAAATAATCAAAGCATGGATAATATCAATTGCTCAAAAATCTCACCCAATAATTATCTTCTTCCTCTTTATATAGTTGAAACCAATGACAACACCAATCTTCTCATACTTGCAATAATCTCCCTCTTTGTCATTGATGGAAACATGTGATATTAAAAACCATCAAAGACACAACAAATCTACTTTATAGCTATTTTATTTTCTCTTTTCTCTTTACTCATTCTCCCTCTTTCTATATTTTTCACTCCCTCTTTGTCAACTAAACAGTTTTCTATCTCTCTCCCCTTAACTATCTTCTTTTCCACATGTCTCATTCCCCCCCTTGGACATCAATGGTAAAGGAAAAAATATTTGTATCATTGATGTTTCCCCTTTGACATTAATCAACTTTCTCACAACTGCTCAATACACTCCCCCATAGGAGCACACACCATATTGCACCAAATTAGCTACCAATACACAATGAAAACAAACACCCTTCTGACTATAACAACCAATAATGCTGATAAGTTGGAGGTATTTTCCACAGTGTGTCAAATTGTGATATTGCTATTAGGATTCAACCATGTAGTTTTTCGAGTCAAACTCATTGATCCATGTTTCATGAGTAGTTGTTCACAAGAACCCATCTCTCATTATAATGAATAGTCCACTTAGCACTCATTACATCTAGGTGATGCTCACAGGGGTGAAGCACTGGGCCTTCTTGGGAGGTCACTCATCCTAGTACTACTCAAGATCAAGTGCACTTAACCATGGAGTTTTCCCCAAGGTTAAACCCACTTAGCTTGCAACCCCATTTTCAAAATCTTCAACAAGTGTTGTGCCTTATACTCCCCCTAAGAGATATCCACCAACATCAATCTAGAAAAAAGAATGAATCTAGAGATCCATTGGATTGATGCATCTCCTTTTGCATTTAGTTCAAAGAAGGAGGGGAAACAACCCCCAACTTCTCTTGGAGATACTCAAAAGTATCCTTATGAAGAAACTTAATGAATATATCAACAATCTGATCCTTTGTAGGCACATATTCAAAATTCACTTCATTCTCCATAACCTTCTCTCTCAGAAAGTGATACTTAATTGAGATATATTTTATAATTGAATGCATTAGTAGATTCTTTGAAATATTGATTGCACTTGTATTATCAAAGAAGATAGAAATAGGATCATCATACACCACTAAGATATCCTTTAATGTTTACCTCATCCATAACACTTGTGTGCATCAAGATGTTGTTGCAATGTACTTAGCCTCTACAATAGATAAATAAATTGAATCTCGTTTCTTGGTTAGCCATGATACTAGTCCACATCCAAGAAAGAAAGCACCACCACTTGTACATTTTTTGTCATCTACACAACCAACTAAATCTACATTTGTGTAAGCACTCAGGGTGAAATTAGTATCCTTTGGATACCATAAGCCTTTATCATAGTTCCCTTCAAGTATTTGAATATCCTTTTTATTTCTACAACATGTGATTCTCTATGATCTTCTTGAAATCTAGCCACAAGACAAATTGCATGCATGATATTCATTCTAGTAGCAGTTAGATATAACAATCAACCAATCATTGATCTAAACTTGCTCTGATTAGCCTTAGGAGATTCATCATTCTTTATCAGCTTGTAATGAGTAACCATAGGAGTACATACCGATTTAGAGTGTTCCATTCCAAACTTCTTCAACATTTTGTTAACATACTTTGATTGTGAAATTAAAATGCCTTTATCCGTTTGATTAAGTTGTAGCCAATGGACGAAATTAATCTCCCCAAACATAGAAATTTCAAACTCATTCTACATCTCTTCTACAAACTTCTTACACATAGCTTCATTGCATCCAAAAATTATATCATCAACATATACAAGCACAATAAAAATTTGATCTTTTTCAAGTTTAAAGTAAAGATTATTATTTGTGGTACCTTTATTGAATCCTTGTTGTATCAAATACCTATCCAACCTTGCATACCAAGCTTTGGGAGCTTGCTTCAATCCATATAATTCCTTCTTTAATATACATACCATATCTAATTTTCTAATAATTGAAACCATTCTAGTTGTTCCATGTATATGTCTTCTTCCAACTCTCAATTCAAGAAAGCAAACTTCACATCCATGTGATAAACATTGAAATCCTTATGTGCTAAAAAATCCAAAAACATCTTAATAGTTCCATTCTTTCCACCAGAGAAAATGTCTCCTCAAAATCTATTCCTTCAACTTGTGAGTAGCCTTTACACATAAATATTTCCATGTTACTTACCACTTCTCCATTCTCATTGATTTTGTTTCTAAACACCCATTTAGTTCCAATTATGTTTCTGTTTGTAGGTCTTGGGACAAGTTACCAAGTCTAATTCTTCTCAATCTACATTAGTTTTTCTTGCATAGCCTTTATCCAATGTTCATCTTTGCATGTTGTAATTACTATTTTAGGTTCAACTTCAAAAAGTAAACACAGATTTACCTCTTCTTCAACAACTTTCCTTTTTTTCAATACACCTTTGCTTTTGTCTCTAATGACCTATTCTTCAAAATGATTCTTCTGCACATACTTAAGTGTTCTAGGGGTCTTTTTTGGAGCTTCTTCCTCTTTAATTTGTACTTCATTTTCCTTATATTTTTCCTCTTCTCTACAAGTAGGATCATATAATTCATATCCATCTATCACTACTGAATTTTGAAAATCTTCATGAACTTTGACACTTGCACTCTCAACAATCTTTCTCAATCTCTTCTTGTAGTATTTTTAAGCTTTTCTTTTAGTAGAGTATCCAAGGAAAACACCTTCATCAGACCTTGCATCAAACTTATCCAAGTTTTCTTCATCTCTTCTGATGTAACATTTGCTTTCAAATATCCTAAAGTACTTGATTGTAAGAATCCTTCCATATCATAGCTCATATGAATTCTTTGCACATTTTCTTTTTATTGAACTGTGTTAAGTATGTAAACAACAAAATGAATTGCTTCACTCTAATAAGTTTCTGGTAGGTTTTCTTCTTTCATCATAGTCCTTGTAGCTTCTTGAATAGTTGTATTTTTCTTTTCAACCACTCCATTTTATAGAGGATTTATAGGGGTAGTTGAGTGCCTCTTTATGCCATGATTCTCACAAAACATGATAAATTCATTGGAGGTTAAATCTCCACCTCTATCAAACCTTAAACATTTTATTTTCATATCCATTTCATTCTCAACCATAGCTTTAGATTATTTAAACTTGTCTAGAGCTTCAAATTTTTCTTTGAGAAAAGTAACTCATGTCATTCTAGAATAATCATCAATCAAAAGCATGAAATACATATCACCTTGAAGACTTCTTACTCTTGTAGTACTACAAAGATCTGTATATGCCAACTCTAGCAATCTGGTAGTAGATTGTTCTTTACCTTTGAAACTTCACGTTTGGTTTCCAATCTGACAATCCTTGTAGACAACATAAATAGGCTTTGTAATCTTTGGAAGATCTCCCATAGCTTGAACTGATCTAATTATTACTAGGTTATCAAAATTAATGTGACACATCCTCTTGTACCATAGCCATCTTTCATTAATATGAGTCATAAAGCAATGACCATCAACACCCTTGAGCCAATAAACATTTCCATTTTTCCTTCTTCCAACAACAATCACAGCTCTGGACCCTTTTCTGGTCTCACATCCATGATCCTGAAACATAGGATTGTATCCTTCGCTACACATGTGTCCAACACACAAGATATTATTCCTTAAACCCTTAACATAGTAAACATCAACATTGTTATGCTTTCCATCAAAACTGGTTGAACCTATTCCATATATCTTAGCACCTCAATCATCACCAAATATAAAAAGTCCCCCATCATACTTTTCAAGTCTAGAAAACTTACTCTTGTCATCGATCATCTAGTTAGAGCATCCACTTTCAAAGGTCCAATAGTTTTTACCCTATCTAGCATGAAAATAAAATACCAAAGTACCTTTAGTTTTGACCCTTGTCTCCAGAGGGCTTTCAGTTGGTGTAGTTAATTATTAATTACACTTTGCATAACTTTACTTAGGCATTATTTAATTCCTAGGTTATAGGTTTTCATCTTTATCTTATTGAGCTATCTTGTTGCTCAAGATAAGATTAGGTTTATGCATCCTTGCTTTTATAAAGAAAATCATTAGCATGTAATTATGAATTCCTGAATAATATTATGTTGCACATATTTTTGCAATATCTCTGCTTTTTCTATTTTTCTCTTCTGTGGAAGGATATTCTGGTTTGCAAATTTGATCTTGGTTTCTAACATGGTATCAGAGCCTTGATTTGTAGCCCCTTCTCAGATTTTTGAGAAAATCATTGCAGGGTTTGTTCAGGATTCCTCAAGGGTATCATGCCTTGAGTTCATTCATGAGGCATTTTGGATAAGATCATGCTTCACCATTGGATTTAGAGCGTTGGAAAAAGTCAAGATTGACTTTTATTTTGCATATTTTGGCCATCATTTGCCAGATCTGTGAGGGTTTCAAGTTGGGAGATTTTTTACAAGATTTGGGGGTAGCCAAATTTTTGGAGCAGTTTGAGCACAAACGGAGGTCACCATTGCATTTGCAGCGGCCAAAAAACCTAAGCACACCCTTCATTTCGTTGATTTCTAAGCAGTTGGTCTGGAAGGAAAATAACAATTTGCCTGGGGGCCATACGACCTCCCCAGCATGCCTTTCGATGCACAAAAATCAAAAAAAATTTAAAAATGTGCTTTGTTGGAAACTATGCCGATGCTTCTAGTACAAAAGGAGTCAGCCACTCGGCAGCCACTGGGTGGCCACCATTCTGCCGCTGCCACCCCACTCCACCACCAGCTCGCCACCAGCCAGATTTCAACCCTACGGGCCCCCTGCAACATAGATCCGGTCACATGGGGGACCGAGCGCTATGCGCCTAGCCCCCAGCCAGACTCCTCGCTCCCTACATGGTCCTATGGTGGACCAAGGGCTTGAGCCCAGTCCCTCATCAACAGAAGAATATTCTGACTGTCAGAGAATATATCGGTTGTCGACAAAATTTTTTGGCAGACAGGGAATATTCCCTTCCATGCATCATATTCCTCTGATGACCATCAAATTTTTTGCAGGGGGGAGATTTTTTGCTGTGACAGCCAGATGGCCATCAAAATTTTTCCCATGAAGTGCTAATGTCAGCATGACATCATCGGTCGTACAGCCCTCTTTGCCCCTCCTAGCCCTGATTTTTCCTAAAGGAGCAGTTTTTTTCTTTTTGTAATAACTTGGGCATACAGTATCGAAATTGAGCAAATGAGATATCACTAGAAAAATGGTTCTGAGCACTTTCTATTAATGTAGTTTATTTTATAGTATTTTTCTATTTAGCTATTTTTTTTTCTATTTTAAGTCAGATGTTCATTTTGGGCTTCTGAGCTCATAACCTTTTGCCACGATCTCCGATTTTCATATTCTTTTTGGTGTTGGAAAGGTATTGAGGAGGTCTATCTTATTGTCCATGCACTTTTTTCTGTATCTGTTCCAATTTTATCATTATTCCAGATTTTTCCCGATGGGTGTTTTGGAGATTACTTGGATGTTTTGGCAATTGGAAAGGTGAAACTTGAATATTTGTACTTCATTTCAGTACCACATCATCTTATTTTTTGTTTATGTATGTTTAGTATGCTCTCCTTTTACAATCATTGGGTTATTGTAATAAATGAACTGAGATAAAGTTCCATCAGGGGGGGTTTCTTGCATAATAATTTGATTAGAGTGTGTATGCACTTTGATCTCCATATCCATCTTGATTTGTTGGCAACTCATATGGGTTATCTGGTTTCCTAGTTTCTTTTGGCCACATTTTTGCTATTGCTTGACACATATCAGATTCTTTAGTTCACACTTCAGTTGAGAGATTATGTTTCTTGATCCACATTGGTTCAGATCCTTCTCAGTTTGAGGGCCATGTTTTTATGGTTAATGTTCCAGAGTCTTTTTTGGTACTCCTTCCCATGGAAGAGTTTCAGTCACAGTTTGGCATCGACATCGAGATACATGGTTTCTGGATTCTGTCATCATCTCATCTACTGTTGCTTCACATATTCTAGGGTTGTTCCAATTTGTGAGTTTTCCAGTGTTTCGTGGCATCAGGTCTGGTGTCACATTGTTATGATTCCGGTTTTGGTTTCAGTTGTAGACAGAAGTATCTTTCCTTGCTTGTCAGATTATAGTTCCATTGTTACTCCACAGTGTTCTTTTAGTGCTTCTTTGCAGCAGTCATCTCATTGTAGGGGGGTTTTGTCCCACTGGGTTTTCCTTCTCTACCTTATTATTGCATTTGTACTTGGGTACCTGATCAAGCCTTATTTCCAGGACCCATTCATGCTTTCTTGCATTCATCTTAGTTTTAGGTGCATGCTTTGTTAGTTTCCCTAAGTTGCACTTATGGGGGGTGTTGGTGTAATTAATTATTAATTACACTTTTCATAACTTTACTTAGGAATTATTTAATTCCTAGGTTATATGTTTTCATCTTTATCTTATTGAGCTATCTTGTTACTCAAGATAAGATTAGGTTTATGCATCTTTTCTTTTATAAAGAAAATCATTATTATGTAATTATGAATTCCTGAGTAATATTATGTTGCACATCTTTTTGCAATATCTCTATTTTTTCTATTTTTCTCTTTTGTGGAAGGATATTCTGGTTTGCAAATCTGATCTTGGTTTCTAACACTTTCCTTCACACATCTTTTAGAGTTAGCATAACTGGTTTCATATTTTAAAGCCACAAACAAGAATTCACATAATCATCATCTTCTTAATCAAATTCATCATCAAAAATACTTACATCTTCTCTAACATAATAACTTTTCTTAATCATCTTACCTTTGTTCTCCTTGTTTTTGTCATTCACAACCCTTTTTGGACATATTGAAGCATAGTGACCTTTCTTTCCACAGTTGAATCATTTGAAAGGAAACTTACCTTTATACTTACCAATACCCTTTTTCATACTTCTCACAAAGTTATCTTCCACATCATCAAGACCCTCTTGATCTGATTCTTCAATCTTCTCTGATTTTCTAGCCTTAAAATCAATCTCAACTCTTGCACCAAATTATCTTAGTTCAAATGCAATTAGGGAGCCATACAACTAATCTCTAGTGTAGAAATCTAGATTTGCTAATTCCTTAATAGTAGAAACTTTATGAATATAAGCTTTAAGAGGAGTTCTGAGAATTTTCTTTACCACTTTTGATTCTTTGACTTTCCCACCAAGCCCTCTGATGGAACTGACCACTTCATTTAATCAATGCATGTGGCTTGTAATGTTTTCATCTTCAAACATCTACAGGTTCTCAAAAGTGATCTTCAAATTATGAATCTTATCTTGTTTAACCTTATCATCTCCTTCATAAATTCTTTCCAACTTTGTCCAAATTTCTTTAGCAATTTTCAAACCCATAACTTTGACTAATTCAAAATTTGTAAGACTACACAAGAGAGCATACCTTGATTTACCATTGCATTCATAGGCCTTGATTTCAAATTTCGTACTCAAACCATTTGTAGGAATAGTATAATCATTTTATACTACCTTCCAGATGTCAAATCCAAGATAATCCATATAACCTTCCATCCTTGTCTTCCATAATGCATAGTTCATACCATCAAACATGGGGATCTCCTTCTTGTGTGCCATCCCAGATCTATCTCAAGCAGTTAAGCTTTCTTCTAAAGAACCTAGCTTTGATACCAATTGTTGAATGTACAAGACAACTAAGAGGGGTGTGAATCAATTATACCTTAAACATTCAAAACCCTTATACACATTCAAATCCACATTCATTCAATAAACCCTTAAATATGTTATGATGATTTATCATGGAATGCAAATAACATAAACTAAAACACAACAACACCATACACAAGAGAACACTATATTTACATGGAAAACCCAATATGGTAAAAACCACAATGAGGATTACTTCACATTAGAAGTAATAACAACACTGATTACAAAGGCTCACTATTAGAGGGCTCACTGCCCAAAAAAAAGAAGGCTCACTACCAGAATAGAAAAGAATATAGAGAAGAAATGTTACATAGAGAAAACTATCTCAATGCAACAAAGAATCCACCACAATGTCATCAACACCTTCACAACCTGATTGAAGAATTTTAAACACCTTCTACTCATTGCATCTAGTAATCTAACACATAAAAGCTCACACTACACTTCTCAAATTCACACTATAACTTTGTATTTCACATCATACTTGTTTATCTCTTCTATCAGCCAATCCATCAACTCAACTCTTATTTATACTATCTTCAGCCTTGAAAATTTTCTCCAAGGTCGGCTATGCACCTCAACCATGCAAATTCAAATTAGGTTGGCACCAAAACATTCTTGTGGTGGAAAGGAATGAAGGTTGACCATAAAAATCCTTATCAAGGACCTAAATCCATCTTTACATGCCATGCCATGCTTCCACAAACAACTAAGCACCTTTTCAAGTAGTGTAAACATCAAGGTTGGTCATTACACATGTAAAAACCATTAAAATTTTAAGTACACACTTCCTTTGATCTATCCATAACTCATGGACAAAAAATTTCACTTGAAAACACTCTAGAATATTCCAAAAATACCTTGAAATCCAACAAACTCCTTTGCAACAACTTCCTCCTTCAGAATAAACAATTGACTAATGACAATATTTGTAAGTGTGGTTTCTCCTTTCCTAACAGATGTTACCTTTGTTGTGTCGAGGCGAAGTCTTCTTCACATCTTTTTCTCCTCTGTCCTTTTGTCTATACTATATGGTGCAAGATTTTGCAATTGTGGGATCTCAACTGGGTTTTCCCTAGAACTATATTAGATTTTTACAATCAGTGGAAGGCCCTGCAAGCAACCGTGTGTTGAATCTGCTCTAGAGCTATGTCTTCCCTCACCTTGCCTAGGGCATTTGGAAAGAGTGAAATAATAGAATCTTCAGGGATAATGCTCTCTTAGAGGAAGTTTTTGGTAAGATTATCAAAGCTGTGAGAGAGAACTTCAATCTGCTCAATAGCAAGATCAAGGCTAAGGAAAAGGTTAGCTTTCAAGAGTATGAGCTTAGAGTGGTTGATGCTTGGAAGGTTAATGTTGACATGCCTAATCTTCTCAAGCCTACTAAGGGGCCTAGAGATGGTATCTATTCGAGCCTTCCTCCTCCTAGCTGGGTTAAAATCAATTTTAACGAGGTGGCCAAGGGTAACCCTAGGCCTGCTAGGTGTGGAGGTGTTATTAGGAAGGAGAATGCTTGTTTCATTTCTGTTGTGGATCTCCCCTTAGGCTTTCAGACCAACCACATGGCTGAAGCTATTTGGGCGTTTCAAGTCTTGAATCTGGCTAGTCAGTTGAATTTCAAAAATGTTTGGATTGAAGGGGATTCAAACAATATTATTCAATGTATAAAGGGCCTTCAAAAACCCTCTTGGTCTATAGAGAATTGGATTAACCTTTCTAAGGGGATTATTATCAAATTCAAGAAATGTTATATTTCTCATGCTTTTAGGGAAATTAATACGGTGGCAGACATTTTTGCCAACAAGGGGGTTCAGGCAAAGGAAAAGATGAGTTGGCAGAGGAGTGATGAGTTGGAGGCTGATGTCACAACCTTAATCATGTATGATCGAATTCACGGGAAGGTGCAAACTCCCCCTACTAAAGAATGATGTTTAAGTGTCTTTCCATGCAGTCTTGGGAATACAGAGTAATTATTATTTGTTGTAGGCTGAAGCTTAACATTAATACTTCCCATTTGAATGATTTGAGCTTCACACACTTTCTAGGAATTTTGAAGGCCAGTTTATTCATACTTTTAGAGCTTTATGAAGAAGTCTACAAGGTTGCCAACATGGGTGATGAGAGTTATAGGGTGGAGTCGACGGACTGTGAGGCTTTAGGAAATAATTCCAAGCTTTGGGAGATGTTGGAGAAGGGCGAAATTACCATCTTCATTGAAAAACTCCATGGCTAGGATCCAAATGCTACCAAGATTTTTTCCAAGGGTTGGAAGGATGGCGAGATAAAGTTGTTTGGGAGAAATGTGGTTATTAATGAGAAACTAATAGCGGAGGTTACATGAATTTCCATGGAGGGTATTAAGTTGTGTAGGGATAGGAAGCTCTTTGACTAGGAAGTTCAAAAATTTTCAAAGTCTGAGGAGGAGGACCTACGAAGGATGACCAAAAGTTATTATGACTCTATGAGGATTGTGTCACACTGGAGAAAGGTTTTGAATTTTCTAATGGAGTACATCACTCTGGATGGTTGATATACTAGGGTTTTTAGGTATCACTTCGTGCTCCTTAACCACTTCAGGCATCAGGTTAGGGTTTCTTTCCCTTTCTATCTTGCTTCTTCCCTGAATACCAGTTTGCAGAACTATAGAGAAAATCTAATTAGGCATTCCATCCTCCATGAAGGCCTGCTTGTTTTAATTCATGATCATTTTAAAGCCATGTCGGCTTTGTCCCACTAGACCCCCTATTCTAAGGATAGGGTTGCAGTAAAGGGGAAAAAGAAATCTAGTGTCTCTCCCCAAAAGAAGGGAAAGGGAAAGGTTTTGGAGGACCCTTCTTATGATGTTAATGAGGAGGATTCATAGATGACCCCTTCGTCAGAATATTCTAGTTAACCTACTAATGATAAAGAGGAGAGGCCCTGTTTTCCTAAGGATCTTAAGTTGGAGGACCATTATTTTAAAGTTGAACGTGAATTCCCTGATTATATTCTTGCCATTACCCATAATGGGTCTGTGGAATTTTTTAGGTTAATTAGATGGGTGTTCTTTGAGATTAAGGAAATTAAGTTGAATCAGGGGGCTATGAACATCAAAATGGGGAAGTATGATGACAATAATAACACAAACATAGTTAATACCACCGATTTATGGAGTGAGGAAGAAAATAAATTCATGGTGGAGTGCCTTAAGAAGACTATTGAGGACTTACAACATTTCAAAAGTAACCATGATGGTAAGTAGTCTGAGATGGAGGAAAAGCTAAAGAATATCAAAGATTCCCTCCATAGGGTGCTTGTTATGAGCCATAAAATATTAAAATCTACAACAAAGATCATGAATACAATGGTGGAAAATTTGGAAAAGGCTTATTAGGTCAGGATGGCTGTGTTCGTGGATGTTGAGAAGGAGGAAAGCCAGCTGGAAGGTGGAGGGCCGAGCAACAGAACTAGAGAAAACCTGAAGAGGAAGGCAGATTAGGCTCTTGTGAACATCCAAGAAATCAAAAAAATTGCTATTAATATGAACAAACTTGAGTAGGAGGCAGCGAAGATGCTTAGGAATCTAGCCTCAGGGCTAGACTTTTGGTGGTTTTTTGTTGGCTTTTTGACATGATTCCTTGGGTTCCTTTTTTTTCTTCTTTGTGGGCAGCATTTTGTTTCTAGCTAGGACTCTTTTTATGTTGTATCTATCACTCTTTTACTGTTAAGGGTTTAGGGATCCCTTTAAAACCTATTTGTTCCTTAATCAAAAACTTCCACCTGAAGAATGTACACACCCAGTACATCTAGATAAATTTTCCATACACTATAACTCAAGAAACATACTTCCTTAACTCCAAACCATGAAACACTTTTACTGAAGAAATATACCAACACTATCAACACTCCTTCAAATCCATAAGACCTAAAACATAGTTGTAGAGAAATATGGATCAAGAACATTTCTCTCAAATGCCTCTGCAATACATAGTTCACACTCTAGTGAACACAACTTCTTTTGCACAATGATCCAGCACATCAAATTTTGAATACAACACCTTTGACCATCTTTGATCAACATATTTGAAGCACATAAGAAGATCTTCAACCCAGAAGAAATGTGGAGCAACACAAGAACACAATGGGCTGCAACCTAGAACACCAGTACAACACATTATTTCTTGTTTTTATCAAATTTTCTCAAAATCACTTGGAAACCAAGCAACAGATACACATCCTAATCATCTTTAGTACTTCCTCAACACAACTAAACCAACTACAACATATCAACTCATCCATAGATCACAAAATCTTATTTGAGAAACACTATAGGTTGACACTATTATCTTTACTAAGGCCAGCATAATGTAACTAATCAAAGCATGCATAACATCAACTACTCAAAAATCTCACCCAATAATGATCTTCCTCCTTATATAGTTAACACCAATGATAACACAAGCTTGTTGACATCAATGACAACACCAATTTTCTCATACTTGCAACAAAAAGTGATGTAGAAAGGATGGAGAGGGAAGTGAAGTTACAATAATGAAGTTGGAATGTGATAGATTGAGAGGGATTGAATAGAATCAAGAAGTAAGTTCAAAATGAGTCTTTGGAGGAAAAAGGAACATTCTTGGGTAGGTCTACAATCGTAGGAGATGTTACAACTTGTGGATGCTACAAAATGTAATCCCTCAATGTCCACTTACCTAAGAACCTCTCAAGGATGCTCACATGGCACATAGACATCTAAGTGGTGTGTGTTGAACAAGACAACTGGGAGAGGGGTGAATCAATTGTAATAAATTTAACTCTTAAATGCTTTCACCAAAAATCAATCACAAATCATTACTTTGTTAAATGATTAAACATTTGATGCAAAGGTAGAAACTAAAAAAGCATCACACATACATAGTAACACCATATTTACTTGGAAAACCTAATGAGGGAAAAACCATGTTGAGGATTAACTCACACTATAGAGAATATCAAAACTGATTACAAAGGCTCACTATCTAGATTAGGACTCATTGTACAACAAGGGTTAACCACCCAGAGAGCTCACTACCATAGAGATACAAAGAAGATAGAAGAGATATGTTACAAAGAGAAGAAAAACTCAATGCAACAGAGATTTCCACCACAATTCACTCAACCACTTGCAGACATGCATGAATGATAGAGTACACCTTTAGCTCACTACATCCGTAAAATCAACATTTAGACTTCACACTAATCTACCACACTTGCATCACATACACACACTAATTCACATCTATTTCACATCTATCTGCTTTATTTCTTTGTACTTATCTCTTTGTATGTATTTCACCACTAACCCATCCTGTATTTATACCATCTTCAACTTTGAAACATATCCAAAGTCAGCCATCCATCATTAAACTCAAATTAGGTCAGGGACAAAACATCCTAGGGTGGATTAGAATGAGGGAAACCCAAATGCATGCTTTATGAGGACCTAAATGAGTCCAAAATGCTTCATCAACTTCAAAAGTAGTGGTTAACACAAGGTTGGCCAAACCAGTGTAAAACACATAGAAAAATTAAGCATAGGAAACCCTTAGCATGATCAAATCCTTCTAGAAACTAAAATTTTCTTCAACACTATCATAATAGCTTAACTATAGAACTGCGAGTCATAAGACTCATACAAAGTGAAAACCAGACCAACAACGTCATTTCTTTGGAACCTCAACTAGAAACATAGAAAACCACAATTCACAACTGGTGAATATAACTTGCTCTATATAATGAATCATAAGCAAAAAATATGTATATAGTAGCTTTTAACAACCATGATCAACATATCTAAACCACACAAACATAGGAGCAAATCCTAGAGAAAAACCTAGAGCAACCACTGAACACTTGCAACCTTTCTTCATTACAATTTTCTCAATATCCTAAACATATACAACCCATAACTTGCAACCATGACCTTAATGAAAAAAGCAACCAGTTGACATCAATGACAACACCTTCATTCTTGCAACAATCTCCCCCTTTGTCATTTATGGCAACACATGATGTGAAAATCCATCAAGGACAACACACTAGCTCTAAACATACACTTCTCATGATTTTGCATTCTATTTCTCCCCCTTACTAGATAATCTATTTTTTTCACATCTTCTTCATTCCTTATCTCCCCCTTTGACATTAATGGCAAAGAAAAAATATATTTTACATTGGTTCCCCCTTTGATATTAAGAACATAATACTCTTACAATGACAACACTTAACACTACCTACTCCCCTCTGAGAGGTAGCCACGAAAACATTAGTTAGAAGAAAGATAGATCCATACACCTAAAGGACTAATGCATCTCCATATGCATCTAGTTCAAGAAAGGATGGGCAATGACCATTAGCTTCTCCTGGAGATACTCAAAAGTATCTTTAGGAAGAGCCTTCATAAATATATCAGCAATTTGATCCTTCGTAGGTACATACTCAAGCTTTACTTCATTCTCCACAATCTTCTCTCGCAAGAAGTGATACCTGATAGATATATTATTTTTCCTCAAGTGCATCACTAGATTATTTGAAATGTTAGTTGCACTTGTATTATCATAGAAGATAGAAATATGATCATCATACACAACATTGATATCTTTCAATGTCTATTTCATTCATAAAACTTGTGTACAACAAGATGTTGCAACAATATTCTCAGCTTCAATAGTAGATAAAGGAATTGAATCTTTCTTTTTACTCAACCACGCCACCAATCTGCAACTAAAAAAGAATGCACCACCACTTGTACTTTTTATGTCATATACACATCTAGCCCAATCTGCATCTATATAAGCACTTAGTTTGAATTCAGTAACCATAAGATACCATAAGCCATAATCCAAAGTGCCATTCAAATATCTGAATATTATTTTAACAGTAGCAACATGTGTTTCCTTAAGATCTTGAAATCTAGCCACAAGATAGATAGCATGCATAATATTTGGTCTAGTAGCAATCAAATACAACAGTCCACCAATCATAGATCTATACTTGCTCTAATCATCATTAGGTGAATCATCATCTTTACCTAATTTGAAACCAGTCAACATAAGAGTGCATACCAATTTAGAACCATCCATCCCAAACTTCCTCAACATCTCTTTCACATATTTTGACTGTGAAATAAAAATCCCTTTCTCTATTTAATTAATTTGTATCCAAAGAAAGAAATTCATCTCACTAAACATAGACATCTCAAATAATTTTTCATTTCTTTCGCAAACATCTTACACATAGTTTCATTTCCTCAAAAAATAATCTCATCAACATATAAAACAACAATCAAGATTTTTTCATTTTCAATTTTGATATACAGATTACTATTTATCATACCTTTATTGAAACCTTGTTGAATCAAGTACCTGTCTAACCTTCCATACCAAGCTCTAGGAGCTTTCTTTAATCCGTATAAATATTTCTTCAATCTACAAACCATATCTGGTTGATTTGAAAAATTAAATCCTTCCAATTGTTCCATGTAGACTTCTTCCAGCTCACCATTCAAAAATGTAGACTTGACATCCATTTGATAGACCTTGAAATCTTTATGAGAAACAAACACTAAGAACATATTGATAGCTTCCATTCTTTCCACCAAAGAAAAAGTCTCCTAAAAATCTATTCCTTCCACTTGTGAGTTACCCTTAAACATAAGCCTTGCCTTATTTCTAACCACTTCTCCACTCTCATTCAACTTATTTCTGAATACCCACTTTGATCCAATAATGTTTCTATCTACCAGTCTTGGGACCAATTCCCAAGATTGATTCTTCTCAATTTTTATAAGTTCTTCTTTCATAGCTTCCATCCAATGCTCATCTTTACATGCTTCACTTATAGTCTTCGATTCAAACTCAAAAGGTAAACACAGATTTACCTCACCAGAAGCAGCTCTGCTTCTTGTCATTACTCCTTTTTTCTTGTCTCTAATGATCTAACTTTTTGAATGATTTTTCTGCACATACTTAGGTGTCTTAGGGGACACCACTGGAGCTTCATCTTCTTCATTTTTCTTCTCTTTCTGACCCTTCTCTTGTTCTTCCACAATTTTTTCAACCTTACATAGTCAGGTTCATCAAATACATATCCATCAACATCAATTGAATTCTTCATTGCTTCATCAACCTTAACATTTGAGCTTTCTACAATATTTCTCAGTCTTTTATTGAAACATTTGTAAGATTTTCATTTGGTAGAATATCTACAAAAAATACCTTCATCACTTCTAGCATCAAACTTCATTAAATTTTCTTCATCCCATCTAATATAACATTTGTTTCCAAATACCTTGAAATACATAATAGTAGGAATTATTCCACACCATAGCTCATAAGGGGGTCTTTGTACTATTTTCTCTTTCTTGAACTCAATTGAACACATAAACAACAGTGTGAATAGCTTATCTCCAATAAACTTTCAATAGACCAACCTTAGTAATCATTGATCTAGTAGCTTCTTGTATTGTTTTGTTCTTTCTTTCAACAACTCCATTTTGATAAGGAGTTCTCAGAGTAGATAACTATCTTTTTATTCCATTAACTTCACAAAACATATTAAACTCATGAGAGGTGAATTCACCACCTTTATCAGACCTTAAGAATTTTATCCTCAAATTTACCTCATTCTCAACCATAGCTTTGAATGTCTTGAATCTATCTAATGCATTAGAATTTACTCTAAGAAATGTAACCCATACATACCTAAAGTATTCCTCAATCAAAAGTATAAAGTACCTTTCACCTTGTAGACTTCTCACTCTTGTAGGAACACATAGATCTATTTGAATTAAATCCAATAGTCTAATAGTAGATTGTTCCTTTGATCTGAAATGATTTCTTGCTTTCTTTCCAAATTAACAATTCTTGTAAATAGTATTAATAGGCTTTCTAATCCTTAGTAAATCTCTCATGGCTTGTAATGCACTAATCCTTTCCAAGTTATCAAAATTCATATGATACATTCTTCGATGTGATAGACAACTATCATTAATTTGAGTCATAAAACATCATCCATTAGCATCCTTAAGTTGATAGATATTTCCTTCATATTTCTTTCCTGCAATAATTATTGTTCTAGAATCTTTCATGATCTCACATCTTTCATCCTTGAATACAAGATTATATTGTTTACTGCACATATTTCCAACACTCAAAAGATTATTCCTTAAGCCCTTAATATAGTAGACATCATCAGTATTATGCTTGCCATCAAAATTTACTAAACTTATCCCACAAATCTTAGCACCAGTATCATCTCCAAACATAACTAAGCCTCCATCATATTTTTCAAGTTTAAAAAACTTACTCTTATCACTAGTCATGTGATGTGAATAACCACTATCAACAACCCAATAGCTCTTTTCTTGCTTAGCATGTAGGGCAGAGATTATAGTATATTCATTTTTCTCCTTCTCTAAAGGGCATTCCTTCACCTATTTTTTAGAATTAGTACTAGGTTCATCTTTTATATCCAAGAACAAGCATTCATTGTCATCAAAATCTCCATAATCAGATTCCTCATTAGATATACTAGCATCCTCATTCACATAATATGCTATGTTAATCTTCTTTCCTTTCTTTTCTTTCTCATATCTTTGTTTATTCCTCTTAGCTCTTTTTGGACACCTCAAAGCATAATGACCTATTCATCCACAACTAAAGAATTTAAACGGTAACTTACCTTCATACTTACCAGATATTTTCTTCATCTAGGTCTTCATCTTTTTTATCCTTAAAAGTATTTTTTGATTTGGATCCATTTCTCAAGTTTTTCTTTCTCATCTCATAAGATGTCAGAGTTCCCAATAACTAATCTTTAGTGTAAGTCTTATAATTTATATGTTCTTCAATAGCACATGTACCGTTTCATTATAAGCATCAAGGAGAGTTCTAAGAATATTCTTTACAATCCTAGATTCATCTATTGTAGCACCAAGTCCTCGCATTCTAGCTACTACCTCAGACATATGCAAGAGCTCAAACTATGTCTCCAAATTTTGCAACTTTTCCTCTTTAACCCTTTCATCACCTTCATGCACTTTTTCCAAAGCATCCCAGACATCTTTAGTAGTCTTCAAGTTTTGAACTTTAATCAACTCAGAATGTACAAGACTATTCTTCAAAATAAACTTTACCTTATTGTTTGCTTCATGTGACTTGATCTCATCAGTTGTCTTGATCTCATCGGTTGTACTTGGACCATTAGCAGGAGGAGTTTAAGAAGTCTTTTAAGCTTTCTCCACATCATATCCACAATACTCCAAATATTCTTTCATCAATATTTTCTAGATAGCATAATTTGTTCCATAGAAATTCAGATACTCATAAGTAACTTTGCCAGCCATCCTGGGCTTTCCTTAAGTGGCTAAGCTCTTCTCCAAGGAACCAAGCTCTAATACTAATTGTTAAAAAAGAAAACTAAGAGGGGGGTGAATCAGTTGTAACAAATTTAACTCTTAAATTATTTCACCAAAAATCAATCACAAATCATTACTCTACTAAATGATTAAACATTCAATGCAATTGTAGAAACTAAAAAAGCATCACACATACATAGTAACACAAAATTTACATGGAAAACCCAATGAGGGAAAAACCACAATGAGGATTAAATCACACTATAGAAAATATCAAAACTAATTACAAAGGTTCACTGCCTTATAAGACTCACTGCCAAAATAAAGACTCATTTTCCAAATCAAGACTCACTGTCCAACAAGGGTTAACCACCTGAAGGGATCACTTCCATAGAGACAAAAATAAGATAGATGAGATATGTTATAGAGAGAATAAAATATCAATGCAACAGATATTTCCACTAGAATTCACTCAATCACTTGCAGACATGCATGAATGATAGAGTACACCTTCATCTCACTGCATCTAAAAACTCAACATTTAGACTTCCCATTGATCTACCACATTTGCATCACATACACACACTAATTTACATCTATTTTGAATCTATCTACTCTATTTATTTGCACTTATCTCTTTGTATGTATTTCACCACTAACTCATCCTATATCTATACCATCTTCAACTTTGAAACATATCCAAAGTTCGCCATCCATCATTAAATTCAAATTAGGTTGGTACAAAAACATCCTATGGTGGAATTAGAATGAGGGTGAGCCAAACACATAATTAATGAGGAGCTAAATGATTCCAACACACTTCATCAACTTTGAAAGTAGTGTTCAACATAAGGTCAACCAAACCAGTGTAAAAGACATAGAACAATTAAGCACACACAACCCTTAGCATGATCAAATCCTTCCAGACACCAAAATTGTCTTCAAAATGATGATAACAAATTATCTCTAGAAACAAAAGTCATAATACTCATCCAAAGTGAAATTTGGACCAACAACATTTCTCCAAGAGATCAGCCAAAAACATAGAAAACCATAGTTCACAACTAGTGAATATAACTCGCTCTATATAATGAATCAGAAGCCAAAAATCTGGATATAGTAGCTTCCAAAAACTATGATCAACATATTTGAACCACACAAACATAGGAGAAAATCCCAAAGTAAAACCTAGAGCAACCACTAAACACATGTAACCTTTCTTCATTACAATTTTCTCAATATCCTCAACATATATAGCACATAACTTACAACCATGACATTAATGAAAACAACTAGTTGATAACTAGTTAACTAGTTGACATCATTGAAAACATCTTCATTCTTGCAACAATGTGGAAGCATCCTAGTTAAAATTCCCTCTATCAATGAAAAACACCAAAGCAAGGATAAGACAATGGGCTTAATGTGGCAGGTTTTAGCATTGTCAATGTTATAAGGCTAAAGTAAGGGTATATTGTGGGAGATTTCATTATGGTGCGATTTTATGCCTCAACAATAGCTAATCCTTCCTCTCGTGAGCTTGAACAGAAAATTAATTTTTCTAGCCAATCTCATAAGGGGGCATCATATCCTCCATCCCATTGTCTATTGCGCTATGTTAGGATATATCATCAATATTTTTATTTCAAACAATGCTATAAAATCCATTGTCTCAAAGAGGGATAAGATGTAGACACCTAAAAATTGTTGAACACCCAAAATACTAAGAGGGGGGCTTAATTAGTATTTTATATAACCAATTAATCACAAACCATCCAATTAAAAAAGATATCTAATTGCAACAATGAATGAAAATATGAAATAGAACACAAGATCACATAACACATGAACACTAGGATTTTTATGTGGAAAACCCAAAAAGGGGAAAACCACATTGAGGATTAGCTCACAATATATTATAACTGGTTATAAGATAATACAAAGGCTCACTACTAGGACACATTGTCCAATAAGGCTCAAAGCCAGAGATAGATAAAGAAACAAAAATGGCTACATAGCCAAAATGTGAATTGATATAAAGTGCACCTTCCTTGTGTTGAATTTAGTTCCTTTGAAGCTCTTAATATAAAACTATTCTATGCTTTGCAATTGCTTAACATTCACAACAATTTTGCACTAATTCAAATTTCACACATACAGATTCTCATGTTCACACAATATCACCTCTCATGTTATCTCATCTCTCTCTACAACTCAAAAATATCTCACATACATACCCAAATACATCCACATACATCAATTAGGTCGGCCTAATTAGATATAGCCCTATTCTAATTCAAAATTACCTTTTTGACTCCATACTTGATTCAAAATCATCTTTGCACTCTACCCAAAAGTGCAACACTTAATTTAGGTCAACATGGACCTAAAATAGATCTGCTTAAGATATATAGTACTTAATTAATCTCCACAACATATATCAAGCATTAGGTTAGCCAAGAAATAGACCTAATCACAATAATCCAATTGATCACATACTGACAATCAATTTGATCATATAATCACTCACCATATAGAATATATAGTTTACTAAAATTTGTAAACCATCTACAAAAATTGTAAAGACTGAATCCAATCACTGAAGGAACACGAACCAGATTACATATGCATATTTGCACTATATAAGGCCAAAAATTGTTTGCCAAACTTTTGTTACTTGTAACTTTCAACCTATTCATCCAAAATTTCTGAAATATTGAACATAGGTGCACATGATAGCCATGAATAACATACTATAACCTCATAATCTGATATTACTATATGACCAATTTCAGACCAAATTACCAGATTAAGATGTCTCCATTTTGTTTTTCGAATTAGACAAACTATCAACAAATAATATTGGAATCAATGACAACACATTAAAATGGTTTCTTCTTCATTCTTTCAACAATCTCCCCCTTTTTCATTAATGGAAACATGTTCCAAAATTGAATCTCCAAAAATCATAACATACATCATCAAAAAATGTCTTCTATCATGCATGAACTCCCTCTTTCAAACATACATCAAACTTCTTCCAAAAACATCTCTTATCATTTTTCCAAACTTCTTCATAACCAAAACTTCTAACCAATTCTTCTCCCCCTTTGACATCAAGGACAAAGGGTGTGCTGATAACACACATGTAAGATCTAAAACTTGATGTATATGTACAAAAAAAAAATTGAAATGCATTGACTCCCCCTTAGGGAGTTGTGCCAAAAATTTGATCTGATCATATGTACACTAGAATAATTGAAAGGAACTAAAACAATGAAATAATATTCAAGGTGAAATATGTTCAACTATAGGAGGAGGCACCTTCAAGCTCCTTAAGGATTTTCCTTCCAAGTATATTTTCCTTCATTCCAAATCTTCTTAGTTGTAGCAAGCGATGTATACATTGATTCCAATTCAACTAAGCTCTCCTCTCCTTCTTCTAGAGTACTTGGATTGGGATTTATCTTTTCAATCCTTTCTACAACATCAAGAGTAGTAAATACTAGTATATTCTTGATCTTTACCAAGTCCCCAAGCCATCCAAATCTCCTTATTATATCATCTTTCAGCCGTTGTAGAGTAAAAAACTTATATTGTAGATTAGAAATGGCAATCCAAGAGGTATAATCTTTGTTATGGACATGGTCATAAGTTCCAAAGGCATTAGATATTTGTGACTCTATTGAGTCCATTAAGTCCTTGATGCCTTGAGTGGCATCCAACCACCTCATATAATATAAAAAACAAGGTTTTGGCCTCACCTTCACAATCTTGAACTTCTTTTAGACATTCCTTTACCTTGCTATGTGTAGATGTGCATTTGTCCTGTAGCTCAATTATTATTTTCTTAGAAAATATTGATTCCACTTCCTTTTTAGTTTTCTCCTTCATAATACAGGCATACTCCTTGAGTGAATCAACTAAAAATTTCAAATTTTCAACAGGAGTTAATGAATTGACAATTACAACACCAAGAGTAGCTTTTTGCAAAGAGTTGATAGCATCATTAATCAATTTTGTTCCCCTTTTATGAGTCTCTATTATTTCCTTTCTTCCAGAGGTATGGAAGACATCTCTGAGCTCCAATTTTTGAATGGGTGAGATTTTGTCAAGATCCACACTACCTTGGTACATTGGGAGTTGTATCAACTGGGGAGGAATACCTGGTTTAAATCTCATTAGCCTTATCAAAAGATCCTTGAGAGTATTACCAGAGGATTCTTCAAATGGATTTGGTAGCTCCATGGTCTTTTGAGGCTCTTCTTCATTCTTTCCAACCTTGGTCTTTTATTTATTCTTCTCTTTCTCTTCTTCATCTTCTTTGTTGGAGGGATTTTCCTTTTTTTTTGTTTTCATCCTCCTTCTCTTCCTTATCATATAAATCCTATTATTGTCCTTTTCTGTTGGACCTTCTTCTTGTTCTCCATTTTTATTTCCTTCACCTTCATTTTTAGCATCCTCATTCTACTTTTTAGGATGGTCTTCAACACCATCATTAGCATCATTCTTATCCTATTTCTATTCTTGTTCTGCATTCTAGTTTTCATTATTTTGATCGGAGGTATTTTTAGTATATTCTAGAGGATCAAATGTATCTAGGGAAGAATTTGTATCATCTACCGGTGGTGTCGAGGACATCACATTCCCTAAAACATAAAATGATGGAGTCTCTTCTACAGTATGAACATTCACTTCTTCTAAAACTTCTTTGAAAATAGGTAAATTAGTAATTGGGGGAATATTTTCCTCTATATCAGTGAACTTATCTTTATCAAGCTCCTTACCTTGAGCAATACTAGATGATGAAGCATCAATCATTCCAAATTTCTCTACGATATCTCTCACAATATTCAATCTTTCTTGCTTTAGCTTGTCTACTCGATCTTTTTCTCTACCCATTAGAATGGTGACCTTTTGTTTAACCCTGAATTCTTTAGTATAGACCTCAATTAATGTAGCTTTATCATTCTCATATAGAGAGGATCCAATTTCATCTAGAGCATCATATTTCATCTTGACATCAACCTCAATTGCTTCACACCTTCTTTCCACCAAGGCCTCCCACACAATACTCAAAACCTTTTTCCTAATGTTGTTCATATCTGCATCTAAAATAATGAAGTATTGAATGATGACTTCTATTATAGTTTTCTTGTCTTCCTCATCTATTTTATCATAAAATTTAGCAATACCTTCGAATAAATCATCATGCTCTAACATATTACTGACCAAAACATGTAGCTTTATTGGGGAATGAGCTCTCACTAGAGGATTTTTTGTCTTCTTTTTCTTTTCAAGATTCGAAGAGCCTTCCTTTGATTTATTTTCCTTCTTCTCAGGATTCTAGTGAAATCTTCCTTTTCTAATTCTATCTCATCCTCTTCAAAAGTGTCTACTATGTCCACATTAGGCTTCTTTGTTTTGGTGCTAGCCTCTTATGAGGCATCTTCACCACTTATGGTGGCACTACTCCTTTTCCTCATAAGCTATTCCTCATGTTCCAATGTGAGCTTGATCTCTTCTTCCACAACATAACTCAAATTTTTCTCTCTAGATGCTTTTTTCTTCTTCCTCCTTCTAGAGCTAGCAGGGGGTGCTATCGGAGGTACATTCTTTCTTTTGGTAGTCTAGTTGCTAGTTCTGTTGGGTACAATTTCCTCTTCAACCTCCAGATCACTAGCTCCACCTTCTTCTATTTAATAGTAGTTGTACCAGAGGGTTTTGGCAATGTTGAGGCAGGGGTGGAAGTTGTTCTTTCTAATCTTCATGGCCTACAGGACTCACCAGCTGGTTTGGAATCCCTTTCTACAACAATTTCCCTTAGTCTTTGTACTTCATCTTTTGAAAGTCCATGTTGCATGAAGTACTAGTTTACTTGGTTTGTTACTCTTTTATTCCTTGTAGGTGTTGAAGTTTCCAAGTGCACTTTAGATGATTTTTCCTCATATGTACCATGTCTCGGTAATGAGAGGTCCTTAAGACTCTTTAGAAAAAATTCAATATATCCCTCAGCTTCATTCTTGGAAACCTCATATTCAAGAGGATCAATCCATATTGTCCTAGGTTTAACTACCTCAATTATGCATTCATCAGTAGATACAAGGAAAGTGATATCCTTAGCATACTTCTCCACTAGATTTTAGGGAATCCTTTCTGTATCATGCATATTATTTTGAAATACTGCAAAGAATGCAACCAATGCATTATCCTAAGCCTTGAAATAACTTAATTTGTGCATATAATAAAAAAATTGATGACCCATCGGTTTGATCCTATCACATACAATGTATTTCCTTCCAGGAAGTTCCCTCAAAAATTAAAACAATAAAAAACACAATCAGAGTTCCAAATTTAAATGTGTACTTCTTTTCTCTAATTTGTTTCAAGTCTTCTAGAAGTTGTTGTCAGAGTAACTCACGTAAGTCATAATCCTTCCCATTCGCCACCATATCATGTGCAACATAGATAGAAGTTGCAAAAACATAATTATCCCTATTTGTGAAATAAATATTATGACCTATCATAATTGAAGCATACTTAACGACATGATTTGTGATAGGGTTTGTTGTCAATGCTATTTTTTCAAAGGTGGCACAAGTTAACTCCATAACCACTTCATTCTTTATAGAATTTAGTACCTATACAGGTCTGGTATCACACAATCCAATTATAGCCTTGATCACTTCCTTATAAATTATTTTGAGCATATTTGTCCACATGAACTTATCATGCATTCTGCTCAATTCTTTCCTTACATATTTTGCATCTAGATGCTTCTATAGTTGGGAAATTAGTTCTAAATATCTAGTTTCTTTCACACTAGGTTAACATATTCTGGTTACACTAAGAAGTTATCTCTAGTTATCTCATTAGACCATAGATTTTTGATCTTTTGGTGATTATATTCATCCAATTTTCCATGTATGTAAACCCTTGTGTCCTCAATGGGTAAAACCATGTGAGGAATCCTTGAAAAAGCACCTTTGGGGTTGTTATCAAAGAGTTTCCATGAATACCTCTTAAATTTAGGTCTAGGTATTTCAATGATGTTAACTACATTTGGTGTAGCCATTGTAACTTCAATTCAATCTCAAATGCTTATAAAATCACTTCTATTTCAAACCCACAAAGCATAGATAACTATAAATACCTTTTATGTGTATGACGGGATTTACGATTTGTACCAAATTGCTTTTGAATCGCCTTCAATTCACTCTACATTCTCCAAATGTACAAAAGTGATTAAAATAAATTTATTTACTCACTTTATTCCTTTCAAATTTTCCCTCATTTTGCATTAATTGATCCAAATTCCAAAAAGTTGGTAAATATTTCACTAATACACTCTAAACCCTAAATTGCTCTGCAATTCTTCAGATTTGCATATTTTCTACTAGTTTCTTTTCTAGAAATTTGAGCATGTCACCTTACACCATATATCTTCGTGTCACTCCTTGACACTTCATATTTCTAGGGGGTTAGATTTTTTTTATTTCTCCCCCTAAGCCCATGCCTGGGTTTAATTTCCAAGGAAATTATCTACACTAGAGGGAGGTACAAATTCATTTGATTCATCTTTGTTCTCAGGTTCCTCTTTCTTTCTCCAAATATTTTCCATTTCCTTCTTTACTTCAGTGGGATCAATTTTCTTCATAGGTTAATTCCTCTTTCTTGGATTAGTCTACCTTCCATTCTTCTATAAAATCTTGAAATGTATCCAAGTTTGTTACAATTGTAGCATACAACATTTTTCTAACCAAACTAACTTCCATTCAATCTTGATTTTCACTTGTTAGCCTTATATCCTAATACATGTCATGTATATTAGTAACCATTGAATGTTGAACCATTCTACTAGTGTTGAATCTATTCATCATCTAACTTTTGCATTCAACAACTCTATGTCCAAATTTCCTGCATGCAAAACATTGTCTAGAGAAGGATTCAACATTCTAATTTCTACTTCTAAATTCTATAGCCTTATATCCAAATTTATTTCAAGAAAAGTAAATACCATTAAAACATGGGTACCTTTGAGCACTTGGTTGTTTGATAGGGGGTTTTCCAGCATTGCTTCTTTGATTTTTGATTTTTTTTTTCCATTGCCTTGAGTCTTCTTTTGATTATCAACCTTGTCAGGATTCTAATTTTCTTTTGAGATTTCTCCTTCTTCAAGTCCCAAACCACCTTTATCTTTAGAAGCCTTATTTCCAACAATTAGCTCATCAAGCATTGCAGTACCTTTTTTTAATTTTTCCTCATGAGCTCTTGCTTTTTCTAGATCAAATTTCAAAGTTACTACTTCTTGTTCAAGTCTTGTACATTCATTAGTCTTTCTTTGTACCACTGTATTTAGGCAATCCTAAATTCTTTTCTTTTCTTCTACTTGCACTTTTAGCCTAGTGATGTCTTCATTTTCCTTCTTCAATTGTTCATTGACTTATCTATGTTTCTCTCTGAATTTCTTGATTTGTTCTCTCAACTTTTTGATGCATTCATTTTCTTCCTCTAGATTTTCCTTCAGAAATTTGTTTTCATCTTTAGCTCTATCAAGATCTTCAAGAGTAGCTTTAAGTTCTTCTTTGTCAATGATATAGTCATCTTCAATTATTCAATTGTAGAAATTTCTTTCGAAGGAATAGGACATGTTTTATCAGCCATGTGTTCAATCTCCAAGATCTTCCTCAAGTTGTTAGGCTTCTCAGATGGAACCAAGCTCTAATACAAATTGTTGAACACCTAGAATACTGAGATGAGGGGTGAATCAATATTATATATAACCAATTAATCATAAACCATTCAATTAACAAAGTATATCTAACTGCAACAATGAATGAAAACATGAAAGGGATCACAAGATCACATAACACATGAACACCAATATTTTTATGTGGAAAACACAAAAAGGGAAAAACCATGGTGAGGATTAGCTCACAATATATTATAACTAGTTATATGATATTACAAAGTCTCACTACTAGGACACATTGTACAATAAGGCTCATAGCCAGAGATAGATACAAAAACAAAAATTGCTACATAGCCAAAATGTGAACTGATACAAAGTGCACCTTCCTTGTGTTGAATTCAATTCCTTTGAAGCTCTAAATACAAAACTCTACTCTCCTTTGCAGTAGCATTCACAACAATTTTGCACTAATTTAGATTTCACACATACAAATTTGCATGTTTGCACAATATCATCTCTCATGTTATCTCATCTCTCTTTACAACTCAAAAATGTCTCACATATAATACCCACTTACATCCACATACATCAACTAGGTTAGCCTAATTAGATATAGCCCTATTTTAATTCAAAATTACCTTGTCGACTCCATACTTGATTCAAAAACATCTTCACACTAAAACCAAATGTGTAACACTTAATTTAGGTTGACATGGACCTAAAATAGATCCCCTTAACATCCGTAGTACTTAATTAGTCTCCACAACATATATCAAGCATTAGGTCGAACAAGAAATAGACCTAATCACAAAATAAGATAACTGATCACACATTGATGATCCATATGATCATATAATCACTTGCCATCTAGAATATATAGTGTACTAGCATCTGTAAACCATCTCGCAAAATTGTAAAGACTAAATCCAATCACTAGAGGAATGTGAACTGGATTACATATACATATTTACACTATATAAGGCCAAAAACTATATCTCAAACTTTTGTTGCTTGTAACTTTCAGCCAGTTCATCTAAAATTCCTAAAATCTTGAACATAGGTTCACATAACAACCAGGAATAACATACTATAACCTCATAAGCTGATCTTACTACACGAGTAATTTTGGACCAAATTACTAGATTAAGATGTCTCCATTCCTTTTACTGGATTAGAAAAACTAAAAAATAATGTCAACATCAATGACAACACATTAAAAGGATTCCTTCTTCATTCTTTCAACAAAAATGAATAATGCATTTTTATTTTTTTGTAAGGGAATAATGGGTAATGGTTAAAGAGTATAAACAAAGTAATTAGAGTTAAAAAAACTAAAAACCCATTAAATAAAGATCAATTACATCCATACTCAATGAAATTAGAATGTAATACTTGAAAAATAATAAAACCAAATTAACAATTCAATTCAAAAGATACAAATAATGCAAACCTATAATCTCATTATGGAATTATACCAATTTAGGATGTAGATTGCTCAAATTGTGTATAACCCATGTTGCAAAATCTTTGTTTGATGATATTGAATCAAAATTATGATGGTTGAATGCTAAAAATTTCTCTCAAAAAGGTCATAAATTCCTCATGAGAATTGTGAATAATTTTCATAAAGAGGTTGGCTTCTTTTATAGACTTCCAAGATATCTAGTTGATGGTGGAGATTGAAGATGGAGATCAACGGTTTAGATTAGATCAAGAGGATCAAGGGTGGAGAATTATTGAGAGCTTTAGTTAACTAAAAATATCTCCTTATTTCAAGGAAATTAGTTTATGATATTTTGGAGGGAAGATATATTGAAAAAGGAATTTCCATTTTTGAAAATAGAATATGCTTTGTGCAACTTGGAGGAAAATCAGTAATTAAATTGATGTAAGAGAATAACACACATACCCCCTTTTTCATACAACTAATCTCAACAAAATAAAATGCATTGGAATGGAAACAAATCATATTTTAAAATCTATAACATGAACACTAGTTTGTTCATTCAAAACTGCCTACAACAACAACAAAATCTTCTCCAAAATGATTTTACCAATATTGCAGCCTCTTGGGCTGATGAAATTAGTCTCAAAACTGATATTCAAACCAATAATTAACCTTCACCAATATAATTTATACATCATATAATAGGATTGATCTAAACACCCAATTTATGCAAGCAAAATCATAGAAATTCTCATTAAAATTTAAAACAAGATTACAAAAAAATAGGCCAAACCTGTTGGCTCCTCATTACAAAATCCCAATATGATTTACGTCTGATCTTAGACCTGCAAAAATGGTGTATTACAGCAACATATGGCTTCCACAAGCCTTCCTCAAACTCTTCTATATTCATCTCCACAAAACCTCATCCTATAGCTTCAAAGTCAATCTTCCACTAAATCAATCTTCAAACATGGTCTCAAAGGACCTCTTTGTTATTGTCTTCACCTTCTCACACCTGAAAAAAGAATTCTATGGCCTTCTCATGTATTTTCTTCCATCTGAAAGAGATCTCCCAAAAAAATGAATTGTTTTTTCCTTTTGTTCAATCCATCTTTTCTCATGAAATGAAATTTGAGTGCATTTGGAGGAATTTCATCACATTCCAAAACCCCTCCCAAAAATCAACACCTACCTCCAAAAACTCTCCAATTAGATTGAATCTCAATAATAAAATAGAATAAAATATGCCTTTCAAACTCCAAAACATGTTGTGAGTGGATGACAATGCTTTTAAAGCATCCTTGCTTTCTTGAATAAAGAAAAAAATCTGATTTTTTCAAACTAGGCACCCACCTCCAAAATCCCTATTTTTTAGGAGTTATGGAATTTCAAATTGGGAGTTACAAGTCAATTTGGATGTCTCCAAGAAACCCATGCCCTCTCTTTCTTTTTTAGGATTTTTAAATTAAAACATATTCTCCACTATGTCACCTTATCCTGTTTTGACTCAAATTTACTCCAAGTTTGAAATTTAAATTTATAACATGAAATAACATCAAAATTTTCAAAAAAATATGAATTTGATGAGGCAAAATATGAAATTCAAATCACACCAAAAATTGAAATTAAAATCAAACCCATTTTGTTGACATAGGATATCCACCATGCCATGGATACTCTTGCATTAGACACCCACGGTAGAAAAGGAATGTTTCATGAGTGAAACTCAAAAAATTGTATACTTTGTGCCTATCTTGGATCCATCTCATTTCTTTGTATATTTGGATCTTCTTATTCATCAAATTCTGCAAGATTACAATATGATATCCTTTCATCTTTACTCCTCTACCCTTCATGTATCTCAAAAATTTTAATCTGACCTCCCACCAATATATTCCGTTAGAATTAACAATAAAACATATAACTCCACCTTCAAAAAAAAAAATGTACTTCATTACCTCTATTTTTTTTACCTTTTTCCTCCTCCTTTACCTAGTTTGCAATGTGGTTTTCACTCCTATTATTACTTCAGAAAGACATATTGCTGCTGCAATTTGATCTTCAACACCCAATTCAGTGTTAGTACCACAATCCATAGATTCATTCTCCACATTTTGTAACAAATATTCAAGATTTGTTATCAAGGAATCTTCATCTTCAATACTTCCAATCAAACAATCATAAGAAAATTTCATTTTCACCTCATTTTTTTCATCACTCTCATCTTCTTCCAAAGTATTTATTGCTGCCAACTTTGACTCTACTTTTACATTCTCAATACCATCAAAACATGTACTAAAATATGAAATTACCTCTTTAATTTTGGCTGTAATCTTTGCATTAGCTGAAATTTTCTCATTCCACTCTCTTTCATTTGCTCCCAATCCTATTAGCAAATCATCTTCCTCTCCCTCAATGTCACATGCATGAGACTTTGTTGCACCCTCTTTCTTTCCTACATTCAAAACATAATTATAAAGATAATAAAATATACCTTCAACTCTTCTCTTCTCTTGTTTCCTCTTCTCAATCTCTACTCTCATTTCATCTATCCATTGTTGCATCTTTATCATTCTCTTTCTCTAATTTTCCAAAGCCTCTCTTTGATTTCCTCTACTCTGGAAATCCTTAGAATCCATCCAATGAAAAAAATTATTTTCCTCTTTCTCCTTTCCATTTTAAGGACCTCTCAATTCCTTAACAACATAAATCTTCAAGCTCTCTAATTTTACTTTTGTAAACTGCCTCCATTGGCAATCTGTTTACAAAAACCTCTTCCAATATTTACCAATATTTTTGTAAATTGACTCCTTCGGTGATATTTTTACAATCATGGTAACCTCAACTCCTCAAATCCTCTTAAAATTTCTTCTTACTGCTTGCACATTCATCTACAAATAAAATACACAAATTCTACACCCTTAGGTCCTAATGCAAATTGCCTCTAATCAGCACCTTTGTCTACACACTTAAGAACTCCTACTCTGATACCACTGATGTAAGAGGATAACACACATACCCCTTTTGTCATACAACTACAATCAAAAAAATAAAATGCATTGGAATTTCAACAAATTAGATTTTAAAATTTGCAACATGAACACTAGTTTGTTCATTCAAAACCGCTTGCAACAACAACAAAATCTTCTCCAAATTAATTTTACCAATATTAAAGCCTCTTGGGCTGATAAAATTAGTCTCAAAAATGATATTCAAACCATTAATAAACCTTAACCAATCTGATTTATACATCATAAAATAGGATTTATCTAAACACCCAATTTATGCAAGCAAAATCATAGAAATTCTCATTGAAATTTAAAACAACATTACAAAACAATAGGCCAAGCCTATTGGCTCCTCATTACAAAATATCAATATGATTTAGGTCTGATATTAGACCTGAAAAAATGGTGTAGTACAACAACATATGGCTTCCACAAGCCTTCCTCGAGCTCTTCTATCTTCATCTCCCCAAAACCTCATCCTATAGCTTCAAAATTAATCTTCCACTAAATCAATCTTCAAGCACAGTCTCAAAAGACATCTTTTCTGTTGTCTTCACATTCTCACACCTGGAACAAAAATTCTATGCCCTTCTCATGTCTTTTCTTCCATCTCAAAAGAGAGCTCCCAAAAAATGAATTGATTTTTCCTTTTGTTCAATCCATCATTTCTCATTAAATGAAATTTGAGTGCATTTGGAGGAATTTCATCACATTCCAAAACCCCTCTCAAAAATCAACACCTACCTCCAAAAACTCTCTAATTAGATTAAATTTAAATAATAAAATAGAATAAAAAATGCCTTTCAAACTCCAAGACACACTGTGAGTGGATGACAATGCTTTTAATGCATGCTTGCTTTCTTGAATAAAACAAAAATCTGATTTTTCCAAATTAGGTGCCCACCTCCAAAATCCCTATTTTCTAGGAGTTATGGAATTTCAAATTGGGAGTTACAAGTCAATTTGGAGGTCTCCAAGAAACTCACCTTATCTTGTTTTGAACCAACTCCAAGTTTGAAATTTAAATTTACAACCTGACATAACATCAAAATGCTAACAAAATATGAATTTCATGAGACAAAATATGAAATTGAAAGCACACCAAAAATTAAAATTAAAATCTAACCCCTTTTGTTGACACATGATAGCCACCATGCCATGGATGCTCTTGCATCATAAATAATTATAAAATTATTTAATTGTGAGGTGAGAGGAAAATTAAGATTTAATTAAAAATTATTTAATCATGCGTGAGAGGAAAAATTAATATTTAATTAAATAATTGAAATTTTTTAATCAAAATCGAGAGATAAAAATTGGATTTAATTAAATAATTAAAAATTATTAATTATTGTGAAAAGATGGAAATTTGATGAATTATGATGAATTAATCAAATAATATCAATTATTCAATTAATAGAAGAAAATAATGAATTTAATTAGATAATTGGAAATTTTTTAATTAAATTGAGGAATCAAGATATAATGAGGAAGCTGATGGAAATTAGAGAATTATGAATGTGTGATGTGTTCAAACAATTTTAGGTGTCTACATTTTGCCTCTCTTTGAGACAATGTACTTATTATGTTGTTTCAAGACATGTTGATTGGAAAATTTTGTAAAAATAAATTGATGCCCAACTGTGATCCAGTGGATGAAGAAATGATAGAAGGATGGTAGGTTTCCCCCTCAAGAAGTCAACTAGAAAATTAATTTTCAAGTCATACTTGCGATAGGATGATGGGATAGGTTTAGTGAAGAAGAGGGAAAAAAAGTCCTAGGAAGCAAATAAATTGATTAGGAAAGATGGGGAAGGAAATAAATAGGTTGGATGGGTGGGAGGGATGAGACCGGGAGTTTTGGGGATCATATATGCATTTGGAGTCATTTTCAATTCATTTGCACCTTGAGAGATTACAATTCTTAGAGCTAAGAGAGATTTCTTACTTGAGACACAATCATGTTATGGCTTAGATTGTATGTGCCCCACATCATGCAGATGCACTACAACAGTTCCAATAGCCTTCTAGAGTAGACCCCTTGATATGTACTCAACCCTTGTACCTTTTCATGTAGTTCTAGGTACATTAATTGCTAGCCAAAGGTAGGGAACAATAGTGTGAGTTAGACTCAATGCTTCTACAACCTAACACAACGCATTTGAACACCGACATGATGCTTTTGCATAAGTGAGAAGCTTAAGAAAAATGGTTTTCTTTTGACTGTGATAAAATGATACATTTGTGAAAATGCTCACTCTCTAAAATGGTAAAGTTAATCTTATGAAAAGGTGTCTTCTTTGACTATTATAAATGATGCCTTTACATAAAAGGTTACTTTTATTTTAGGGCTGGACAAAATTAGGTTTTTATCAAAAAATTGACAAATTGACATTGTGCGAACTATGCTTGCAGGTCATTCTTGATCCTATTATTTCATAAGAGTGATAACCTAGAGTATTAAACTAGATGGTTCATTTGAGGGGGGTAGATGTCGAGTTCCTTAGTGCTATTGGGCTGTATTATATAGCTTGCATGGATAAGGTCAAAGCTCACCAGACATTTATGACAATACTTGTTGAGAGATGGCACTCTGAGACTTCTTCTTTCATGCTACTGATAGGCGAGGCCACCATCACAGTAGAGGATGTGTGGCACATTTGGTGAGTTCCCATTCACAAAGATTTGGTTATATATCACCTTGACCATGGTGTTGAGGCATTAGAGTGAGTTCTAGGAGATGATGAGATCGAGATTAATGATGGATAGATCAACTGCTACTAGTACATTGAGGTGGTGGAGGGCATCATTTTGGTTGCAACTAGACTCATTTGTGAGAAAATTATGCCTAATTAGGGATGTAGGGATTTTTTTGTTGGATGAGACTAGATTCTAGAGCATATGCTAGAGGGAAGAGTCTATTTATGGGTACCATGCATACTAACACATATCTACCATGACATGCACCAGGTGGTATATCATAGGCCACCAGCTTGTTAGCAGGCACCACACTGCTTCATATCTAGGATTGGGAGCACATTGTAGTGACAAGGCCAGTCAAGGAGGTAGTTAGAGAGGCACGGTATCCTCTATATAGATATGACACTATGTTGACACAACACTATCTCGATAATTTGTATTTTTTGAAGATAACCATTGATGATATTATAGAGCTCATATGGAAGTCTTTGCTATGCATTAAGGCTTGGGATGATGATAGATTACACCTTCCATTATGTTGAAAAACTAGGTGGCTAATTGGTGGACACCACAAATACTAGAGATATCTCCCAAATCGAGTGTAGAGATAGTTCAAAGAGGTGCAAGATGTTCTTGTTGCAAACTATCATGCTCTATTTTCTCACATTGTGAGAGAGATTGTAGATTTGGGTTCGATGCCCTCACCTTGAGTAGTAGTGAGAGATTTCATTTAGTTAGCCCATATTCAATGGATCTGGGTACATGGCGCTAAGGATAAAAGGCCACCATACTGTATGATGCATGGTGGATACCCCAGAGGCCACTTTAGTTCACACACCCTGATGGAGGGGTAGTTAGAGGGAGGAGGAGATGATACATAGAGATTAGGAGAGACCCTATTAATGGAAAAGGGTAGACGTGGAGGTCCCTATGGCAAAGGACAAAGGGTAGATAGAGGTAGTGGTGGTAGAAGTAGTGGTACCAGTTAGTTAGGGAGATCAGTGAGGAGGAGATGGGATGCCTCAAGGAGGAGGCCCTGATGATGTACGACTCTAGGTGGATCTATAGAAGCAAGACCAGGCTCATCGAGGGTTATATGGATATAGATAAGACTAAGATGGGATCAATATATAGCTATTATAACATACAACTAAGAGAGACCAGAGAGCCTAAAAGAAAGATGTAGATATTCCTATCATTAGTAGGCAGAGGCACAAATTTCCCACGTGATAGCAGAGGGGGAAAAGATAGTAGTTGGAGGCCATTGGATAGGGTAAAATGATACCCATGGCCCAACATATTCAAGAGATTAAGTTGTTAGAGAGAAGCCATATACTATAGAAACTCAAGTATGAGGTGGCAATACCTGCACACAAACATTAGTTGAGATTCTCATCGAGGAGTGCAGCAAGACCATCTGGAAAGTTAGGCATATTGAATGGTGGATTAGTGGCTAGGTTGTCAGAAGGAAAAAAACAACCATAGGGGTCAGGTGGATAGGTGGCTCCACAAGAACCTCTTATACAACATGCACCTCCTCCTCCTTCTCCCAATCAAGAGGATAGAGGAAGCTCTATGTTGACCATGCATATGTCTTTTTATTTATGTTTTTATGTACAAATACATTTATGTAGACATATAATCTTTATGTATATATATTCATGTCTCTTGATATCCTTTTGTACATATATTTTTTATGTATATATTGTATCACACATTCGATGTATAAATAATTTGTGTACCATGACATACATTTTGATGATATATATGAGATGATAATTTTGGCGTGACTATGGTGATGAATTATTTGGATGCATATGATTTTATGGATGCACATTATTGATCACAATGTTAGTCACAACAAAAATGTAGATAAAACCCTCACTAGAAAATTGCAAAAAACTTATCTTTACTTGAAAGACTGAACCAGGGCAACCTAAAAGGTTAGAGGAAAGGGGAAAAGGTTGAATTAGCTTAATCCCAAGGATCCAATACTCAGGTCTTGACCATAAAAGGTTTGCTTCAAGGTATGATGTGATATTTTTGTTAATATCAAGGGGTATATGATTATTTTTAGTTCTTAAAGGAATCATAGGCATCAAATGAAATATTTTCAATCTGATCATTAAAAAATTTCATGAAATGAACATATTTGCAATAATATTTCATGAATATCAAACAAATTTGCTATCACTTAAGTAGATTTAGTTTTAAGAATTCAGCAATTTCATGGAAACAAAAGATTTGCAATAATATTTCCATTCATTTATTTCTTTTTTGGAATATTTTCTAAAATTTAACATCTAATCTAAAATAAAGCATCAAAATTACTTGAAAATTAAAATTTCTCTTGGTTATTCTCCACACATGCCCCAAGATTTAATCAAACCAAAGTAAACTACTCTATACTTCACTAGATTGCTTCATAGCTAGGCATAGAACGATACAAACTTTTAAAGAGAGGGGGTTTTGTTTGGACACCGAGTAGGTTCTGTATGTACCCTTAAATGACGTAACATTTAATCTTGTCTAGTTGAACAAACAAACCAACTACAAAAGATACATGAGATAAGTAGCTTTCAAATTAGCTTCTATATTGATTAAGTTCTATGTGCATACAAGTTTTTAATCTAGAATGTTTTAGAAAATAGGAAAAAAGAACAAAAACTACAAAAGTTTTGGCTCTTTGGATATCCATAAATTTTGAACTTAAAATAAAAGTAAAGAAAATAAATGAAATTTTATAGGAACAAGACCCAAAGAGTTTCAAACTTAAAGTCTATCAGGAGAATCAGAAACAACAAATCAAAGGATAACATGTGGCAGATGTCAATTGTCATTAGAATCTTCCATACAAATTCAAAGCTTTGACTTCTTCAACAATATTCTTTAACTCCAAGCTTTGGTATGCAACACTCCACATAAAACAAGACCATCTATATTCCTTAGAATACCGGATAGGAAACTTCTACCAGGACTAGTAACAACCTGCAAAATTAACTTCAATATACCCTTGTGATACTTCCGGTATCCAATGTCTGGTGATTCATTGCATCATCTCAAGTTTCGATTCTAGGAATCCTTCTCCACCTTTCTTCAACCGATACTCTAGGAAAGCATTCAATACCCAATGTATACATTCTTTTGAAATCCCTTGGATTTCCTTCCAACTGTACTTGAGCTTGATATATTCTTCTGATATCTAGAGGATGTTTGTATTCCTCTACATTTTCTCTATTTCATACTTAACCATAGTGATTTTTTAGTGTATAATATCATCGATGAATTCCAATTTTAATGACTGAACAAGGTCTTTGTTTATTCTTTCAATCAATTCCTTAAAATCTTTTACTTCCTTTCCCTATTGTCCTAGTGTCCAAGGATCACAATGGTGCAGGAGCACCTTGTGAGTTTTAAGCCTCCTTAAGGAAATTCTAGTTTTTTCTTGAGTTTGATGTTTTAAAGATGTAATAAGGTCTATTTAGACCACATTTTATGTAATTGAGTCACTTTAGGTCCTAGAGAGTCTTTTTATAAAATTTGCTCAAATATTGCAAAAATTGCCAAAAGTTGTCATGGAAAAATTGTAAAAGTTGCAAAATGGGAAGTTGAAGGGTCAAATTAGTTTAGAAGTTTAAAATTTAGTTATAAGTGGTTGTAATTGGTTGGAAAATGGATAAATAGGATCTCTTGCATCATTGTAAGGTAGGGGAGTTGTTGTATAGAAGAAAACTTTCAATAAAGAAGACTATTTTGAGCATTTTCCAACATTTTGCAGCACGTGTGTGTACGACCTTCCCAGGGCTTGGAATTCATTTGTTAAGATGGTATTTTGAATCCCCTCTCCATTCCATTTTGTTTCATTCAATTTCGTTAAGTTTTTCTCCACATATTTCAAATTTACTCCAAGCAATCAAGATTCAGATTTGAAGGTGGTAGAAGGCAATACAAATTCAATAACTCTTAATTTCTCCAATGAAATCTCATGAAAATTGGTGTGAAGGTCTATGAGGACATACTCTTAAAGATTCTCCAAGTTTTAGGGTAAAATAATAAGTTCTTATGCCATTTTGAGAAATCCCTAGGCTGTCACACTATGGTTTTTGCTCTTTTGAAAACCCTCATGGCTAGGGTTAGAAGAAATCCACTTGGAAACTTATGGCTAATAGTCCTATTTTGGAAAGGATTCTTCAAAAAAACTTGTGCTATCCTTTTTGTATGTCTTGTAACTCAATAAAGGGTACTCAAATATGTTTTTATAGTCATCACATTTGTCTTGTGTCAAAAGATATTATGGATTGTCCTATAATGGAAACCTACTAGGTTAAGGGCATCATATTGGTGAAATCCCACTTATTAGTTAGCCTTGGGTTCTTTGGTGGTTGGATTAGTTTTGTTAGGTTGGAAATAACATGTAAAAAATATGTTTCAAGTCGGTTAAGTCTTTGAAACCATTTGAGTCCATTTGTGTGATTGGAGTCTAGAGTGCATGAAGGGTATAAAGGGACAGTCTTAATGAAGTTTGTATTTTGTGTGAAAGCTAAAGTTATTAAGGTCATTGTTTGGTTTATCCATGTCATTAGACATGTTCTTGGGTGTGCCTTTGTGCTGGAAAGTCTCCATGGTGTAGAGTCGTGAACAAGTGAAGAAAAGTGGCCAAAGTGTCAAGTTAATTCTAGGTGAACCTAACCTCTATGTCAATTGGTATTAGAGCTTAGAAGGTCTGGGCAAGAGAGTTTGGTGTTTGTGTTTGTAAGTTTGTGCAGGTTGAAATGAGAACTTGGTTTCCAAAATATTAGATAGATGAAAAGAGAAGAAATCTAGGTGAGGCAAGGACAAGAGGAAGAAAGGTTAAAGGGACTTGCTTAAAGAGAACATGGATTTTCTAAAGAGATGTTTGTAGGCTGAAGGTTCATAAGTGAAGAAGCAAAAGAAGAGAAAAGAGGAAGACGAGATGAAGAAGAATCAAAGAGAGGTAAAGAAGAAGGAAGAGGCAAATAAAAGGGAGTTTGACCAAGAGATCAAGGAATTGAGATAATCCATGGAGTATATGAGTAAGGAAATATAAGAGCTAGGAAGGAGGATGGAGTTTGAGTTGCAAAAGTGGCATCTACCAATCAAAAAGAAGGTAGTATAGCCTATGAAAAGGATTGTCTAAAAAAAAAGACAAGAGAAGGCATCAAGATCATATGTGAAGATGATAGAGGCAAAGCAAGAAGGAGAAGAGTTTGCAAGGGTAGTGGTAGAAGAAGCATTCACCAAGATGGATGAAGAAGACAAAGACATTGCAGCCATTCCTAATCATGACGGTGAAGGTGCAGCAGAGGTAAATGATATGATCTTAGAAGGAAATGATACTGAGTTTGTGTCAAAGTGTGATTTAGAGAAGATCAAGGATGATTTGATTTTGAAGACTCAAAATGAGTTGAAGAAACATGGTTGTATTGTGGTAGAGACAATGTATCACTTCCTTGTTGTGATAATACTTCAGATGGGGACCAAATTAAAGGTCATGATGTAGAAGATAGAAAGAAAAAGGGAGGTTGTGACACATCAAAGCATGAAGGAACAGATTCAAGGAGGCAAGACAAAGTGGAAACAAGTTGGCATAGACCAACTAAAGCCAAAGGTGATAATGAAGATGAGTTGCATCTATTTCAAGGAAGGTGAGAAGTAGAGTATCAAAGGCTTAATGGAGGAGAATCTAGGGCTGATTCCATATTGTCTCCCTCAATCCAAGAGGGCTTGGAATCTTCCTTTTGGTTTGGAGTATGGTGTAGGAGCACATTGTGAGTTTTAAGCCTCCTTGAGGAAATTCTAGTTTTGGATTGAGTTTGATGTTTTAAAGATGTAATAAGGTTTATTTAGGCCACATTTGATGTAATTGAGTCACTTTAGGTCCTGGGGAGTCATTTTATAAGAGTTGCTCAAATATTCCAAAAATTGCTAAAAGTTGTCATGGCAAAATTGTAAAAGTTGCAAAATGGGAAGTTGAAGGGTCAAATTAGTTTAGAAGTTTAAAATTTAGTTAGAAGTGGTTGTAATTGGTTGGAAAAGGGATAAATAGGACCTCTTGCATCATTGTAAGGTAGGGGAGTTGGTGTATAGAAGAAAAACTTCAATAAAGAACAATGTTTTGGGCATTTTGTCAACACGTGTGTGTACGACCTGCCCGGGGCTTGGAATTGATTTGTTAAGATGGTATTCTAAATCCCCTCTCTATTCCATTTTTTTCATTTAATTTCCTTAATTTTTGCTCCAGCTATTTCAAATTTACTCTAGGTGGTTAAGATTCAGATTTGAAGGTGGCAATAGGCAAACAAAACTCAATAACTCTTAATTTCTCCATTGAAATCTCATAAAAATTGGTGTGAAGGTTTGTGAGGACATACTCTTCAAGATTATCCAAGTTTCAGGGTAAAATAATAATTTCTTATGACTTTTTGAGAAATCCTTACGTTGTCACAATGTGGTTTTTTATCTTTTAAAGACCCTCATGGGTAGGGTTAGAAGAAATCCACTTGGAAACTTATGGATAATGGTTGGTTAAGCATGTGCAGTTCTATTTTGATGTGTTTAAGAAATTAATTGAGAGTTTTGAAATGTGGAAGTGATTGAACCGATAAAGCACCATTGGAACTACTCAATTTGGTCTTTAGACTCACAGACCGTCCAATTTTGGAAAGGGTTCTTCAAAAAAACTTGTGTTATCCTTTTGGTATGTCTTGTAACTCAATAAAGGGTAGTCAAATATGTTTTTATAGTCATCATATTTGTCTTGTGTGAAAAGATATTGTGGACTATCCTATAATGGAAACCTATTAGGTTAAGGGCACCCTATAGGTGAAAGCCCATTTATTAGTTAGCCCTTGGTTCTTGGGTGGTTGGATTAGTTTTGTTGGGTTCAAAATAACTTATGAAAAGTCTATTTTGAGTTGGTTAAGCCTTTGAAACCATTTTAGTCCATTTGTGTGATTGGAGTCTAGAGTGCATGAATGGTATAAAGGGACAGTGTTAAAGAAGTTTTTATTTTATGTGAAAGTTGAAGTTATTAAGGTCATTGTTTGGTTTACCAATGTCATTACACATGTTCTTGGGTGTGCCTTTGTGTTGGAAAGTATCCATGGTGTAGTGTCATGAACAAGAGAGGAAAAGTGGCCAAAGTGTCAAGTTAAGTCTTGGTGAACCTTACCTCTGTATCAATTGGTATCAGAGCTCATAAGGTCTAGGCAGTGTTTGTGTTTGTGAGTTTGTGTAGGTTGAAAAGAGAAATTGCTTGCCAAAAGACTAGGTTGAGGAAAAGAGACAAGACCTAGGTGAGGCAAGGAAAAAAGGAAGTAAGGTTAAAAGGAATTGCTTGAAGAAAACATGGATTTCTTAAAGAGATGTTTGTAGACCGAAGGTTTACAAGTGAAGAAGAAAAAGAAGAGAAAAGAGAAAAAATAGATGAAAAAGAAGTAAAGAGAGGTAAAGAAGAAAGAAGATGCAAAGAAAAGGAGTTTGACCAAGAGATAAAGGAATTGACACAAGCCATGAAGAAGATGAGTAAGGAAATAGAAGAGTTCGGAAGGAGGATGGAGTTTGAGTTGCAAAAGTGGCATCTACCAATCAAAAATAAGGTAGTATGGTGTATTAAAAGGATTGTCCAAAAAAGAAGACAAGAAGGCATCAAGATCAGATGTGAACATGATAGAGGCCAAGCATGAAGGAGAAGAGTTTGCAAGGGTAGTGAAAGAAGAAGCATTCACCAAGATGCGTGAAGAAGACAAAGACAGTGCAGCCATTCCCAAGCATGAAGGTGAAGGTGTAGTAGAGGTAAAGGATCTGATCTTAGAAGGAAATGATACTGAGTTGGTGTCAAAGTGTGATTCAAAGAAGATCAAGGATGAATTGATCTCTAAGACTAAAAATGATTTGAAGAAATATGGTTGTATTGCGGTAGAGACAATGTATCACTTCGTTATTGTGATAAAACTATGGATAGGGAACAAACTAAAGTTCAAGATGCAATAGATAGAAGAAGAACAAAGGGAGGTTGTAAAACATTAGAGCATCAAGGAGAAGATTTAAGGAGGCAAGAAAAAGTGGAAACAAGTTGGCATAGAACAACTAAATCCAAAGGAGAAAATCAAGACAAGTTGCAACTATTTCAAGGAAGGTGAGAGGTAGAGTATCAAAGGAATCATGGAGGAGAATCTAGGGCTGATTTCATATTGTTTCCCTCAATCCAAGAGGGCATGTAATCTTGCTTTTGGTAGGGAGTATGGTGCGAGAGCACCTTCTGAGTTTTAAGCCTCCCTAAGGAAATTCTAGTTTCGGCTTGAATTTGATGTTGTAAAGATTTAATAAGGTCTACTTAGACCGCATTTGATGTAATTGAGTCACTTTAGGTCCTAGGGAGTTATTTTATAAAATTTGCTCAAATATTGCAAAAATTGTCAAAAGTTGTCATGGAAAAATTATAAAAGTTGCAAAATGGAATGTTGAAGGGTCAAATCAGTTTAGAAGTTTAAAAGTCAGTTAGAAGTGGTTGTAACTAGTTGTAAAATGGATATATAGGACCTCTTGCATCATTGTAAGGTAGGGGATTTGGTGTATAGAAGAAGAACTTCAATAAAGGACACTATTTTGAGCATTTTCCAGCATTTTACTAGCACATGTGTGTACGACCTACCTAGAACTTGGAATTGATTTGTTAAGATGGTAGTCTAAATCCTCTCTCCATTCCATTTTTTTTAATTCAATTTCATTAAGTCTTTCTCTAGATATTTCAAATTTACTCCAGGTGGTTAAGATTCATATTTGAAGGTGGCAGAACGCAATCAAAATTCAATAACTCTTAATTTATCTAATGAAATATCATAAAAAATGGTGTGAAGGTCTATGAGGACATACTCTTCAAGAGTCTCCAAGTTGTACCATTAAAAAATAAGTTCTTATGTCTTTTTGATAAAGCCCTAGGCTATCACAGTGTCATTTTTGCTCTTTTGAAGACCCTCATGGCTAGGGTTAGAAGAAATCCACTTGGAAAATTATGGCTAATGGTTGGTTAAGAATGTGAGGGTCTATTTTGATTTGTTTTAGAAATTAATTGAGAGTTTTTAAATGTGGAAGTGATTGAACCAATAAAGCACCATTTGAACTACTCAATTAGGTCTCTAGCCTCATAGACAGTCCAATTTTGGAAAGGGTTCTTAAAAAAAAAATGTGTTATCCTTTTGGTATATCTTGTAACTCAATAAAGGGTACTCAAATATGTTTTTATATTCATCATATGTTTCTTGTGTCAAAAGATATTATGGACTATCCTATAATGGAAACCTACTAGGTTCAAGGCAACGTATAGGTGAAATCCCAATAATTATTAGTCATGGGTTCTTGGGAGGTTGGATAAGTTTTGTTAGGTTGGAAATAACTTGTGCAAAGTCTATTTAGAGTTGGTTAAGCCTTTGAAACCATTTGAGTCCATTTATGTGATTAGAGTCTAGAGTGCATGAAGGGTATAAAGGGACAGTCTTATAAAAGTTTGTATTTTGTGTGAAATTTGAAGTTGTTATGGTAATTTTTTGTTTTACCCATGTCATTACACATGTTCTTGGGTGTCTTTGTGCTGGAAAGTATCCATGGTGTAGAATCGTGAACAAGTGAAGAAAAGTGGCCAAAGTGTCAAGTCAAGTCTTTGTGAACCTTACCTCTACATCAATTGGTATCAGAGCTCAGGTCTGGGAAAGAGAGTTTGGTGTTTGTGTTTGTGATTTTGTGCAGGCTAAAAAGAGAATATTGTTTCCAAAAGACTAGGAAAAGGAAAAGAGAAGAGTCCTAGGTGAGGCAAGGACAAGAGGAAGCAAGGTTAAAGGGACTTTCTTGAATAGAAGATGGATTTGTTAAAGAGATGTTTGTAGTCTAAAGGTTCACAAGTGAAGAAGAAAAAGAAGAGAAAAGAGGAAGAAGAGATGAAGAAGAAAGAAAAAGATGTAAATAAGAAGCAAGAGGCAAAGAAAAAGGAGTTTGACCAAGAGATTAAGGAATTGAGAAAAGCTATGGAGTAGATGAGTAAGGAAATAAAAGAGCTTTGAAGGAGGATGGAGTTTGAGTTGCAAAAGCGGTGTCTACCAATCAAAAAGAAGGTAGTATGGCCTATTAAAAAGATTATCTGAAAAAGAATACAAGAGAAGGAATCAAGATCAGATGTGAAGATGATAAGAGGCCAAGCAACAAGAAGAAGATTTTGCAGGGATAGTGGAAGTAGAAGCATTCACCAAGATAGATGGAGAAGAAAAAGACATTGCAACCATTCCCAAGAATGAAGGTGAAGGTGCAACAAAGGTAAAGGATTTGATCTTAGAAGGAAATGATACTGAGTTGGTGTCAAAGTGTGATTCAGAGAAGATCAAGGATGATTTGATCTTGAAGATTCAAAATTAGTTGAAGAAACATGGTTGTATTGTGGTAGAGATAGTGTATCACTTTCTTGTGATAATACTTTGGACGAGGAACATACTAAAGGTCAAGATGCAGCAGATAGAAGGACAAAGGGAGGTTGTGACACATTAGAGCATGAAGGATCAGATTCAAGGAGGCAAGACAAAGTGGAAAAAAGTTGGGATAGACCAACTAAAGCCAAAGGTTAAAATGAAGATGAGTTACAACTATTTCAAGGAAGGTGAAAGATAGAGTATCAAAGGCATCATGAAGGAGAATCTAGGGATGATTTCATATTATTTCCCTCAATCCAAGAGGGCTTGAAATCTTCCTTTTGGTCAGGAGTATGGTGCAAGAGCACCTTGTGAGTTTTAAGCCTTTGTGAGGAAATTCTAGTTTCGACTTGAGTTTGATGTTTTAAAGATGTAATAAGGTCTATTTAGACCACATTTGATGGAGTTGAGTCAATTTAGGTTCTAGGAAGTTATTTTATAAAAGTTCCAAAATGGAAAGTTAAAGGGTCAAATTAGTTTATAAGTTTAAAAGTCAGTTTGAAGTGGTTGTAATTGGTTGGAAAATGGATAAGTAGGACCTCTTGCATCGTTGTAAGGTAGAGGAGTTGGTGTATGGAAGAAAAACATCAATAAAGAACACTATTTTGAGCATTTTCTAGCATTTTTCTAGCACGTGTGTCTATGGTCTACCCAAGGCTTGGAATTGATTTTTTAAGATGGTATTCTGAATCCCCTCTCCATTCCTTTTTTTTTATTCAATTTCATTATGTTTTGCTCCAGATATTTCAAATTTAATCAAGGCGGTTAAGATTCAGATTTGAAGGTGGCAGCAAGAAATCAAAATTCAACAACTCTTAATTTATTCAAAGAAATCTCATAAAAAATGGTGTGAAGGTCTATGAGGAAATACTCTTCAATATTCTCCAAGTTTTAGGGTAAAAAATTAAGTTCTTATACCTTTTTGAGAAAGACCTAGGTTGTCACAGTGTGGTTTTTGCTCTTTTGAAGACCCTCATGGCTAGGGTTAGAAGAAATCCACTTGGAAACTTATGTCTAATGGTTGGTTAAGCATGTCTAGGTCTATTTTGATGTGTTTGATCAATTAGTTGAGATTTTTGAAGTGTGGAAGTGATTGAACCAATAAAGCACCATTGGAACTACTCAATTAGGTCTTTAGCCTCATAGACAATCCTATTTTGGAAAAGGGTTCTTCAAAGAAACTTGTGCTATCCTTTTGGTATGTCTTGTAACTCAATAAAGGGTACTGAAATATCTTTTTATAGTCATCATTATTTTCTTGTTGCAAAAGATATTATGGACTATCTTATAATGGAAAACTACAAGGTTAAGGGTAGCATATAGGTGAAATCCCATTTATTAGTTAGCCTTGGATTCTTGGGTAGTTGGATTAGTTTTGTTGAGCTGGAAATAACTTGTGAAAAGTCTACTTTGAGTTGGTTAAGCATTTGAAACCATTTGAGTCCATTTGTGTGATTGGAGTCTAGAGTGCATGAAGGGTATAAAGGGACATTCTTAAAGAAGTTTTTATTTTGTGTCAATGTTGAAGTTGTTAAGGTCACTATTTGGTTTACCCATTTCATTATACATGTTCTTTGGCATGTCTTTGTGTTGGATAGTCTCCATGATGTAGAGTTGTGAACAAGTGAAGAAAAGTGGCCAAAGTGTCAAGTTAAGTCTTGGTGAACCTTACCTCTTCATCAATTAGTATCATAGCTCAGAAGGTCTGGGCAAGATAGTTTGGTGTTTGTGTTTGTGAGTTTGTGTAGGTTGAAAATAGAACCTGGTTGCCAAAAGACTAGGTAGAGGAAAAGAGAAGAGACCTACGTGAGGCAAGGACAAGAGAAAACAAGGTTAAATGGACTTGTTTGAAGAGAAGATGGATTTTTTAAAGAGATGTTTGCAGGCTGAAGGTTCACAAGTGGAGAAGAAAAAGAAGAGAAAAGAGGAAGAAGAGATGAAGAAGAAGAAAAGAGAGGTAAACAAGAAGGAAGAAGCAAAGAAAAAAGGATTTTGACCAAGAGATCAAGGAATTGAGACAAGCCATGGAGTAGATGAGTAAGAAAATAGAAGAGCTAGGAAGGAGGATGGAGTTTGACTTGCAAAAGTGGCATCTACCAATTAAAAAGAAGGTAGTATGGCCTATAAAAATAATTGTCCAAAAAACAACACAATAGAAGGCATCAAGATCGGATGTGAAGATGATAGGGGCCAAGTAAGAAGTAGAAGAGTTTGCAAGGGTAGGGAAAGAAGAAGAATTCACCAAGATGGATGAAGAAGAAAAAGATATTGCATCCATTCCCAAGCATGAAGGTGAAGGTGCAGGAGAGACCAAAGGATCTGCTCTTAGAAGGAAATGATACTAAGTTGGTGTCAAAGTGTGATTCAAAGAAGATCAAGGATGAATTGATCTTGAAGACTCAAAATGAGTTAAAGAAACATGGTTGTATTGAAGGTACAAACAATGTATCACTTCTTTGTTGTGATAATACTTTGGATGGGGAAAAAAATAAAGGTCAAGATGTAGTGGATATAAGAATGACAAAGGGAGGTTGTGAGACATTAGAGCATGAAGGAGCAAATTCAAGGAGGCAAGACAAAGTGGAAGCAAGTTGGCATAGACAAACTAAAGCCAAAGGTGAAAATGGAGACGAGTTGCAGATATTTCAAGGAAGGTGAGAGATATAGTATCAAAGGAATCATGGAGGAGAATCTAGGGCTAATTTCATATTGTTTCCCTCAATCGAAGAGGGCTTGGAATCATCCTTTTGGTCTAGAGTATGGTGCAGGAGCACCTTGTGAGTTTTAAGCCTCCTTGAGGAAATTCTAGTTTTGGCTTGATTTTGATGTTTTAAAGATGTAATAAGGTCTATTTAGACCACATTTGATGTAATTGAGTCACTCTAGGTCCTAGGGAGTCATTTTATAAAAGTTGCTCAAATATTGCAAAAATTGCCAAAAGTTGTCATGGCAAAATTGTAAAAGTTGCAAAATGGGAAGTTGAAGGGTCAAATTAGTTTAGAAGTTTAAAAGTCAGTTAGAAGTGGTTGTAATTGGCTGAAAATGGGATAAATAGGATCTCTTGCATCATTTTAACATAGGGGAGTTGGTGTATGGAAGAAAAACATCAATAAAGAACACTATTTTGAGCATTTTCCAACATTTTTCTAGCACATGTGTGTACAGCCCGCCCAAGGCTTGGAATTGATTTGTTAAGATGGTACCATGAATCCCCTCTCCATTCCATTTTTTTCATTCAATTTTGTTAATTTTTTCTCTAGATATTTCAAATTTACTCCATGTGGTTAAGATTCAGATTTGAAGGTGGCAACAAGCAATCAAAATTCAATAACTCTTAATTTCGCCAATTAAATCCCAGAAAAATTGGTGAGGAGGTCTGTGAGGACATACTCTTCAAGATTCTCCAAGTTGTAGGGTAAAAAAATAAGTTCTTATTCCATTTTGAGAAAGCCCTTGGTTGTCACCGTGTGGTTTATAATCTTTTGAAGACCCTCATGGCTAGGGTAAGAAGAAATCCACTTGGAAACTTATGGCTAATGGTTGGTTAAGCATGTGCAGGTATATTTTGATGTGTTTGAGCAATTATTTGAGAGTTTTGAAATGTGGAAGTGATTGAACCAATAAAGCACCATTGGAACTACTCAATTAGGTCTCTAGCCTCATGGACAGTCCAATTTTGGAAAGGTTTCTTCAAAGAAACTTGCGCTATCCTTTTGGTATGTCTTGTAACTCAATAAAAGGCACTCTAATATGTTTTTACAGTCATCATATTTGTCTTGTGTTGAAAGATATTATGGACTGTCCTATAATGGAAACCTATTAGGTTAATAGCAGCGTATAGGTGAAATCCCATTTATTAGTTAGCCCTAGGTTCTTGGGTGCTTGGATTAGTTTTGTTCAGTTGGAAATAACTTGTGCAAAGTCTGTTTTGATTTGGTTAAGCCTCTAAAACCATTTGAGTCCATTTGTGTGATTGGAGTCTAGAGTGCATGAAGGGTATAAAGGGACAGTCTTAAAGAGGTTTGTATTTTGTGTGAAAGTTGAAGTTGTTAAGGTCATTGTTTGGTTTCACCATGTCATTACACATGTTCTTGGGTGTGACTTTGTGTTGGAAAGTCTCCATGGTGTAGAGTCATGAACAAGTGAAGAAAAGTGGCCAAAGTGTCAAGTTAAGTCTTGGTGAACCTTACCTTTGCATCAATTGGCATCAGAGCTTGGAAGGTCTAGGAAACAAAGTTTGGTGTTTGTGTTTGTGAGTTTGTGCAAGTTGAAAAGAGAACCTGGTTGCTAAAAGACTAAGTAGAGGAAAAGAGAAAAGACCTAGGTGAGGCAAGGACAAGAGGAAGCAAGGTTAAAGTGACTTGCTTTAAGAGAAGATGGATTTGTGAAAGAGATGTTTGTAGGCTGAAGGTTCACAAGTGCAGAAGCAAAAGAAGAGAAAATAGGAAGAAGAGATGAAGAAGAAGCAAAGAGAGGTAAAGAAGAAGGAAGATGCAAAGAAAAAGGAGTTTGACCAAGAGATCAAGGAATTGAGACAAGCCAAGGAGAATATGAGTAAGGAAATAGAAGAGTTGGGAAGGATGATGGAGTTTGAGTTGCAAAAGTGGAATCTACCAATCAAAAAGAAGGTATTATGGCCTATTAAAAGGATTGTCCAAAAGAAAAGACAAGAGTGTGCATCAAGATCAGATGTGAAGATGATAGAGACCAAGGAAAAAGGAGAAGAGTTTGAAAGGATAGTGGAAGAAGAAGCATTCACCAAGATGGATGAAGAAGACAAGGACATTCAAGCCATTCCCAAGCATGAAGGTGAAGGTGCAACAAAGGTAAAGGATCTGATCTTACAAGGAAATGATACTGAGTTGGTGTCAAAGTGTAATTCAAAGAAGATCAAGGATGAATTGATCTTGAAGACTCAAAATGAGTTGAAGAAACATGGTTGTATTGTGGTAGAGACAATGTATCACTTCCTTGTTGTGATAATACTTTGGATGGGAAAAAAACTAAAGGTAAAGATGCAATAGATAGAATAAGGACAAAGCGAGGTTGTGACACATCAAAGCATGAAGGAGCAGATCTAAGGAGGCAAGATAATGTGGAAACAAGTTGGCATAGACCAACTAAAGCCAAAGGTAAAAATGAAGACAAGTTGCAGCTATTTTAAGGAAGGTGAGATGTAGAGTATCATAGGCATCATGGAGGAGAATCTAGGGCTGATTTCATATTATTTCCCTTAATCTAAGAGGGCTTGGAATCTTTCCTTTTGGCAGGGAGTATGGTGCAGGAGCACCTTGTGAGTTTTAGGCCTCCTTGAGGAAATTCTATTTTTGGATTGATTTTTATGTTTTAAAGATATAATAAGGTCTATTTAGACCAAATTTGATGTAATTGAGTCACTTTAGGTCATAGGGATTCATTTTATAAAAGTCACTCAAATATTGCAAAAATTGTCAATAGTTGTCATGACAAAATTGTAAAAGTTGCAAAATGGGAAGTGGAAGGGTCAAATTAATTTAGAAGTTTAAAATTCAGTTCTAAGTGGTTATAATTGGTTGGAAAAGGGATAAATAGGACCTCTTGCATCATTTTAAGGTAGGGGAGTTTGTGTATGGAAGAAAAACTTCAGTAAAGAACACTGTTTTAAGCATTTTCCAACATTTTTCTAGCACGTATGTGTACAGTCTGCCCAGGGATTGGAATTGATTTTTTAAGATGGTATTTTGAATCCCCTCTCCATTCCATTTTGTTACATTCAATTTTGTTAAGTTTTTTCTCCAGATATTTTAAATTTACTCTAGGCAGTTAAGATTCAGATTTGAAGGTGGCAATAGACAATCAAAATTCAATAACTCTTAATTTCTCCAATGAAATCTCATAAAAAATAGTGTGAAGGTCTATGAGGACATACTCTTGAAGATTCTCCAAGTTGCAAGGTAAGAAAAAAGTTATTATGCCTTTTTGTGAAAGCCCTAGGCTATCATAGTGTGGTTTTTGCTCTTTTAAAGACCCTCATGGCTAGGGTTAGAAGAAATCCACTTGGAAACTCATTGCTAATGATTGGTTAAGCATGTGAAGGTCTATTTTGATCTGTTTGAGAAATTAGTTGAGAGTTTTTAAATGTGGAAGTGATTCAACCATTAAAGCACCATTAGAACTACTGAATTAGGTCTCTAGCCTCATGGATAGTCCTATTTTGGAAAGGGTTCTTCAAAGAAGCTTGTGTTATCCTTTTGGTATGTCTTGTAAGTCAATAAAGGGTACTCAAATATTTTTTTACATTCAATATATTTTTCTTGTGTCAAAAGATATTATGGGCTGTCCTATAATGGAAGCCTACAAGGTTAAGGGCAACGTATATGTGAAAGACAATTTATTAGTTAACTATGGGTTCTTGGGTGGTTGGATTAGTTTTTTTGGGTTGGAAATAACTTATGAAAAGTTTTTTTTGAGTTGGTTAAGCCTTTGAAACCATTTGAGTCCATTTGTGTGATTAGAGTCTAGAGTGCATGAAGGGTATAAAGGGACATTCTTAAAGAAGTTTGTATTTTGTGTGAAATTTGAAGTTGTTAATGCCATTAATTGGTTTACCCATGTCATTACACATGTTCTTGGGTGTTCCTTTTTTTTGGAAAGTCTCCATGGTGTAGAGTTGTGAACAAGTGAAGTAAACTGGGCAAAGTTTCATGTTAAGTCTTGGTGAACATTACCTCTGCATCACACAATCCTACCATGCTAGCATCTCAATGAAATCTTGGTATTTTTCAATCAATTTATTACATCTCTTGATCACTTTCTCAAATCCTTCTATACATTGTACCAAAAGTGTCACCTTCCCAACTTAATTGTTTCTTCCATTTTTAACATATTGGAACTTCTTGTTCTGAGATTATCTTCTCTCTTATCAATTCTTGGACATTTGTTTGAATCAGAGATTCTAAGCTTCACCTCTTAGCATCAATTTTCTCCTACTGAAATCTACATTCTCTTTCCAATCTTTTGGAATTTTCAAACCAATGGTGTTCCTCCTTGTACTTCCTAATTGCATGTGTGATGAGCTCTTCTCCTTGCCTTACCCAATACTTGATCCATTCTTTAAATTAATTCATTTTGTTGTAGTGTTGCAATAGCATCTACCTACTCCTATGACATGAGTATTGGATTTTGAGGCAATTCAATCTATGCCTAACCAAATTGGGCTAATGATTTTACAAAATTCTCTAATCTAGCAATTTGTTCTTTTAGCTATCTTTTCTTTTGTTTACTTTTTTGCACCCTGGCAATAGTTGTATCCAGGTTCATCTTCATTTCTTCTAATTCTTGTGTCCGAGATGAATTTCCAACATTGATACTTGTTATTCTATACTCTTTAGGTGTTATTTCATGTTTTTTTTATCTACTACAAGAGTAGCTATATGAAGCATTTTGCCTCCATCTGCATTTTTTTACATGAAATGTTTCATTTTAGCTCTTCGCCTAGGTTTAGGAGTTTCCACTTCCTGCATTAATCTTTTGAGATCTAGAGGTACAAATTGCACTTCCAATGGGGAAGCTAATTCTATGATCAACCAATCAGGTGTATCTTCATTATGCTCTACCTCTGTAACATTTCTTTGTTCCTAGTTTTCAGTATGCTTAGAACTTCTCTTACATTTTTAACTTTATCTGTCACATCCTCCAAAACTGGAATATTTTCAGCATTCACTGGCATAGATTCTGGATTATCGAGATTCAACACTGTCTCTTCATTTCCAAGACCTATGTTTTCCTATCTAGCCAGGTGTTTAGTATCAATTCCTAGGACATCACCTTCTTCATATCCTGTCACATCAGGATTATCTTCATCTCCTACCCCATCACCCAAGGTTTGTGAAGGTTCTTTATTTTCAATTTCAACTTGGTCTTCTTTTGAATTTTTAGAAACTTACAGTTGTTCATCATCATTTTGTTCATTCCCTAGTGGGGGCTAGGAATCAATTATATCTTCTATATTAATATCATTAGTGGGATCCTGTCCTACAATCTCCCTTGTTTCCATTTCAATAATAACTTTAGGTTTCCTTGCCTCTGAAGTGAGTGTTCCTCTTATCAATTCTTCTTCTTCAACATTCATTGGAATTGACCCTATATTTCAAATCTCTTCCACCACTGGTTGTACCATGGGCTTATATTTAGACTTATTTTCTTTTACTCTTTCCCACATGGAACCCAATTTATCCATTTGTTCCTTGATTTGAGATTCATCTAGCTCAAAACTTTCCTCTAGGGCCACAAGATTTTTTCCCAGTCTTTGTTTTATTGTAGCTGTATTGACCGAAGGGGGAGAGGTAAAGAATGTTGCAACTCTCTAGGATGCAAACCTTGTTTGTGAACTAGTATTCTCTATAATTCCCACCTCTTCATCATTCATGGCCGGGTCTTTGGTTTTTTCCATGGAAGAAGATGCCACTTTAGACTTCACCATTCTTTGGACCTTACCTGGTCTAGTTTCTTTACAGTGACCAGCTGGTCTCAATGAAACTCCTTGGCTTGAAGCATCAAGGGTTTTCTTTCCAATGTGCACAACTGTAGCCGCTTTACCAAATTTTCTCTTTTTCTTAGCACGTTGTTCATGCTCAAGCTCATTTTATTCTCTTTGTTTATTCTTTGTATCGAGTGAGTATGTGGGCCTTATCCCAATTTTTCTCAAAGCTTTACAAAAATCATTTATCTAGTGTTGAGTCTGCAATAAAACTAGTTCAAAAAATTCCTCAATAGATGTTATTTCTCTACTTTCATCATCTCAATATGGGATAGGTTCATCATAGACCCTATTTTTGTTATAGTCTAGATTCAACACTTCTCCATCATCTTCTTCCAACTGATCTAGAATTTCATGGATCTTAAGAATTGGTGCCGATAATAAAGACAACCTTTCATACTTTTTTTTCCTTACTTTATTCTCATCATCATAATTGAGCCAATAATCTTCTAAATGATAAACATGACCACACTTACCAACTATCCCCTTGCCAATATTCCCTTCTGGGTCATAGTTAATTCTTCAATGTGGGAAGTACTCCAATTTTTACATCCTTAACTCCTCTTTAAGCAAATCAGCTGCTTTAACTGCATTATATTTGTAGTTTTACATTACAATGGGAAATCTAAGAGAACTTTTCTTATGTTGCATGATGTAAAGAGCATGAGACATCTTCAACTATCTTACCAACTCCAATAATACTATTTTATCTATAGGTTACTTGGGAAACAATCTTTTAGCTTTGTCACCTTCCATTATTTTGACCAGTTAATGGAAAGAACATCATTGAATCTCTGATAATGTTCCCTATATTCATGAATGGTAATTTGGGGTAAATGAGCATATATTAGACTATTTCCTAATTCTCTGCCCAAGGTACTAACTCTATTCAACCCTTTCTTATTTTCCATGAAGGTGCAAGAATAGATCACGTATGAGGACATAGAAAAACATCTTGAATTTGGAAATGTCTTTATCTGATCATGTAACCTATCACTGATAAAACCTCCCCAATACATTTGCACAAGGCCTTCCATTAATTTAGCTATGATTACAAACATCCATGATTCAAATTTACTAGCATCTCATAGTCCAACTATCTTGATTAGCATAGTTATAATATCTTGAACATCCAGGTTGAACATAGACCTTAGAATTGACTTTGTCTATTTTGTAATTTCCTCTTGACACCATGGTGTACTCATAATTCTTCTATTTTGTTCTTTGACACTCAAGTAGGTTTTAGCCTTCATCTTTATATCTATAGGGTTCATTTGAGGAAATTTCATAATCCCAGATGTATATATAATTCCTTTCTCAGAGAGATATGCATAAATTCTTCCCTCCTCAACAACTCTCTTGTCTAGGTTATTGTAATTTAAACATTCCATAACTAGTTTAGGAGCCTCCATTGCTGGTGGAAACCCTCCTGCTAAATGTAACCCACTTACTATAACATTCTTTATACATTGAGAGGCATTTTCTTGTCGTGGCAATGCAAGGAATTCGACATCAGAGAACCATCCTTAATGAGTATCATTAGCTATCGCACAAATTGGTATAGCTTGCAAAGCACAATATCTGAATTCATTTTCTAGCCTTGATTTGGAAGTACTCATTTTTTTCGATGTGTTCTACATTTTTTAAATATGTTCCTTGTGTGCAAGTTAGAGTTAAATTTAACTAGTTATCTTTAACAACTTATAATAAAAACTTTTCAATTTACCATCTAATTAAATTTTCATTAGAATAATCAATATTTCAGTTATTAAGGGAAATACCATTATCTCGAGTTTTTCATGCATAAAATGACTAACAAAATTTCTATTATTCGAGACATGCCTTGTTTTGCTGATGTTAAAAATATTTTCAAAATGCAACTTTGAAACCCTTGGTAGTTATGTTCATGGTTTCTCAAAATTTACCTTTCCTTGTGTACCACAATATCAGTCTCATTCATTCAATATCCTTTGCAAATTTACAGTATGATGTGAGATAGAGTGTTGTAAAAGCAACTACATGCTCGAGGTGGTACCAAGTACGTGTGTGTATTTTGCCACCTTCATTAATTACCTCTTACAATGCATTAATTTCTCAAATAAAGGTGTGCTCATGGCAGATTAGGGTTCAAATCATGAACACCTTGGTTTCTATGTAGGCCCACCACTAGAGGAAAATACAACGTGGAAAGCTTACGTGGAACTCTTGTATCACTTTGATTTTTATGAGGAAAAGGCCTTCTGGATATGTGATCGTTGATGATCATCGGGATTGAAAACCTCTAGTACCGAACAATGGAAAAGATTACTGAGAACTGGGACATTTACCTCCAAGCTTATAAAAATTGGGAGCAGAGAGAGGAACTAAGAACCAAGTTCAAGCAAGATCAAAAGTGATTCAAAAATTTTGTAATAGAACCTCTAGTTTCACAACTTCGACCAAGGAAAAAGAAAAGAAACCATTGGACTAGCTGATGAAGAAAAGAACGCGAACACCAAGATTGATCATCTGGGTGATGACTTACCAGGCAGGAACTAGGACCAATCAAAGATACAACATCTTTGACACAACTGTAGCAACTCTAGGACTCCGGGTTCGGTACATTAATACAACTTCATTAAAAAATTGAGACACCAAATCTAGGAAAGAACAAGGAATTAAGCAAAGACCAAGCAGATTGAAATGAAACTTGCAATTTTACCAACTCCCCTCAAAACAACACACCAAAGGAAGTGAAAGAAAAAGGAAAGAAAAGAGGCAGCAAAGAAAAAAGGGGTCAACATTTTTCCAAGGAGAAAAATAGGGCATGTTGTGAGACCACACAACAACTAGCAACCAACAAAACTAAACAAACAATAGAAAATCAATTCTGGATCTAACAACCATGCTTCAAACTTTTTTAGTCTTCTAATTATAAAAAGTTAGATCTTCATTCTAACATTCTGACTTCACTTTAGTTAGCATACAATATTAATTGTTACTAAGCTCACATGCGTGCAATTCATTCTTTTTGCTACAGGAAACTTAGAGCATAACAATTATTTGATTTGACCTACATAATTTGGAAATTCCCTTTTAAGCCAACCATGGATAGAGCCTTGCTGCTAGTCAAAAGTCTATAGCCCTAACAAGGTTCTCGTTGTAATTCCCCGAAAGATAGCTCTACTGCTAGTGAAGCATTCATAGATTTGGTAGAGATATTTGAATGGCCTAAAGAGTTGATTATTTCTTTTGATATTTCTTTTATAGATCATTTTTTTTCTATTTTTTTTATATCTCTTTGATATTTCAATGATAGCTCATTTTAGCTTGCAAGAAATAAAGCCCGCTATTAGGTTGGCAATTACAGTGGTAGAAAAGGTAGCCTTTTGTTTTTTCACTCAATGCAAATAACTGCTATCCTAAATTTTAGTAGAATGATTTAAGATATGGGTGTTCACAGCTCAACACCAACTGAATGATTTATGTGAACTACACTAAAAGGAACCGAACAATTCCCTAATCATCTAAAATTAAAGGACTACTTATAGTCAAAGCATAGATAAAATTTCCAGAATTGATGTTTTATTGTTCTGTTCACCTTCAAAGGTTTCCAACTACTGTATAACCTAAACAACACAACCCCAAACAAGCAATCAAAACAAAGCAACAATGACCATTTACAAAAAAAGCAGCAAAAAAAACTACTTACAAAAACTATTTACAAAAAACTAGCCCAAGAACTAGCAACGAACACTAATCCTAGAAGTAATGTTTGAGAAATTTCCCATTGATGGGAAATGAGACATCTTCTCCAGTCAAATTTTTAAGTCTATAAGTATTGTCACCTAAAATTTCAGAAACTTGGTAAGGACCTATCCATAACTTGTCAACCTTACCATGCTCACCTTTACGCTCATGGGCTTTGTCCCAATACAAGGCTAAGTTGGATATTCTAAAAGTTTTTAATCTAGCCCTTTTGTCAAACCATTGTTTTACCATGGATTGGTGCCTAGAAAAATGATCTATAGCTTGGGTATTTTTTTCATCTAATTGCATTAATTACAACAATTGAGCTTCAGTCTAATCATCTAATCCAATGTACTCTTGAGAAAATTGCCAAGTAGGGATTTTCAAATTTATTGAAAATATAGGATCTACCCCATAAACTAGGTGGTAAGGAGAATTCCCCATTGTAGATTTCATCCTAGTACGATCTATCCAATGGGAGAATTTCAAAAAAGGATGCCATTTTCTAGGATTCTTTTCAACCAATTTCTTAATTATATCCAACAAATTTTTGTTTGATGATTCTAATAACCCATTTCCTTGTGGATAATAGTTAGATGAGAATTTTAACATTATACCTATTCAAATGCCCAATTGGAAAACTTTAATGAGGAAAAATCAAGGCCATTGTCACATACTAGTGCATACAATACTCCAAACCTGGTAATAATATTTTCCTCCAAAAATTTGATTACCACCTTGGTGGTGCATTGCTCTCTAGAACACACTTCAGTCCATCTAGTGCAATAATCTATAGCACTTAGCACAAACCTGTGACCTACAGATGATAGAGGATTGATAGTACTAATGAAATCTAGTCCCTATTGTGAAAAAGGGTGTATTTCCATCATCGGTTGTAATGTCTGAGCAATAAATCTTCCTTTATATGTTGTAGTTTGACATGTGTAATAGTGTTTCACGTGTTCATACATGTCCTTAAAAATTGTTGGCTAGTAATAATTGTTGTGCATGTTTTGCACACACGCCCCGCCTAAGGCAAGGACCCCCTCATTTTTGCTACTTCAGTCCTGCGTCACTTTTCATGCCCTTACTCTAAGCCTAAAGTTAGTCATGTGCCTTGAAATGATCAATTTCCCCTTGACTAGATTCACCTGCCTAATTTTCACAAATGAGCGTGGGTTTCCGCATGCCACCTAACTCGGGTCCATTGTACCAAGAAATCAATGCACGCCATTAATGGAAATTGTCCTATAAACGCTACTTCCTACCCTCCATTTTCACTTGAGGCGTTCAAATTTGAGAAGAGAAACAAAGTTTGCCCCCTTCTTTTTTCTGCTTTTTGCCTTGCTCCTATTAACTTGGTCCCTGCTCGCTTGCTTCAATTTTTCCTTCATTTTTTGACATTGGGGACAAGTTTACTATGGATTTGGGATGTTTCTATGATTCCTAAGTGAATTTCCAAGGTTTCATTGAGTTTTGGAAAGTTGCGGGAACTTCCTTGCGGGTCGTTGTCCCTCCATCGTTGTCCAAGGGAACTTCCTTGTGGGTTGTCATCCCTCCATCGCCATCCATGGGAATTTCCTTGCAAGCTGCCATCCCTCCATTGCCATCCTTGGTAACTTCCTTGCAAGCTGCTATCCCTCTGCCACCGTTCATGGGAACTTCCATGTGGGTCACCATCCCTCCATCACCGTCTATGGGAATTCCTTTGCACGCCGCCATGTAATCATTGCTATTTTTAAAGGGCGGCAAACCCTTTGACTCCCCCTTCTAAATATATGCATTTCCAACAAAGGGTATAAAATTCAAGCTTTCATCATCTAGGGCCCATAAAGCGAGTGTCTTCACATGCCTAAAGGGTTTGGATCAAATTTTCCATGCATTTATACATTGCAAAAATTTCATTATGGGCCATTGTGTGTGGGTCACTGTGTGCTCATTATCATTTTTAAAAGGGCGGCAGACCCTCCATCTTTCGCATTCCAAATTTCCAAATTTTTCAAAAATGATTTAAATTTTAAGAAAATATGTCTTGGAACTCTTTATACCCCTCTTCCCACATGCTAAAATTGAAAAATCTCAAATTTACTAAGTTTTGTGAAGTTGCAGAAATTTCCTAACCGACCACCGTCCATAGGAACTTCCTTGTGGGCCACTGTCCCTCTATCGCCATCCATGGGAACTTCCTTGTAGGCTGTTGTCCCTCCATTTCCATACATGGGAAATTCCTTATAGGTCATCATCCCTCTGTCACCATCCATGGGAACTTTCTTGTAGGTCGCAGTCCCTTCATCGCCATCCACGAACACTTCATTACAAGTCGTCATCCCTCCATCACCATCCATGGGAACTTTCTTGTGGGCTATTGTCCCTCCATCACCATCTGCGAGAACTTCCTTGTGGGTCATCGTCCCTCTATCACCATCCATGGGAACTTCCTTGTAGGTCACCATCCCTCCATCACTGTTCACGGGAACTCCCTTGCTGGCTGCCATCCCTTCATCGCCATTCATGGGAACTTCCTTGTGGGCCACCATCCCTCTGTTGCCATCCAAGGGAAATTCCTTACGAGCCACAATCTATCATCCATCCACTGTCCACCATCCATTTGTCGCCCTCCACTTATGGGTTTTCCCCTGTGGAAGGTTGTTTGTCATCTATCATTCATTGTCCATCGTCCTTTTGCCCTATGGAACCCGCACCCTTGAACCTACATTTATGATTATGGTCCAAATGAGCTCCAAATATGAATATTATGATCTTTTAATGATGCATGTATGGATCTTACAATGATTTTATAGGATTTGACTAACATTTGCCTTGATTTGCATATGAAAGCACTTACTGCACTTCTTGTATGCAGGTTATATGGAACCTACCGCGGGTCTATCAGGGAGGCCCATTGAGAAAGTTGAACAAGGGAAAAGCACATTGCTCCTGTCACCACTCATTTTATGCTCACCTCTCCTCCTAGCAACCATCAACAAAGTTGGCATTAGAAGGAGGCCTATGTCAAGGAAGTCAATGATAAAAATGCAAAGGGTGACGTTCAAAGGAACAAGAAGGAGTTTTTTAATTTTCCACCAAATGATGATGATTGTCTGGAGCTATCCACCAAAATTAGGAGTAGCATAATTGATTTTCAGTGACACAAATCTATAGCAAGATTCAATGAATAAATGTTGCAAACATATCAGACAAAGGGCATCTTCCTACAAGTTTTCAGCTACATCAAAGAAGGTAGTCACTATAGGACGAAACCACTATAGTGCCAGGGTCACTAGAAGACAAAATAGGCTACAAGACAAAATAGGGAAGAGGACAAAATAGCCTATTTTAAATTGTGAAATATTGGGGGTAGGTGAAAACCTAACTTGTATTGAATCTGAGCCACACATTGTGAATTAATCATAGCCATTCATTTGGGCTTTGGAAAACTATAAATAGGGGCTTGCACCTCATTTGTAAATGGTTGGAGAACTAGTGTAAAGGGAATTTTGTAGCAATAGAGAGAAGCATTACATGATTTTATGGATGTTTCTTTGAGTTTGCTCATTATGTATGCATGGTTTAACTTCCAAGCTAGTTTAGTTAGTTTCTTGAATGGATGTGATGATGGTATTTGTTGTTACAGTATTTGATGAATTCCCAACTCATGATTTTTGTGATTTGTTGATGATGAATCAAATTGTAGAGCTAGTCTGAGCTATTAGACATTGCTGCAACTAACTTCTATTGTGTGTTCATGAGGTGAATGCACAATCTAAAAATCTGTAGTCCTTAGAAGATTTTGATGGTTTTGTGTTGTTGTAGGCTTCTCTTAGTTAAGCAATACCCAGTTTAGGAAGTTTGTCTATTGTAGCAGCCTCCATCATTCTTAGTTTAGATTAGAATAGCTTCTATTAACCCTTCCTCTTTTCTATTTCTTTCAACTTCTTGTTAGAATAGGATTTTAAGCACCATCAAAATGCCAAACTTGGTGATTGAGGTGAGTTTCAGGTTGTTGTTTTGAGTGAGCATCCATTGTTCATTCACTTCCAGCACTTTAAAGCTCCATTTGTAGACCCAAGTTCCCATGCTTTGTAAACCATAAAGGGAACCCTATGATTACCAAAAAATCACATCAACCAATTAAACTATTCCAAGAATTTTCATGACCTGACACTCGAGAGACCTTGGCGTAGTAATTTGAAACTTGTTTGCATATTTCTACCTTTCAAGATAGGTAGTGATTTTTGTGCTTCCTGTGTTGAGAAGGTTAAAAAACACCCATTAATAGAACTGGCACTAGAAGGAGGGCCTGGCTGAGCTTGAGGTTGCAAAGCTAAAAATTGCAAGTTGAAAAGAGCCTTCAAGTAAAAATTTAAGATAGGGAGATCTCATTATATGCTGGAAATTTAGAAATCAGAAATTTGGAGACAAGACAAAAAAGAATTAGAGTTGAGTTGGGATGGAGCAGCATTTAAAAATCAACATCACACACCTACATGTAGATTTGAATAGGAGATTGAGGAGACCATTGCAACAATTTGCATTGGTAGACAAGTGCAGGATCCATGGCACCCATAGACACAACAAATTGGGATGTCTAACATTCTTGGGTAGGATGGAAAGAGTCTTGCAAGGAGAAATTCCCTTTTGGGAAATATACCAACCCTTGGCTCCGCTAGACGCAGAAGAGGAATTGATTAACATGGAAGCCAAGGCCTTCAAGGAGTTGATCCAAGAACACTTGGGCAGCAAGGATGGGCCAAGGTTGGAGGAGGTACTGATATCTAGTTGGTGCAGATTTCACAATGCACCTCACTCAGAATTTACTTGTCCATCATGTGTAGAAATCATCACTCAAGTCAAGGGTTGTTTAGGCAAGTTAGAACAACCAACTCCCAATGAAGAGGAGTCATCCCATGAGGTAGGAGAGTTTTCAACACCTGGAGAACAACACATTGAAGTTGAATCGATAAATTCGACACAAGTTAGTGCTGGGACAACAGACACTAAGGCTGAAAGTCAAGAGGAAGTAGTTTAGTTCCTTGGGACAACAAAGAGACTTGACGAAAGTTCAGCTGGAAGGGGATTAGAGGACCTTTTCCCCATAGGAAAAGGGTAGCCTTCCACTCAAGGAGAGGAATCATTGGAATTTGGAGGTGTATTAACGAAGTTTGTAGTAGCATATGTTGGGACAACCAATAAAGATGCTAGAAATAACAAGGAAGAAGAGGTTGAAATCCTTGGGGCAGCAAAAAATGATGATGAAAGCATAAGTGAAATAAGATTAGAAGACCTCTCCTTCATAAATGACAGTGATCAAGCATTTAAAAATGAGGATTTGGAGGAATGGGAACAACTACATGCCATGGTTTTCTACCATCAAACTTCCTTCCCAACTAATGATGAAGACCCAATGGTGCAAAGATACAATGAGCTTGTGTCAAGACTCACTAGGGATTGGTCAGAGCTAAGACACCAAGTGGAATTGAAAGTGTTATTGCTGACAGGATAGTACAAGCTCCATGATTCAACACATTCTGAGTACACATGTTAACTATGCCAAGAGGCCATTGAGCAAGTTAAAGAGCAAGTGGGGCAACCAAGTGCATTGCTCCATGTAGTTGCTTCAAGGATTGAACTAGAGGACCAAGAGCTAGAACCAAGTGACAACTTAGCTGAAAGTAGTCCTTAAGAAGGTGCTATGATAGAAACGGAAGAGGAACAACATAGTCCTAAGCCTTCAAATGATGAAGCAGAGAAAATACCGAGGTTGTCAATCAGACATCAAGAGTATTTTTCTCTTGAAGAGCATCTGATGAGTCTAGTTTATGGTCTAATTTTGGGTAGAATTTATGATTTATTTGCTGAAGTTATCATGGACCTTGATGTTAAGTGTTGATATTTCCTCAAAGCTATAGACATTGGGCCTAATCCTATTTCTAAAATCTTTTAATGATATTGGCATGTTATATGGACTATCTATATTAATTTTTCATGTGGTTATTGAATGTTCTTTAAGGTGGTTACATATATGCAATTGTTGTGTGTACTAACATTGCCATGCAAATATAATTTGAGGATACTAAATTGAGAGACACCGCTAGCTGGGCATACACCATAATATCCAACAAGGGAATCATTCAAAGGTCAAAAGAGTTCAATGATAGGATATTCCCCATGCAAATCAAATGTAACTACCTTGTAATGGTCTTTATTGCTGTTGAGAAAATATAGGTGTTACTGTTGTGCTAAATCTGTGTTGAGACAGGCATGTCTAACCAGATTCCATGCGCACATAACCACCTCTCCACTTTCTCTTCTTTCCCTAAAGTGGCATCATCCCAGTTCATGGAGTTGACCACCTTACTTAGTTGGTAGTATAAATAAGGATCAGATCCTCCTTCTCAAGGGGTTGCGCAATCTGATATTGTGCTTGCACTCTTAAGGTTTCCATCAATATAGTTATGCTACTCTTTTGTATATCTGAGTATCTGAGTTTACATTAGTATTAGAGGATACTCATCAAAGGGGGCCCACTTGGTGAGAAATCCATCCTTTAGCCTAGTTTAGCCTAGTTATTAATTTTTGTTCAGTAATTAGATAAAAATTTGGCACCAACTATTCCTACAACCACAAGAATTCCATTCTGTGACTGTTCCTGTAGCCAAGGCAAACATAGTAGTTTCCTCTTTTTTTTCTTATATTTTCATTTCTATCATGCATTTCATCTTAGTATAGTTGTTCGTTGATGTTCAACATTTACATTATTCCTTTCCAAGCAATTTACTTTTAGCATTGTTTCTTTCTTAGCTGTGGAATGACAATGGCTACTTTGGGTTCCTAGTACACATACTATGCTGACCCATTTCAAGTTCACATCCCTGGGTTGATGAGTTAAATGCACCTTCATGATGATTGAAATAGCCATTCAGGTTAGATGTCCAATCTTTGAATCACGACTGTAAAGGCCTAATTGTTAAATCATTGTAGGAGCCCAACATTTTTGGCACCGTTATTGGGGATGGTGTCAAACTAGGAAGTTATTTGGAGCCATTGATAGTTTTCTTATTGTAGTATTTCTAGAAGTTGTTCTTAACATACCCCTCATCTAGAAGTAATGACCTCCCTTATTCTTTACCAATTCTTTGTGTGAGTTGGCTAATATTGAGTTGATACCGCATGCATAGAGGAAGGAGAAGAGATGCATATGGAAGATTCCTTCCTAACAATCCCAATCCATTCTAGTTAGAAGAGCTTCCAAATCTGCTAAGGAACGATGAAGAAGAAGAACCAAACCCCTTTTCTGATGCATTTCCTGATCTGACCAGTTCTGAAGCTTCCTCTAAAGACCAAAATCAATTTGAGAATCCCTTTGTTTTGGAAATCCATCAAGCAAGCATGGGTGATGCAAATAGAAATATACCCAACCAACCAGCTTTTCCTTTCCCCATTTCCCATTAGAATGAAGTTGACAATCTCAAAAATATCCCTACTTCAGCCCTTCCTAAGTTTTATGGATTTTTTATATAAAAATCTGATACTTTCTTGTTCGACTTTGATATACTCTACAAGAGTTATGACTATACCACCTATGCTCATAGGCTTAAGCTATTTCCTACCACCTTGAAATAGGTTGCATTGTGATGGTTCATGAGCCTAAGTAGAGATACTATGGAAACTTGGGAGGACATGAAGACAACGTTCCTTGAGAAATATAAGGAATATTGTAGGGGTAGTGACATGATAGGAGATGACATTTTTAGGATCCAACAAAAGGAAGATGAGAGCTTGGAGGATTACATTTCAAGGTTTCTATTTTTCTTATAGAAATCTCCACACCATACCCTCAACGAAGAATAAAAAAAGTTGTTTTTCTTAAGATGAATTAATGAGAGATGCATTGATGCCTTGGACATGATGGCAAGAGGAGATATCACCCAAGTTCCTTGGGAAGACATCAAGAAAATATTTCAGAACTACTCTAAGGAAGCTTCAAAGAAAGGGAGAGCTTACCAACTCTCTATAGGTAAGTCATCTACCAGTGGAGTTTGAAGGATGTAGATCACACACTTGCTAGTAGATAGTAAGACATCATAAACAATCTAGCTACTCAACTAGATAAACTTTAGGACAATTAAAAACAAGAGGAGGTAGAGGCAATGTTGGCAGAGTATTGCCCCCATTACAGACAGAAGAAGAAGGACCGCAGATGCAAAATGGTAGCTAATATTGAAAGTAAGAAAATTCCACCTAAGTTCAAACCAATCCAGATTGAAGAAGATCAAGTCTACTATGTTTCACAAAGGAATTCTTGAGCTCTAATACAAGGTATGCCACTGAATCCACTATCTTATGTTGGGCCATATTTCAATTCCTATTCATCTAGTAACCAATGGAAGCCCCCATATCCATCCAGCTATGGAGGATATCCACCACAACCTTGGGGTAACCCTCAAAATTCTTGGCCCAATCATCAAAAATCTCCACCCCAGTGGCAACAACCTTAAGGGAATTGGAAACAATATCAAGGGCATTAGTAGCCACCTCCAGGAAATTGGTAGCAAACAAATCAATGGAGGGGAGGACAACAATGGCCAATCCAGACAAGCAATTGCATGCAACCACCTTCTTAGCCCCAACAACTTGCTATAATTCCCCTCCTACTAATCCAAGCTCAAATCTGTTAGAAACCAAGATCAGATTTGCAAACCAAAATATCCTTCCACAGAAGAGAAAAATAAAAAAAGTAGAGAGGTTGCAAAAGGATGTGCAACATAATATTATTCAAGAAATTGATAATTACATGATAATAATTTTCTTTATAAAAGCAAAGATATGCATAACCCTAATCTTATCTTGAGCAACAAGATAGCTCAACAAGATAAGGATGACAACTAATTAACTTAGGAATTAAATAATTACCTAAGTAAACTTATGCAAAGTGTAATTAATAATTAATTACACCAACACCCCATAAGTGCAACTTAGGGAGAAGCAAATTATTATGCAAAGATGAGTCCCGACAACAAGGCCTGATCAGGTACTCATGTACAAATGCAAAGATGAGGTAGAGAAGGAAAACCTAGTGGGAAAAATCCCCCCTACAATGAGATAACTACAGCAAGAAGCACTGGAAGAACATTGTGGAGTAACAATGGAACTGTAATCTGACAAGCAAGGAAAGATACTTCTGTCTACAACTAAAACCAAAACTGGAATCATGATAATGTGATAGCAGACCTGATGCCACGGAACACTTGAAAACTCACAAACTAGAACAACCCTAGAATTTGTGAAGCAACAGTAGATGAGATGATAACAAAATTTGGAAACCGTGTATCTCGATGCCGATGCCAAACTGTGACTGAAACTCTTCCATGGGAAGGAGTACCAAAAAAATACTTTGGAACAATAACCATAAAAACATGGCCCTCAAACTGAGAAGAATCTGAACCAATGAGGATCAAAAAACATAATCTCTCAACTGAAGTGTGAACTGATGAATCCGATATGTGTCAAGCTATAGCAAAAATGTGGCCAAAAGAAACTAAGAAACCAAATAACCCATGCGAGCTATCATCAAATCAAGATGGATATGGAGATCAAAGTGAAAACTACACTCTAATCAGATTTATTATGCAAGAAACCCCCCTAATGGAACTTTATTTCAATTTTTTTTATTACAATAACCCAATGATTGTAAAAGGAGAGAATCCTAAATGTGCATAAACAGAAAATAACATGACGTGGTACTGAAATGAAGTGAAAATATTCAAGTTTCACCTTTCCAATTGCCAAAACATCCAAGTAATCTCCAAAACACCCATCAGGAAAAATCTAGAATAATGATAAACTTGGGATAGATATAGAAAAAAGTGCATGGACAGAAAATTAGAGCTCCTCAATACCTTTCCAACACCTTAAAGAAGACGAAAAACGAAGATCGTGGAAAAAAGTTATGAGCTCGGAAGCCCAAAGTGAGGATCTGACTTCAAACAGAAATAAATTAAAGTAAACATAAAAATACTAAAAAATAAATAGCACCACTAGAAAGTGATCGGAACTAGCTTTCTGGCGATATCTCATTTGCCCGATTTCGATACTGTATGCCCAAGTTATGACCAAAAGCAAAAACCTACTCCTTTAGGAAAAATTAGGGCTAGGAGGGGGCTTGGAGTGCCGTACGGGCGATTGACGTCATGCTAATGTCAGCACTTCACTGGATTAAATTTGACGGCCATCTAGTCATCGTAGAAAAAAATGCCCCCCCTGCAAAAAAATTTCACGGCCGTCATAAAGAATATTCTACAGAATCTTGGAAGATTCCATTTGACGGTATATTCTCTGGAATCTAAAGATTCCCTGCTAATTTTCCGCTGGTATTTGTTTTTGAATTGGTTGACTGAGATTTTTTACTGTCGCCGGAATTTCTTTTGTTGCCACTAGATTGATTGAAGGCTACCGGAAAGACCAGAGAATACCGGCTGGTTATTGGGAGCTACCGCTAGTGAAAGAAGAAGCTGTCAGTCGATGAATGAAAACTGCCGATAGCTTAAAAATGCTGACGTACGAGGGGCCCACGTAGGTACAGGGTGAGCAGGCCTGCGCAATACAAACCCTGCGCAGGCTTTAAAGCCTTTTCCTTTTCAAAAAAAACTTTTGCATGATTGTTTTAAAAAAAAAAAAAATCTTTTATTTTTTTTGAAAAAAGGATAATGTAATTTTTTTATTTTGCAGGAAAAATATTTAAAAAAAACCTAAATTTTTTTTCCAGAATCGTGCATAGGGGTCGTACACAGACCGTACGACCTTTGAAACATTTTTTTTTCCCTCAGAAGCTCCTGACACTGAAATAGGGCATATTATATGTCATTTTTTGTCTCTCAGATGCTCTAGATCTGATGGCGAGGTCTGATCTATCTGAAAAATGCACCAGAAGTGTCGTAACTCCTAGATCTGACAAATCTTCAAACCCTCATAACTTTGGCATAAAATGTTGGATTCAGGCAAAACAAAAGTCAATCTTGACTTTTTCGATAGCCCTGAACTCGAATATGAGCTCATATTTCCTCCAATGTGCACCGAAAGTAACCATGCAAGAGAACCCAAATAGAAAGACAACCTTAAGGTATGAAACCCTTGAGGAATCCTAAACGAACTCTGCAATGAATCTCTCCAGAAATATGAGAAGGGGCTACAAATCAAGGCTTTGATACCATGTTAGAAACCAAGATCAGAATTGCAAACCAGAATATCCTTCCACAGAAGAGAAAAATAGAAAAAGCAGAGAGGTTGCAAAAGGATGTGCAACATAATATTATTCAGGAAATTGATAATTACATGATAATGATTTTCTTTATAAAAGAAAAGATATGCATAACCCTAATCTTATCTTGAGCAACAAGATAGCTCAACAAGATAAGGATGACAACTAATTAAACTAGGAATTAAATAATTACCTAAGTAAACTTATGCAAAGTGTAATTAATAATTAATTACACCAACAAAATCCACCTAAATCTACTCAGCTACCAGCTCAGCCCACACCTAACCCAAAAAATAAACCACAACAACAACCTGTATATTCTATTGATTCAAACCAATTCCCTGCATATGTTGTGAGTGTAAGTGATATCCACTTGCATTCAAAAACTAATTTACCAGCCCCTTCCAAGCCCATTATCACTAAGCTTCCTATGGAAGAGGAAGAGGAACCTCTAAATGATCTCATTTAGCCAAGTGCACCTAAAAATCCTGAACCAGTCCTAGTCAAGTAGACTGAACAAGAGCCACCATTTCCTTAGAGATTGGAAGTTTCCAAGAAAAATGAAGAAAAAGAGGACACAATATTTAACATCTTGGATCAGCTAAAGCATATATGTGTCTAGATACCTCTATTTCAAGCCATAAAGGATGTCCCAATCTATGGCAAGACAATCAAAGAAACATGCCTCAAGAAGCCATTCAATAAAAAGAAAGACCCAACTATAGTTCATGTGGTGGGACATCTGGCTGACATCATGCTTGGGAAAGTGACTATCCCCAAGTACAATGACCTAGGTAGTCCTGTCCTAGTAGTTGTTATAAATGAGATCCAAATAAAGAATGCTTTAGGGGCAATGATAAATGTAATGACTAAGGACATCCTACAACAACTAAACGTTGCAAGCATGAGATCTACTCCTACTATCTTGTAGCTTGTTGATATTTCTACTGTTAATCCTAATGGTATAGTAGAGGACCTTGTGGTAATTCTAGACTCCTGGGAGTACCCAGTAGACTTCATGATTCTTTCTCCTAAAGCCACACTAGGCAGGTACCCCATTATTCTTCAAAATCCATGGTTAGCAACAATAGATGCATATATTGGATGCATTATAGGAGACATGACCATTTCTGATGGGAAGATCACCAAAAATTTTGTTCTTTATCCTCCTGCCCAACTATCCCATGATGAGGATAATCCTGTATGGCCACATATTGGTGAAGAGGCTGATGAAGTTAATTATGTGGCACATCTTATGATGTTAGGTAGAAGCTCTTTTATGTAGCTTCAAAATGAAGATGAAGTATTGGCTAACATCATTCAAAATCATTGTGAAGTGGAAGAAGCATCATCTTTTCATTCTGCTGCCCTAGTCAAGACACTTCTGCCTGCTCTTCTTGTAGCCACTTTTCCTACATACATTCTTCTTGCAACCACTCTTCCTATAGCCTGACTTCCTACAACAATAGGTATATCCCATACATTGTTTCCATATGAACTCAAGGTACCATGGATTAATGAAGTAGCCATGATATAGTTAACTACACAAGTGCAAGTGTCAGAACAAAAATATCTAAATGTTAACAGCAAACTGAGTGAAGAACAACAATTGTTACTAGAAAACTTATTGAGGACCCACCAACATGCATTTGCGTGGGACTCTCATGATATGAAGGGATTGGACCCTAAGATTTTCACTCACAAAATTTACATCAAAGATGATTGCACCCCAATGAGGAAGCCACAAAGAAGAATTAACCCTGCATTGAGAGAAATTGTAAAAGTAGAACTACAAAAATTGCTAGATGTAGGATTTATATATCCAATTTCAGATAGCCAATGGGTGTTCCCATTGGTGATTGTGCCTAAAAAAGGAGGGAAGTGGTGATTTTGTGTTTATTATAGGGAACTCAATGCTGCCACCAAAAAGGACCATTTTCCCTTACCTTTTATAGACCAAGTTTTGGACTCACTTGCAGGAAAGCAATACTTTTCTTTTCTAGATAGATTCAACGGCTACAACCATATTCAAATTGCACTAGAGGACCAGGAGAATACCACCTTTACCTATCCATGGGGGACCTATTTCTACTTATTATTCCCATTTGGCTTATGCAATGCACCTGCAACCTTTCAAAGGGAAGTCATTAGCATATTTTTCAGATATCTCTCATGATTGCATGTAAATTTACACAGATGACTTTACCACCCATGGTGCTTATTTCAATTAGGCATTGGAAAATCTCTGGAGAGTCCTACAAAGATGTGAAGACCAATTTTTTTCCTTAAACAGTGAAAAGTGCTTCATGATGATGTAGGAAGTTGTAGTCCTTGGCCACTACATCTACCACAAAGGAATTCAAGTAGATTCTGCAAAAAAAATTATGTTAGGAGTTTCTTGGGCCATGCAACATATTATAGGTGTTTCATCAAGGATTTTAGCAAAATAGAAGAACCATTGTATACTCTTCTCACCAAAGATGTTGAATTCCAGTGGATTGAAGATTGTGACAAGGAATTTTCTGATTTGAAGGTAGCCTTGACTCATGCTCCTATACTCAAAGGACCTAATTGAGAGCTTCATTTCCACATCTATATAGATGCATCGGATTATGCCATAGAAGTATTCTTAAGACAAAAAGGAGCTATTGAAAATTCCATTTATTTTGTCAACAAAAAAATGCAGGGAGTTGAATTTAACTATATAGTGATAGAAAAAGAAATGTTGGCAATGATCTATGTCGTGAACAAATTCAGGAATTATATAAAAGGTTACCAAATTTGTGTGCACACTGATCATGCAGCCATTAGGTATCTCATGAATAAACCTCTGATCTCTAGTAGGCTATAAAAATGGTTATTATCGATGCAAGAGTTTGACATAACCATTGTGGATAAACCAGGGAAGGCCAATTTTGTTGCAGATTTTCTTTCAAGGCTGACTACATCAGAGGATAATTAGGCCATAGATGACTCTTTTCCTGATGAGCATCTATTCTCCATTAGTGTACAAATACACTAGTATGCTAACATAGCTAATTATCTAGTCACAGGTAGGGTTCCTCCTCACTTCTCTCCAAAAGAGAGAAGGGAACTCATTGAAAAATATTTTCTTTTTTCATGGATTTATAGATGTTTGTTTTATACTGGACCAAACCATGTCATGAGGAGATGTGTGAGAGAAGATGAGACATATGATATTTTTCATGCATGCCACAATGAACCATGTGGAGGACATTTTGTAGCTAACAGGAAAACAATGAAGATTTTGAACACGGGATATTACTGGCCAACACTCCACAAGGATGTAGGAAGGTATACAAGAAAATGTGATAGATTCCAAAGAATGGGAAGGCCAAACAAATCTGATGAGATGCCATTTTATCCTTAGGTAGTAATCACTCCCTTTGACAAGTGGGGATTGGATTTTGTAGGACCCATTGACCCTCCATCAAATGGTAAGTCTTATATCTTGGTATTCACTGATTATGTAACAAAGTGGGTAGAAGTTAAGGCCATGAAACATGCAAGAGATAACAAGGTTTCAAAATTTCTTTATGAGGAGATTTTCACAAGGTATGGAGTTTCAAGAGAGACAGTGACTGATCAAGGGGCTCAATTCACATCAACCCTTGTTGCAGTTGTTGGCCTACTACAATAATTTAATAACTAATCCTTTACAACCATGATTCAAAGATTGGAAATCTAACCTGAATAGCTATTTCAATCATCATGAAAGTGCATTTAACTTGTCAACCCAAGGACGTGAACTTGAAATGGGTCAGCACAATATTTGCACTAGGAACCCAAAATAGCCATTTTCATTCTACAACTAAGGAACTCACAATACTAAAAGTAAATTGCTTAGAAGGGAATACCATAAATGCCAATTGTCAATCAACAACTACATCATGTATACACCTTAAAATGGTCACATCACATTGTCTGGTAATTAATTAAATATTTTTAATATTTAATTAAAATCTTCGAATTCTATCTGCATATAAATAAATATCAATAATTTATTTATATTTCTTCATTCTTTCATTTCGATTAAATAAATAAGTTTATTTAATCATCTTTTCGTATTTATTTCTTAATTAATTAAATAAACATTACGATTTATTTATATTAATTATCAATAATCTTCGTTTGAATATCTTATTCAAATAAAGATTAAAATATTATTCTTCTTCTAAATATCATTTACAATTAAATATTCCAAAATATTTAATTATTTCCTCTAATTCAATTTAGATATTCATTCTTAAAATCATTTCAAAATTCCTCTAATTCGATTCAAAAATCTATTCATAATTAAATATTTCCAAAAATATTTAATTAAATCTTTTAAATATTTCAAAATCTTCTAAAGTCACATCATAATTAAATATTACAAAATATTTAATTAATTCTTCCATAGTTTTCAAAAATCAAAAAAATCAAATGCAATAAATTAAATAAATTTAAATATTTATTTAATTTGGGATTTCTTCAACTCGACAAGAAATGAAATAGAAATTAAATTTCTGTTTACCCTTGTTCCGTGGTTGAGGTTCCATTCTTCTCTCAACCCTCTCCAACCTCCCCATTTCTTCTCAACCTCTCAATCTCTCACCATTTCAAACCTACCAGACAATTCATAGCCGTAGATTCTTGCCCGGCCGGGATGAAGCCTGCAAAAAAATCTATAAATACAGCTGCCGGGAGCTCCAAAATGATATAGAATTTTAAGCAAGTAAACTATAGGCAAATTGCATAGCATCCATAGCATTCATAGAGTATTTTCATAGCAATAGCATAGAATCATAGCATAGTAGCAATAGAATCATGATATCTCCCATTCACAGCCCCTGTGCATAATTCACAGCCGCTGTCCATATCCGTATCATCAATTCCATCTTCACCAACATATAGAATAGTTTTCCTTTGCATACTCGTTCTGCAGCAGCCATTTGGAGAAGCTTACACAATCTGAGAGCCAAAAAGCTTCAAAAGAATCACTGTAGATAGAGGAAAATGGGATGGTTCTGAAGATTTTGTTTGTTAATTTGTTTTCAATTTCTTTAGATTAATGTTCCATTTAGTGTTTTATGTTTTCATTTAGATTAACAATAAATACGTATACACATTTTTGGCGCCCACCGTGGGGCTCTTGCCCCCTTTTTAATATCTTTTTGCAGCTTCTTTTGACAGATTACAGGAAAAAAACCTCGGAATAGCGCAAGAAACACGTTTCAGAAAGTCAACACCCAGTTCAGCGCACTTGAAAACTTTTGCAGCGCCCGTGAAGGATTTTGCAGCGCCCGTGAAGGATATTGCAGCGCTCTTAATAACTTTTACAGCGTCCGTAATACTTATTGCAGCGCCCATAACAAGTTTTGCAGCGCCCTTAAGTCATCCTGCAGCGCATACAAACAACATTTTCATAGGAAATCTTAAAATGGCCGTATCTTAGTCATTTTTTGGTCTTTTTCAGAGCTTTTTTTTTTTGAAATGGGGTAGAATTTCATAAGCTATCTAATGGTGTGAGTTTTTATCAGGTTTGACAAAGTTACAACTTTCAAAATTGCATATATTTAAAAAAAAAATTGCATGTTTTGGGATTTAATACACTTTTGCTTGTATGCATGTGTTTCTTCTTGTCTTGGTGACTTTTTGGTGAATCATACGGAGCTGGAAAAGCATTGGGATCAATCAGCACCCTTGAAGATTCCTACAACGCCTATGATGTTTGTTATAGCGCACTTTTGAAAAGGTTGCAAAATGTAATTTGTAATTTAATCTAACTGACTCCGACGCAACCGCGGACAGTTAGTAAATTTTTAAAGATAAAACGAACCAATCCTAGGATAGATACTTAATTTCAAATGAAGCAATCCTAGGGTAGGAATTAAAGTTCAAATGAAGCAATCCTAGGGTAGGCATTAAAGGTAAAATGAATCAATCCTAGGGTAGACACTTCATGTTTTGTTTTGGGCTTAAAAAGAATCTTTCTGTTTGTGTGAAGCAAAATCTTCACTTAGTTTAGAAAATCTTCATTTGGTGCTTAAAATACATTAGTGTTTGCTTTGTCTTTGGTGATAGGCCTATGCTCTCCCCTTAACTGGGTGATCAAAATGCCAAACTCACCTATTTTCCTTTATGTACTTTACTGTTTTATTAATACCTCTTAGAAGGCATGCCGTAGTGGGAAAAAGTACTCACCCTATGGGAACGACCTAAGTGGGAACAACTAAAGCCAAGTTTTCCAACCCACTATAATCAAATGTGGATGGTTGATGAAAATCCCATTCGACGGTAGTGTGCATTGATAACCATCCCCAAAGCCTTTGTTCTAAAGGTAGGGAGGTCTCTCGAGGGAGTCTATCATTTGCCGCACCGAACGAAAACCCTTACTACGAACCTAGTGTAGTATCTTCCCGAGTCAGTTTCTGAACATTATTTTAATCACAGTGCAGGGGAGGGAAGAATCTACCCCCAAGATACTCACCATATAACTACCAAGGATTGTTTGCTCAGGGGATCCGGTATCCACTTCCGTCACTCTGAGTACGCACCTAGAAAAGACAAAAATAGGGGCGCCCTTTCGGGGGTGACACGGCTGTGTGAGTCGACGTAGTTTTAAGATGTGGGTTGTTGATTGCTATGATGACCTACTTGAGAACTAAGAGTGAGTCTGTTTGAAGTGCTTGTCATGTGTAAAACCTATTAAAACAATTTTTGAAAAACATTTTGGTTACACACTTCTTGTTTAGCATAGGGCTTAAAACAACTATTCTACAACTTTCTTGATGTGTTTTCAATACATTAATTCAGTAAAGATCATCTAAAACTCACAATTACATTGATCACACTTATCATTTTTCAAGACTAGGATCAAATCTCAAAATAGTGCATCTTTTCAAACAAGTTTTTGATTATTGATTCAACTTCCCCAACAGGATTCTGATATCCTTTCATCTTGGAAGCCAAAATCAAGAGTTAGAAACATCATTTGATCATATCATAAGATTTTCATCTTATCAGATCAAGGCATTATCATTTTTGCACTTATAAACCTATGATCTAAGTCTAGAAGAACATTTCAAAAGTATATGCCTGTTGTCCACTTTACAACATGGGTGATAGGGAACAAAATCTTTTTCGTAGGTTTCATACTGGGAATAGTTCAAATAATGAGATAACCGATGAAATGATTCAAGAAGTTGAACAGGATCCACAGTTTCACATAATTTTGGACAAGATGTTAGAGCGAGATAAAGAAGGCTACTTTCTTTTCTTAGCAAACCAAGGTGCCAAATTGCCCTCTAACTACAATATGGAGAAAATTAAGGAAGATCCTGAAAAGACTAAAACTCCATTAAATGATCTTAGTAGTTTTCCCCAACAAACAAGAGCACTCCAAAGGAAAATCAAGGAAATACAAGGGGGCACAACTATGAAGTCCTTTGACAGGAAATATGAATGTAACCTCTTCTCCTCCAAAAGCAACATCATCCAAATTCAATGTTTTTGAATTTTTGCAAAGGTTACATAAGAAGCCCAAATCTAAGCCCTCAAATAAAATTGACCAATCCTATCATGTCATGCATTTATCTTCATCCCCCATAATTCCAAATGAACCTCATGATTCTTTCACTCAAGATAACGATTCCATTCAATCACCTTCTTCTATCATATCCTTTACATCCAATGATTCATTTCAATCTACACATCTTGATCAAAACATTCTACAAACCCTTCCTATCTTTGATCAAGATCCCATCTCTCAAGGACCATATGATGATCCCCTCCTTTCATTATTCACCCATGATAATCCTCTTCCATCTCAAGAGACAAACATTCTTCCAAGTTCTTCTTCGTCATCATCTAATCAATCCATACCATCCCATGATTCTATTGCATTACAAGAGCATGATATTTCTTCCATCCTATCTAATGATGTCTTACCAATTGATGATCAAGATATGATTTCTACAAAATTTCATGATTCCCTTCCTCATCAAGATCAATATAATCTTCCATTCAAGGATACCCTTTCATCCCATGAAGATGATTATCCTCCTCATGATCAAGATATTCCTTTCATACCATTTCATAATCCTTTTCCAAGTCAAGATCAAAACACCCCATCATCCCCATGTCAAGAGCCTATTACACCTATTCACGTTATCCATGAACCCCACACCTATAAATTGGGATCCTCCTCCTTTATCCATTCTAGTTTACTTCCAAAACCTATCTTCTCATCCATATCATATCCTCTTCACAATGGACTCGCATCTTGTTTCACAAACAATACATATCCCATTGGTAAACGAATGTGTGAAATTATGAATTACAAAGGAAAAGGTTTAGGTCTTCATGAGCAAGGTATCCTAGAACCCCTTTCTGTCCAAGCACATCCATATTCTCATGGCCTTGGTTATACACCTCATACTCAACCTAGGTATCCTAGTCCATCAAACTCTCCATCCATCCTAGGTCCTTATCCTAGTCCAATAAAAACACCATCTATCCTAGGTCCTTATCCTAGTCCAATAAAAACACCATCTATCCTAGGTCCTTATCCTAGTTCATCAAACCATTCATCTATCCTTGGTCCTTATCATTCCAACCTTAGCTCATCAATCCTTTCATCCATATTAGGGTCCCACATTTCTCCATCTCCTATTCTTCAAGAACAACAAAAACACACATCCTTGATCCACTTTCAAAATTCTTCCTTCATTAACTCATCCATCATACCTCCATATCATTCACCTCAATCCACCCCTCCCATTGCTCTTGGAAGCAATTTGGATGCCAAATATGAAAAGCTTCTATATCAAAATCCACATGTATCAAAGGATCAACATGTCTCCTCGAAGAGTCATGCAAAAATAAAAGAAAATTTGATCCAAAAAATCAAAAAGCAATTTTCAAAGGCCACAAAGGCCCATCAAAGCAAAAGCAATTTTCAAAGGCCACAAAGGCCCATCAAAGCAAAGGCAATTTCCAAAGGCCACAAAGGCCCATCAAAGCAAAAAGGAAATTTTCAAAGACCACAAAGGTCCATAAATCAAAAAGAAAAATGTCAACGGCCACAAAGGTCCACAAAGCAAATATCAAAGTCAAAATTCATGTGGATTCCTAAAAGTCTCATAGAAGCAATAAAATCTAAATTCGCATCCAAATTTGCTAATCCAAAAGTTTCCTCCAATTTTACATCTAATAACCTATCACCTTTCAAATCCATTTTTCCTCAATCACTCCACCGCCCTTCAAGGTGTGTGTCAATGTTGATCTTTCCAACTTTTCCATCTATCCATCAACAGGTCTTCCAAACTCCTATCCATTATCCAACATTCACCCCCCATCATTCTTCTTTAATCCAAACTTTTGCATAAGTCCTTAGATTCTTCCATCATATCATTAATCTTCCAACATTTAGGATTCTAATTCCCATTACCATGGTTTATTAGAGGGATATTTGGTTGTGAAACTTGATGCTTAAGTCCTTCCTCCATCTCCCTATCATCCATATCATATCTTCCATATTCCTCTTGCACTCTACATTTAGGGACAAGTTTCATCCATCTTATCATTCATGGTCATTTCTATGCCCATTCCTTACATTTCCACCTTTGATCTTGGTAAGGTTAAGGATCTTCTTGAAAATCATACATCTTATCCTATTCACTTCATCCAAATCTTCAATACCATATCATTTGTCATGCATCTTCTCTTATATTGTGGGGAATCTTGTTCCTTCAATTAGTCATATCATCTCATTTCATCTTAAAAATTTCAAAAAAATCATAAAAAGTCTTGAAAAAATCAAAAAAATAAAAAAAATCTTGAAAAAGTGCAATAAAAATAAGTGGTGAAAACTTGGTAAACAAGCGCTACTTGTGATCAACATGGGCTCCTTCATTTATTAGCTTATGTCTTGTTTTCATTTACGACATCATCCATTCATATCTATCATCTATACATATCTTTCATATCCATATCATGTAGTGGGAATTTTTAGGTTTCATCATGGCTTGATGAAATTTGTACATATCTTTTATCTTTAGGTTGTGTTTACACTGGGGGCAAAATGAAGAAACATACAAGAGAGAGGCAACGAGCTTTCAAAATATCACAAGCAGACAAATAACAGCTTGACAAAACAAAACGAACATTGTCAAATCAAATCAATCACAAACATGTTTATGCCAATGAGAATAAAAAACAACATGATACAAACAACAATCGAAGTGAGAATATCAATGATGATAACCAAATTGGATGATCTTAATCTGAACAAATGTTTGAAATGCCTTAAACAGGATTTGAATGGTTGTTTGATTTTCTATCATATCTCTGGAGTAATTCGATGATGTACTGAACTAGAAAAGCAAGGAAGGAGTATGATTTTTCTTTGTCTTTTGTTTGTGAGGAAACTCATTAGTACTATGCAAATTGGTCGCGAGACATGCTCTACTATGGATCATGGATGACATTTCGGAATTTGCATGGGAAAAGGGTTAACTCTTGTCTGTTTATGCAAGCAATACTCAGGTCATCTCGGTTCAATTATACCTAGATGCTTGTATTAACTTGCTATATTAAAAATCATGAAAGCAATACTCAGGTCATCACTGGTGCTAACATACCCTTTGATGCTTGTATTAACTTTCAACATTTCAAAGCTCTATGATGATACAAAAAGCACAAATAAGCTCTCCAAATGGCAATATTGTATGAATGTCCTGCATGGTTAGTATAGATTTGCATTCATGTTAGAATCTGCATTTTGCATTCATAAATTCTCCCAAAAGCTGGCAAAGTATACAATGTCTCAATAAAAAAATCAAAGTTGATCACATGAAAACACTATGAGGTGCTACCCCCAGATGTTGTTGGTCTCACACCACCTGTTCCTACATCAGAAGATCAAATCGTCAATAACATCAGAAGATCATACCATTATTCAAATCAAAATGGATCATCAAATCAATCAAATCAATCCAATCAGAATACATCATTCAACTATTTGTTTTTAACAACTTTGAAAACAAATTTATCAACATCATGTTTGTTTTTAACAACTTTAGAAGCAAACATATCAACCGATTTGTCTTTCAACAACTTTGAAAGCAAATTTATCACAATCTTGTTTGTTTTTAACAACTTTAGAAACAAACTCATCACCAAAACTGAATATCAAACTATTTGTTTTTCATTATCATTATGAAATGCGAATAATATCAAAATCATGTTTGTTTTTAACAACTTTAGAAGCAAACTTATCAAATCATTTGTTCTTCATCATCATGAAAAGCAAATTTATCAAAATCATGTTTGTTTTTAATGACCTTAGAAGCAAACCTATCAACAACTATTTGTTTTTAACAACTTTAAAAGCAAATTTCTTAGCTACTATTTGTTTTCCAACGACCTTGGGAACAAATTTATCAGACAAACATCATCAAATCAGGGCATCACAATCAATACACAAAATTGGGGCATTTTTATCATATTTTCACATAGCAGGGGCAATTTCTTCATCAAATTTTCATTTCATATCTTTTCAGGTCAATTTCTTCAAATCATTAGTTTCGAACGATGAATCGACATCTTCAAAATCATAAAAAATCATAAAAAAATAAAAAAAAATTCACAAAAATTCAAAATTTTATCGATTCATCGTTCGCGGGGGCATATACTTATCATTATTTCGATAATCAACATTTGGGGCAAAATTCAAAATTCTTTGAAGCAATGCGTAAAACACATCACTTCAAAGAGGGGCAAAATGTATACACCTTAAAATGGTCACATCACATTGTCTGGTAATTAATTAAATATTTTTAATATTTAATTAAAATCTTCGAATTCTATCTGCATATAAATAAATTTAAATAATTTATTTATATTTCTTCATTCTTTCATTTCGATTAAATAAATAAGTTTATTTAATCATCTTTTCGTATTCATTTCTTAATTAATTAAATAAACATTACGATTTATTTATATTAATTATCAATAATCTTCGTTTGAATATCTTATTCAAATAAAGATTAAAATATTATTCTTCTTCTAAATATCATTTACAATTAAATATTCCAAAATATTTAATTATTTCCTCTAATTCAATTTAGATATTCATTCTTAAAATCATTTCAAAATTCCTCTAATTCGATTCAAAAATCTATTCATAATTAAATATTTCCAAAAATATTTAATTAAATCTTTTAAATATTTCAAAATCTTCTAAAGTCACATCATAATTAAATATTACAAAATATTTAATTAATTCTTCCATAGTTTTCAAAAATCAAAAATCAAATATCAAAAGCAATAAATGAAATTAAATAAATTTAAATATTTATTTAATTTGGGATTTATCTTCAACTCTGGAAACAAACTCAAAATAGAAAATTAAATTTCTCTGTTTCCTGCAGGCTTGTTCGATGGGTTGAAACAGGATTCCATTCTTCTCTCTCAACCTCCCCCATTTTCTTCTCAACCTCTCAATCTCTCACCATTCAAACCTACCAGACAATTCATAGCCGTAGATTCTTGCCAGCCGGGATGAAGCCTGCAAAAATCTATAAATACAGCTGCCGGGAGCTCCAAAATGATATAGAATTTTTAAGCAAGTAAACTATAGGCAAATTGCATAGCATCCATAGCATTCATAGAGTATTTTCATAGCAATAGCATAGAATCATAGCATAGTAGCAATAGAATCATGATATCTCCCATTCACAGCCCCTGTGCATAATTCACAGCCCCTGTCCATATCCGTATCATCAATTCCATCTTCACCAACATATAGAATAGTTTCTCCTTTGCATACTCGTTCTACAAGCAGCCATTTGGAGAAGCTTACACAATCTGAGAGCCAAAAAGCTTCAAAAGAATCACTGTAGATAGAGGAAAATGGGATGGTTATGAAGATTTTGTTTGTTAATTTGTTTTCAATTTCTTTAGATTAATGTTCCATTTAGTGTTTTATGTTTTCATTTAGATTAACAATATTTCGATTAAATAAATAAGTTTATTTAATCATCTTTTCGTATTTATTTCTTAATTAATTAAATAAACATTACGATTTATTTATATTAATTATCAATAATCTTCGTTTGAATATCTTATTCAAATAAAGATTAAAATATTATTCTTCTTCTAAATATCATTTACAATTAAATATTTCAAAATATTTAATTATTTCCTCTAATTCAATTTAGATATTCATTCTTAAAATCATTTCAAAATTCCTCTAATTCGATTCAAAAATCTATTCATAATTAAATATTTCCAAAAATATTTAATTAAATCTTTAAATATTTAAATCTTCTAAAGTCACATCATAATTAAATATTACAAAATATTTAATTAATTCTTCCATAGTTTTCAAAAATCAAAAATCAAATATCAAAGCAATAAAATGAAATTAAATAAATTTAAATATTTATTTAATTTGGGATTTATCTTCAACTCGGAAACAAACCGCCAAAATAGAAAATTAAATTTCTCTTAAATGTGTGCTTGTTCCCGTGGGTTGAAAACAGGATTCCATTCTTCTCTCCAACCTCTCAACCTCCCCCATTTTCTTCTCAACCTCTCAATCTCTCACCATTCAAACCTACCAGACAATTCATAGCCGTAGATTCTTGCCAGCCGGGATGAAGCCTGCAAAAAAATCTATAAATACAGCTGCCGGGAGCTCCAAAATGATATAGAATTTTAAGCAAGTAAACTATAGGCAAATTGCATAGCATCCATAGCATTCATAGAGTATTTTCATAGCAATAGCATAGAATCATAGCATAGTAGCAATAGAATCATGATATCTCCCATTCACAGCCCCTGTGCATAATTCACAGCCGCTGTCCATATCCGTATCATCAATTCCATCTTCACCAACATATAGAATAGTTTTCCTTTGCATACTCGTTCTGCAGCAGCCATTTGGAGAAGCTTACACAATCTGAGAGCCAAAAATCTTCAAAAGAATCACTGTAGATAGAGGAAAATGGGATGGTTATGAAGATTTTGTTTGTTAATTTGTTTTCAATTTCTTTAGATTAATGTTCCATTTAGTGTTTTATGTTTTCATTTAGATTAACAATAAATACGTATACACACATCAAACTAAAATTCATAACATAAATGAAAATCTGAGCAAACAAACAGGGTACTACTCTATCTATAGGAAGAGTCACAAAATAAAATTCTAGTGACTGCAGGAACAGTCAGTGTCAAATTTCTAACTAATTACTAAACAAGTAATGCTAAAATAATACTAAACTAAAGGATGGATTACTCACCAAGTGGTCCCCTTGGATAAGTATCCTCTAAAACTAATGAGAACTCAGATGCTCGAACTCATAACTTCATTTTATTCACTGTAAATCATGAGTGCAAAAGAGTAATATATCTGTATTACAAAAAAATCAAGAGTGCAAGTACAATATCAAATCACACAACCTCCAAAGAAGGAGAATTATATCTTTATTTATACTATCAACTAAAAAAAACAATCAACTCCATGACTAGGAGGATGCCATTTAGGGAAAACAAAGAAAGTGGAGTGGTGGCGGTTACACATGCATGGAATCTTGTCAGACATGCAGGTCCAAATGCAGATTTAGCAAAACAGTAATGCCTGCATTTTCTCAACCATCATTAAAGTCCACTACAAGGTGGTTACATTCAGTTTGCATGAGGAATCTTCTACCATCAACCTCCTTTGACCTTTGAGCAATTCCTTTGTTGGATGTTACGGTGCATGCCCAGCTAGCGGTGTCTTCCTCAACTTAGCATCGTCAAATTAAATCTTCATGGTAATGTCAGTATGCACAATAACTGCATATCTATAACCACCTTAAGAAAAATTCATTAACCACATACAAAATTAATATAGATAGTCCATTTAACATGCCATTATCATTAAAGGTTTACAGAAATAAGATTAAGCCCAATGTCTATAGTTTGAGGAAAATATCATAAAAGTATCAACACTTAATGTCAAAGTCCATGATAACTTCAACAAATAGATCAAAAATTCTACCCAAAACTAGACCATATTATAGACTCACTACTCCCCCCAACCTAAGATCTTGTTGGTCCTCTAGCAGGGGAAGGGCTATTCTTTTGTTCAGTCAATACTCTGAAGTCTGCAACTGATAATTGTTCCACATCAGAGTGTGTTGTGTGTGAATCAGGATCTCAATAGAATCCTCCCAACCTGTCCAATCTTCTCCATCTTTGTCTCTCTATAGCAATATCATGTTGGTAGAACCTGAAGTTTGGTATAGGCCACATTAGGATGGGTGGTTAAAAATTCAAGGGAAGCCATAATCGCCCTTTTTTCCTTCCAATGTGAATATATCTGTCAATTCTTTTAAGAGTTGTTGCATAGTTCTGGATGGAACGGGGCTCAACCTATTTGAGATCATCAGTTAGGCTGTTCCATCTTTGTGAGAGGTATCTCTTCATGGTTTCCTCTTTTTATTTTCCCTTTTCCTCATATTCACTATAAATTACTTCTATCCAAGGCATAGTCTTATTACCATAGCTAGGTTTGAAAAGAATTCTATGCCATTCCATAAAATATCCCCTAGATTCCTTGATTTAGCCCTAATGGGCACAGGGATGTTAGACTCCAATAGCTTATAAGCCCTATATTGTTGTCCCCAACTAATCTCATTTTTTACCCAAGACATGAATTCTCTTAATTGGAAATCCCCAACATACAATAGTAGATTCCAATCATGGTCTTTAGTTATGGCATAATTATGCAAATAAAACTCACACAACAAATTCTTCATTTTAGGGGAAGCAATTTGATAAACATTGAAAAATTCAATAGAAGGGTTCAAACCTGAGACAATTCTTTCCATTCTAAAAGAGAGATATTTCTCCTTCAAATGCATAGCATAGACCATTGGAGGATTCCTACATTCAAAAATTTGTGGTACCACAATGGCCATATCATCCACCTTCTTCTTTAGGGTGGCAATTTCTACATATTTATCTTCAAATTCCTCATCTCTCTTTTGTATTTCTTTCTTCAATCTGTGTCTTTCCTTTTTCCATTATTTTTCTCTTCTTTGCATCTCTTTCCATAAATGCATGGCTACTTGGTGTATTGAAAAATTAATGGGGTTGTGTATTCCTTCCAGTATCTTCTCTGGCACTAATGCTAACTACAAGGATTCATGTTGTCTTGTCAATTCTAGCTAGAGGGGTACTAATTATTCTCCCAATTTAGGTTGTTCTTGCAGGGACTCCTACTCCTGTTCTAGCTGTTGTTGTAGGATCTCTTGCTGCAGGACTTGTTGCTCATGTTGTAGGAAATATTGATTTTCCTCAAACTCTTGATTTTCAAATTGTTCTCCAATATTTGCATGATCAACCAATGTTATGTTTGTTGTTTCCTTAAATATATCTTCCTCCTCGACATTCTCCTACCCCATTAGAGCTTCCATGTCCTCCTATGGTATTTCTCTAGACTTAGGGCTTTCCTATAGAGGCATAACAAAGACTGGCTTTGCTGGTCTTGCTTTCCTAGGAGGGCTCTCATGTTTTTCTTTGGCTATAGGATGAACAGTGTCAACCTTTCTCTTTTTAGAGCTTGGCACCTATTTTTCTACCGACTGCCTTTTGGATTTTCCTTTTCTCATTTCTACTTCTCTCTTTTGTGCCCTAGTTTTCATTAGGGTGCCAAGTGGAACGTCGTCATCAAAATCTGAGGAAGAGCTTTCTTTTTCTGATTACTCTGTTTTAGAAGAACTAATTTCTATGGTTTCTTCTGCTGCAAGAGGGTCTACACTAGGGCCTGTGCTAGAGGTTGAAGTGCCAAGAGTGGCTTTAGTCATGCTCAATCTCCTACTAGACCTACAAGGTTGAGGTAAAACCCTAGGTTGCAAGTGCTCAGGTCTAATTTGATCAATTTTTATGAATTCTTCCCATGCCATTCTAGATACATCATGCAGAGACTTCTCAACTAGCAATTTAATTAGAAAATGGTGGGAAAAAAATTGTCCCTACCTTTTTGGGTCTTAGCCACCATGATTGAGAGAAGGTTGTATAACACGTGACACATTCATCCTCCTTTTGTGCCTCATGTGATTCAAAATCTTGAAGTGCATGAAATGAAAATTCGACTAGTGACCCTCACAGATGATGTATTTTATGACATAAAAAAATATCTACTTCCATGGCTTGGGCAGAGACATTCTCTTCACACCCTATTTATCTATGCTCAATGAAGGGTCATTCGGCTCTATAAATTCAGCCCTAGCTGATCTGGCATCTCTAGAAGTAGGGTAATTTTCACCATCAGTAGGTAACCCTGTGATTTTTTCAATTCTTTCTTCAGTTGATATGACCTCCAGCCCTTTTACTGTTCCCTTCCCTTCAGACAATGTCTAGGAAAACTCGAGTGCAATGTCTTCATCAAAATCATCCAGCTTTAGGAAGTAGTCTATCCACTCGCAGTTTCTAAATTTAGCCAAGTAGGGTGCATCTTTTAGTAATAAATTGTGCGCTATGGGTTGATTTCAAATTAACCCACCTCACATTGTATGCAATCAATAAATACTCTACAGTTTCTTTCTTGTAATTCCATCTAAAAATCAAATTTAGCTTCCTACAAAACTTGCTAACTTCAATGCCAATGTCGACTAAATTTTTCCTTTTTTAACTTACCCTTTTGTTTGCAATGCAACTTGAGATATGACAGGGCCAATAATGCCAAGGAAGGAGTAATAAAGGAAATCTATAATGAAGAGAAATGGTGGCATTAGTTGGTGTCACTTCACACATGTGAGCCATCCTCTCACTCAGATTTCAAATTGGCTCAATTTAAATTTTACTGACGTAGACCAGGATGGACTGACACGTGGGAAAAATATTCACGTCTTCCCCCCAACCTAAATTTGGGCATGCATCCACACATGTGAAATGATGATTTGACAGGGTAGGGAATATTGGAATGCTATAGTGAACGTCCATACTAACATACAATAATTAAATGAATGCACTTAAAGATAATTAAGATATAGCAATTAATGTGCACATACCTGAATGTGTGGAGGATTTGTTGCAAAGATTGTGGAGAAAGTACCACTGAGTAATTAATGAGGATGAGGTGGAATGAGGTGGAGTGAAGTGATGGAAGATAGAGAAAAGTGGAAATGGATGGGTGGATGGGTGAAGAAATGGAATCCCACAAAAGTGGAACTTTTTATTATGACAAGTACGTACCTTAATTAGCTAGAAGGAGGGACACTAGGTCCTATTCCTTTGGCTACATGAAGCTCGAGTGTTGCATGCTGAGTGTATGGATAGCTATTGTTTTGGTCATAATAGCTTCAATTTCTTTGTTGGTCACCTCAACTTCGCAATTGGCCTGGGTGTGATAGGGAGTAGAATTTATGTGCCTTATGTTGTACTCATTGACTAGTGCTACAACAAGGGTTGATGTGAATTGAGCCCCTCGATCAGTCACTATCTCTCTTGGAACTCCATATCTTGTAAAAATCTCCTCATAAAGAAATTTTGCAACCTTGTTATCTTGTGTATGCTTCATGGCCTTCACTTCTACCCACTTTGTTACATAATCAGTGCCTACCAAGATATAAGACTTACCATTTGATGGAGGGTCAATGGGTCCTACAAAATAATATCCCCACTTGTCAAAGGGAGTGATTACTATTTGAGGGTAGAGTGGCATCTCATCATATCTGGTTGGTCTACCTATTCTTTGAAATCTGTCACATTTTCTGGTATACCTTCCTACATCCTTGTGGAGTGTTGGCTAGTAATATCCTATGTTCAAAATATTCATTGTTGTTCTCTTGGCTGCAAAATGTCCTCCACATGGTTCAATGTAGCATGCATGCAAAATGTCATACTTTTCATCTTCTCTCACACATCTCCTCATGACATGGTCTAGTCCAGTATAAAACAAACATCCAACAATCCAAGAGAAAGGATTTTTTTTTTCAATGAGTGCCTTGTTCTCTTTTGGAGAGAAGTGAGGAGGAACTCTACCTGTGACCAAATAATTGGCTATGTCAACATACCAAGGTGTTTGTATACTGAGGGAGAATAGACGCTCATTAGGAAAAGAGTCATCTATGGGCTAATTATCTTCTGATATAGTCAGCCTTGAAAGAAAATATACAACATTGGCCATCCTTGGCTTATCCACAATAGTTATATCAAACTCGTATATCAACAATAACCATATTGCTAGTATACCTATGATCAAAGGTTTATTCATGAGATATCTAATGGCTACATGATCAGTGTGCATAAAGATTTGGTAACCTATTATGTAATGTCTAAATTTGTTCAGTGCATAGATCACTTCCAACATTTCTTTCTCTATCACTATATAATTGAATTCAACTCCCTGTAATTTTTTGCTGACAAAGTAAATGGCATTTTCAATAGCTTTTTCTTTCTATCCTAAGACTACTCCTATGGAATAATATGATTCATTAGTATGAATGTGGAGAGAAAGCTCCCAATTAAGTCGTATGAGTACAAAAGCATTAGTCAAAGCTACCTTTAAATTAGAAAATACCTTGTCACAAACTTCAGTCCACTAGAATTCAACATATTTAGTGAGAAGAGTATACAATGGTGTTGCTACCTTTTTGAAATACATGATGAAATTCTTATATTATCCTACATGACCCAACAAAATCCTAACATCCTTTTGTTTTGTAGGTGTGGGAAGATTTGTGATTACCTCAATCTTTGCAGGATCTACTTGAATTCCCTTGTGGGAGATGTAGTGGCCAAGAATGACACCTTCCTACATCATCATGAAGCACTTTTCACTGTTTAAGGATAAGTTTTGGTATTCACATCACTATAGGACTCTCCTAAGGTTTTTCAATGCTTGATTAAAATAAACACCATAAGTGGTAAAGTCATCCATGTAAATTACCATGCAGTCAAGAGAGATATCTGAAAATATGCTAATGACTGCCCTCTTAAAGGTTGCAGGTGCATTGCATAAGCCAAATGGAAGTACCAAGTAGGAATAGGTCCCACATGGATAGGTAAATGTGTTCTTCTCCTGGTCCTCTGGTGCAATTTGGATCTGGTTGTAGCTATTGAATCCATCTAGAAAAGAAAAGTATCGCTTTCATACAAGTGTGTCCAAAACTTGATCAATGAAGGTTAAGGGAAAATGGCCCTTCTTGGTGGCAGCATTAAGTTCCCTATAATCAACACAAACTCACCATTTCCATCCTTTCTTGGGCATAATCAGTAATGGAGAGACCCATTGACTATCTGGAATGGGGTAGATAAATCCTACATCTAGTAATTTTTGCAGTTCCCCTTTTACAATTTCTCCTAGTGCAGGGTTAATTCTTCATTGTGGCTGTCTTACTGGGGTGCAATCATCTCTGATGTAAATTCTATTTGTACAAAGTTTAGGGTCCAATCCCTTCATATCATGATAATCCCATGAAAATGCATGTTGATGGGTCCTTAATAAGTTTTCCAATAACAATTGTTGTTCTTCACTTAATTTATTGTTAACATTCAGATATTTTCCTCTTGACACCTACACTTGTGTAGTTAACTCTATCATAGCTACTTCATTAACACATGGTACCTTTAGTTCATATGGAATCAATGTATGGGACATACTTGTTGCTGCAAGAAGTCTGTCTCCAAGAACAATGGCTGCAAGAAGAGTGGTTGCAAGGAGAACGTCTAGAGGAACAATGGCTGCAGGAAGAGTAGGAAAAAATATCTTGACTGGAGTAGCAGAATGAGAAGATGATGCTTCCTCCACTTCACAATGGTTTTGAATGATGTTAGCCAATATTTCATCCTCATCTTGGAGCTGCATGAAATATATTCTTCCTAACATCATAAGTTGTGCCACAAAATTAACTTCCTCGGCCTCTTCACCAACATGTGGCCATACGGGATTATCCTCATCATGGGATGGTTGAGCAGGAGGATAAAGAACAAACTGTTTGGTTCTCTTCCCATCATAAATGGTCATGTCACCTGACCAACATCCAATTTATGCATTTATAGTTTCTAACCATGGCCTTCCAAGAATAATGGGTTACCCACCTAGTGTAGCTTTAGGAGAAAGAATCATGAAGTTTGTTGGGTACTCTTAGGAGTCTAGAATTACTACAAGATCATCTACTATACCATCAGGCTTAATAGTAGAACTATCAGCAAGTTGTAGGATAGTAGGAGTAGATCTCATGCTTGTAACATTTCGTTGCTTCAGGATGTAAGTCATTACATTTATTGTTGCTCCTAAATTAATCTGAGAATTATTTATTTGGATCCCGTTTATAACAACTACTACCACAAAACTTACAAGAATGCAATTACTAAGTTCTTCTTATCGATCCAAATGACCTTTTCTAGATTACTGTGATTAATTAAAAGAATTTAATCCTTCTTTAAAGGAGCAAGTTAACTCAATGACACAAGAACAACAAATGTGCCTTGATAAATTGAAAATATCCTTGATACATCAATTTAAATAATAAGGAAATGTCAATGTTGGAGACAACCTGATAATATTTTTCAATTAATTCAATAAACAATTAATACCAATATGACGCCACAAAATTAGAGATCTTTCATTAACTTCTTCAAAATTGTGCTTACAATATGGTCTTTTGAAATGTAAGCATTATGATAGCCTTTTGTTATTTATCCATCCCTATTCGCCTATTTCTTTTTCCTATCTCTAATGATTTATTTTGGCCCTGGTCTCTCTTATATATATGAGAGCCAACAAGCTTCAGACCAAAGGTCATGTCTTTTGATAACAAAACATAATTTTGAAATTAAACATAACTAAAGAAAACTAATCATAACATGCATATCAATCCATTAATCTTTCAATAAAAGCTCATGGTCATCTAAGACCTATTCAAAGCTTTTACTATATGATACTTCCTCTTCATGATGTATAGAATCAATCTTCATCAAAAGCCAAATATTTTTCTTGCCACTTATTAATTGTCAAGTCACTTGGCCATTTGAATTCTTGTGCAGTTGTGAAGTTTGTAAGAAGACTCTTCCATCTGTTATCTAGGAGATTTATGAAATCCCCCACAAACTTTGCATATCCATTATCCAACATGATGATCCCATCGAGCAAAGTATGGAACTTGTTGAGATTGATCTCCCCATCATCCTATATATGTGACAGGCACTTAGGAATCATCTGATCAAATTCTTCTCTCCATTCATCTATACCTTTCAATTCATTTTCATTTTTGAGTTAATGGGCTGAAGAGGTATTTGATAGAATCAAATGCACTCCTCCTACTTTCCAATTTCTTCCTTATATCCATCAAATACTTATACTGATCAATCACACCTTTCAGCATCTCATGTGTAGGTTTGAGCCTTCATGGGGCCTCTAGACCCCTATGTGTGGCCTTGCATAAAGTAGTTAGTATGTGGAAAGTGGGTTGCCATCTCTTTTGAATATTTTCAAGGATGGGGGAGTTAGTATTTGTCTATTCCAAAGCTTTAATTAGATTGCTGAAGTTTTCATGTACTCCATTTATCTTCTCCTTTAGTATCCAAACTCTATACCCTAATATCCCTTATAGAGTCTTTGTGATATGATGCTTGACATATTCCATTTTATGTTTCTTCATCTTATCAATTTATTTTCTCATTTGTTGTATCTATGGGTCCTTTTCCTGGACAGGTGGGTGATAGACAATTAATTCATCTCCTCTCACTCTAGTGGCCTGCTGCAACTTCTATTTCAGCTTTACATTTTCAATAAATAACTTGTTCAGCTCATCATTCAATAATTTCAATCTCTTCTCATACTCATTAATATTTTTCTCCATATTTTGAACTACATCCTTGGTGAACATTAAAAAATGCATAGTCATAGTAACAAATTCTGTAGGAATTGTATCCCTCATTATTCTGACCATAGCTGACCCCCTCATTTCCTACACTACATCCAAAAGTTGAGGCTTCCTTGTACTTTTTTGTTTCATCCATAGAGAGTGTTTGGGTAGTAGGGTTATACCCTTTTCCTGAGACACCTTCCTCTAAATAAAACTCTGCTACCACCATGGGGTTATCCTGTCCTCTGATTTGATCTAAAAGAAACATTTTGGACAACTCCATCCCTGGTATAACTAGAATATCACTTTTTAATACCATCTCTCTTGCCTCCTAGGGGGTGACATTAATGCTATCAACATTTAACTCTGCAAATGTTTGAGCCTAGATCTTGGCTTGCTTCGACTCATCAGCTCCAATAAGATTTATTTTCAACCTTTCATCAAATTGTTTCATTTTCATTTTAATCCAAATGTCCTTAAACTCATTATTATTTATAAAATTATCGTCCTCCATGAACCTTAGAGAGGCTAATACCCTCTCATCTTGAATTTCATCAAATCTTTCCTATGAAAGCCTAGCCTTAGGATAATTGGGCATTTGACTTCTCTGTTGTTCAACTACCTCCTTTGTCTCAGTCAGAGGTAGGACTGCTTCTTGTTCTTCATCATCGCTTGATCCATAATCAACCAATGGCTCAGTCTTCTATCTCTTAGCCTATGGTTCATGAGTAGGAGATGGAGGGGATGGATGTGTAGGTGATGGGGGTGGTTCCTATGATGTGGAAGCTTCATGTGGTGGTTGGTGAGGTGTGGGAGGTGGAATCAACCCCTCATCTTGGGCCATTTTGTATAATTCATTAAATTTATCAAGGATCATTTGCATCCTTTTTAAAAGGTTGGGTTCACTTGCAAAAAACCCTTTGAAACTTTTATCCTTCTCCTTCTTCTGATTCTCCCATTGCATAATTGTTATCCATCTTTTCCTGGTCTATATTACATCAACAAGATACACCTAATTTTTTATAACATCCTCCTCAGGGTCAAATTCATGTGAGATGGCCCTCTTTGTTAGCAAGGTTCTTCTAATCATGTTGATATGACCCTTTGGATCACACACTCTTTGTTTTAAAGATTTGAGGGGATAGTTAGGCCTCATGAACCTTTGCAATTCTTCTAACATATTAGACATAATAGCTATCTCTTCAAATTAAGTTAAATCAAGAAAAAATGTACCTTTCCTTTGATTTCTCATCAAATCATGCTCCATGAAAAGCATCTACCACATAAACTCAAAAAAACATACCCTTGCAGGTACAAACTTAGGAAAAATATGTGGTGCTTGGTCAAATCCATATACTCTAATAATTATGTGCTGAGGCATAAAAAACCAATCACTATAGTTATGGAGACAACCTAGGTCTGGCTTATACTGTATAGGCCTCATTATTTTCATCAATAACTCAGGAAATCCTGGTGTTGGGTAACCAAGGGTAGCTATCAATCTAACAACAAAATCATCTCGAAATACTACAAAATCACACTCTATACATCTGCTATCCTAGATGTAACACCAATTTTGCACAAGGAGTCTTACTCCACTATCTTGTGTGCATAATTTCATTCTTTTAGTCCACTTTACTTCATTTTGATACAGGACTAAGTGACATAATAAAGAATATTTCCTAAAAGTAATAGGGGCCATATCTTCCCTAACTTGCAGCAAACCCTCATTTATTTGTTCCTCAATTATGGATGCAAAATAAAACTCTGCATTCGATTAGGAATGTTGAATTATCATGGCCATTCTCATCAACCCTATTGGTATATGTTCCTTTGCATCTATCCCCAAGACTTAACACAATGCATGATAGGTGTTAGCTCTCAAAAATGCAGGTTTGAACCACGAAAGGTTGCCAAGCTTTCACAACATTTCAGGGTAACAGACAAGGCCAAATGAATTGAACCTTCTACTCTTCAGGTGCTGCTAGACCTAGGCGGGTGTACCTATATGAGTGAGGCAGACCTGACTTGTGCTTATCTCTCTTGAAATTTTTTTCCCACAATGGCAGATGGGAGTGGGCAAATAAAACTGGAATTTGGTATAAATTGTATAAAAATATTAAAACTAAAACCTAATATGTTCAGTTAATAGATGTAAAGAATGAATGAAACTAAATGATAAAATGCAGAGACTAGTGCCTTATTTGTATGCAGAGTCAAATGAAATCAAAATTAGCAACTTTTTTTTAGAAAACATTCAAATTGTTCGGCATATGTTTTAGTTTATAACTTGTATAAACATGCAAGACTGTGACTACCAAGTTCTTCTTAATGATCTAGATGAATTTCCCTTATTATTGTGATAAATTAAAGGGATTTAATCTTTTCTTGAAAGAGCCAATCAATCAACCACACAAATACAACAAATGTGCATTGATAAACTGAATATAAACTTGTTACATCAATTTAAATAACCAGAAAGTATCAATCTTGGAGAGAACTTTAGTAATACTTTCAATGAGCACAACAGACAATTGACACCAAAAAATGTCATCACATCAGAAATTCAATTGAAATCTCCATTGTTTTTCAATCATGCATCATAGTCTCAAAAAAAATATGTATCCTACTGTATTTTTTACTCTGTCTCTCTTCCTTCTTCCCTCTCCTTCTGTTGTCAAAAATGGGTTTTATATATCGGCCACATGAAAAGTCGCATCCATTCGCATTCACATCCAGGCAGTTTTTTTCATTCGAGCCTTTACAACTGTTCATTGGACTCCTGCGAAGACATTACACAGTCATACCGATCTTTAATGTCTCACCGATAGTCATCGCTTGAGTCTTATGTATCGCTGTGAAAATTCTGAGTCAGGGAGAGGTTTCATAGATCACCTTGTGTCTTACCAAGATATGTCCTTAAGTTCACTTTCTGATCGCCGTGACATAGCAATTCTCCTATCGATGAACCTTCATTCGATATGATTCACATAGTTCTCACCGAAGAAGCTAGTCTCACCAAACATATCTCCAAGTTTGAATCTTGTCGCTGTGACATAGGAGTTGGTAAGACTTCATGACTTCATTTTGATGGCAATGAGGGGACCCACCTTCAACAGTATCGGTGAGACCAAACAGATGCTACATGACATTTCACCGATGGCTTAAGTCTGGCTGATGTAACCCTTTGTATCTCGATCGATAAGACTATTATGTGTTCGATATGACTCTTCTGGATAATTATTGTCTCGGTAATAAGTTCACTTTGCTTTCTGATCGGTATGACCTACAATGACTCACTATGACATATAGCGATAACCACTGTCTTGCTGATAGATATCCCTTAATACTTTCTGGTCGCTGAGACACAATCATTTTCTCACCGATGAAACAATACTTTGGCATGACATATGAGTCGAAAAGACTACATGACTTCATTTCAATAGTCATTTGATATAATCCCCTTATGCTTTATCTACGAGACCGGATGCATTTGCTGAGACTTTATTCGAATAACCTTTAGTCTGGTCGATACGTCATTCTGTGAGCTAGTCAGTGAGACATAATACATTCGACAAGACCTCACTCCAAAGACTTTTGGTTTGGCTAAAACATTTGCTCGAGCACTGATTGGTAAGACAATATGATTTCGCTATGACTCATCCCGATGAAATATTTCTCACCGATATGTCATTTTTTTCTAAAACAATAAACTGTGTCTTGCCAATGGGTGTTTGCATATGAATTATGATCGGTGTGACATCTCTGAAGTCTTGCTGATAGACCTAAAATAGATGTATATTAGCCAAAAAAACATTGTGGATCAGGGAGACCCTCACCATCTCTTGTCGATATGGATTATATCGTGAAATATTCATGACTCGATGGATTCTATGGGACCACATGGAAAAATATGGGAAAAATGTTATGAAGAGAGGATTTTTGTGTCTATGGTAAGGACTCATTCAAAAACTCATGGGTATGAACAACTTGTAAAATTCTAAGAATTTTACAGTTCCAATAGTGGCTCCATCTAGGGATGAATGGTTGTGAAATCATTGCAAGGATCCATATTTCTGGGTGAGCATAGACCAGACTCAAGATGATGAATCAGTGAGAAAAATGGAGATGGAAATGAAAATGAATGTGACCCTATACTACTGTACATGGAAAGATTTATTTTGAAAGAAGGAAAATCAGGATTGTCCATGTACTGGCAATTCCTTTTCCTTTATTTCCTAAATTACTGTGCATGGAGAAATTTTTTTAAGAGGATTATCAAGAGTTGTCCATGCATTGGCAACCCTTAATCCTCTATGTTTTAACTTCATCTGTTTTGAGTTGTTACGGTCTAAAATTCAAACCATAAATGATGGTTCAAGGCCATCCAAAAGAAAGGCCCATACTTTCCTCTGTCAAACACTTGATTTTTCCTTGAGTTCATCAGATTCTTCTTGAAGAAATTCATGCAATCTTCGCTTTCATAGTTATTGAATTTTTTTAGAGAATCATCGTGCTCAGCTTGGCCCAAATTCCCTTCACCATTCTGCAGTTCAAATTCTCCATCATCATGGGAAAAATCTCTGTTATCTTCAACATACAAAGTACATGCATATTCAATGCAACATTTATCATTATCTTTTTCACTGTTATGTATTATAAAACACTCTCCTAGCTGTACTAAAAATTCACCATCAAAGTGCTTCTCTTGAGAATAATTTTTTTTGTCACATCAACACTATTTGAGACAAACAAATTTGAAACCTTTTTCACCTCTTCCATATCACCATTTGGAGACGACACTGGATTGTGACTCATATCTTCAATATCATGCATATATGAACCAATCAAGGCTGGACTCCTATCACCCTTGGTATGCAAATAAATGTCTTCTCCACATGAGTTAGAAATTTCAAAATCACATACCTCACCTTGAATGGACACAGGTTTTTGATCAACTTCAAAGGTTTCTCCATCATTTCGGGAAATGCATTGGGAGTCATATGAATCATTGCACAAGGAACTTTCACTATCAAAACAAATTTAAGCTAGACACAAGACTTCAGAATCACCTTCAAGTGCACATCTTTGGTATTCAAGAGTTAGCATATCTGAAATTTTATCACTACTGAGTGAACATGTCTCTACATTTACATCACTATAGTTGTATTCTTCACTTTTTTCATCATCAAAAAGAGGTCTGAGATCATCAGAAAATGAAAAATTAGAAACATTATCAGCATAGTCATTTGCTCCATAATTTGTCATATCACTTTGTTTGTCTAAAAATATCTCTTCCCTACCATAAAGTGGATATGAAAATACCTCTTCATCATCAAATGTATCTTCATGGTACTCAACCGTGGCTAGAAGTGTTACTTGTTCACTATCAAATGGATCCACATTTTCCATTACTTCTTCTTCTTGATTATCACAAGAACTGCAAGAATCACCTGATTGTAGATCAGAATCCATAGGTTCCTCTTCATAATCTGAATATTCATTGGATCCCTCATAACATGCACTGTCACAATCTGTTATGCAGGAAAGAATTTCAATATCTTCATCTTCCTCATGCAAGCTATCATAGGAATTGCTTTCACCTGCACATGTCTCATCTTCTATTGGCTACAGTGTCTGATCGATCTCCTAATACTCATCTGTGATATCACCATTGCCTTCATACCTTTTCCTCTGCATGGTATCAATAAATTTATTCATTAGATCACAGGTACGCTGTTTTGATTACTCTAGCCAATAAAATGATTCAGGCTCCCATTCTCCACCAAAGTACATTTTCCACACACCACTGCAGTCATGTGCAACATGCTTTTCAACTAGATCAATATTGACTAACTCTGGTTGGGCTGGTTCTATCTTGAAATTTCCCAGATCCACATCACATAAACAATTGATTTGATCTTGAGGTACATAGTCAACAACTTGGTTCATCCTTGGCTCCCTATACAACTTAACTTCCTGACCATTCACTGGAATAGTTGCATAAGACAAATCAAACTGAACATTCCCCCTAACTGATGTCGTCCACTGCCTTGATAGAAGCATCCCAAAATGAGGAGGGGTATCAATTACTATTATATCTATATTATAGGCCACCTGTGGATAAGCAGCAAATTTGACTTAGACATCTTTCATAATACCTACCACAGGAGCATGTATGTTATCCATTGCATAGCACTTTCCTCCATTAGTATCAACCCACATGCCAAACTGCTTCATAAATCCTACTGGCATAATATTTATGGCAGCGCTAGAGTCTATCATGCAATTCCTCAGCAATTTGTTATTTATCAGTAATGTAGTGAAAAAAGGATCAACTTGTGGGGGATTTAATAATGCATTATTGAGGCACACTTCTGGGATACTTACTTTCTCTTGCTTATTAATTGTTTTAGTAGCCATCCTATTTTCAGAATTTTTTATCAATTGAACGACACTGTCTCTATATTCCTTAATTTTCATCATCTCAAGTAGTGGAACAAACATTTTTACCTGGGATAAAGCTTGAGTGAAGTCAAAAGAGGAACCTTCTACCTTAATCATTTTCTTCTACTCCAATGTTTCTCCTTTGTTCTCCTCTTTTTCTCTTCTACTTGGTTGATCAGTCTTTTGCATTTCTTTATGGAACTCTTTAACTTCCTCCTTTTGGACAAGCTTTTGTTTGTTTTTATCATGTTGTTTATTTTTTGTTTTCTTCGAAATTCCTTGTCACCTTTTGATCTTTCACAAATATTCCCTTGGGGATGCCTTCCTTCTCACTCACTGTCCTATTTCTCAACTAGTGCTTACTCTTTGCTTCTTCAACTACAACAATGGTTAATCTCTCTATCTCCTCTTCAATGAGTTTCCTCATACTGCACTGAGTAGGCACCTCAATAGAATGTGGTTTTGTATAATCTTCTTCAGAGTCAGAAAGAACCTGCTATTCAGCCATGTGGACATTGTACCTCTGATTTGAAACATCGTACTCATAACCTTCATCCTCTAAAGATGAGTACCTTTCCTCAACATGGTGAAAAGTACTTGAAGTCAAATACATTGTGTGATCTTCTCCATTGTTTCCCATCAACATTCCTTCTTCTTGCATTCTTTAGGCTACAACACAATAATCTAGGGAATGTGGTTTATCACAAATTTCATAGAAATAATTGGTATTAACCATATATGTTCCTTTCTTTCTTAATGGATCAGGAGTTTCTTTGTTTCTAGGCCTATCTGTTATAGGTTTTCCATCCTTCCAATTTGTATTATAGGGAATTTCATGCAGCCTAGGCCTCTCATTTAGGTAGGTGTTCTCCTGTTTGTATTGATAATTATTGATTTGCTGAGGAACCCTAGGATTGTCTCTTTTACTGATTATTCCAGCAGTCATTCTATTGTTTTCAATTGTTAATGCTATCTTTTGGGCTTCAGCCAGATCTCTTGGGAACCTATTTCTTAGTTCATACCCTATTTTGGGATCAAACGCATTCAACTAAACACTCAATGCTAAAGAGTCTGGAAACTTTGATCCAGGTGGTATCTTATTCTGTAATTTGTTGAATCTCTGGTTAAAATCATAAATTGTGTCATTTTGATTTTTTTGAATCCGCATTAATTCATGAAGAGCAGCATCTGGTGCACTTCAGATTCCCATATTGTTCGAGAAATTGATCCTAAAACTCTTGGACATAATTGATAGAAGCTATTGGTAAGCTGTTGAACCAATCCCTATCCTCTTCAATAAGCACATCATGAATAGCCTCATGTGTAAATCTTCATATGGCACATCCAAATCTTGGATGAAAGAATTGAAACTTCTTAAATGATCTTCAGCAGTAATTGCACTACTCCCTGTAAACTTTGGAACAAGACTTCTCCAAATGCCATCCATAGGGTAAGGGTATAATTGAAACCCTACCAAGTCAAATTGTCTGATCATTGTTGTATACTGATGAGGGGGAGAGTTAGGTGGGTACTGATACTGGTACATTGGATTATTGTATTGTGTATTATGATGTGGCACATAATGCTGACCATGAGGTGGCTGTGTATATGTATATTGTGAGGGAATATGTGGTGGATGGTTTGGCTATTGTATTGATTCCCTATCTGATTGTGAGGGGCCTTTGATAGATCAGAAGGCCCTGCACCATTATTGCCCTGCTTATGAGGTGGTACATATTTTGGGCAACCAGCTATCTGAGTAGTAATTTGGGCCTTTTGCAAATTGAAGTCTCTTAATGCTTGTATCATTTGGGCTTTCTCCTGTTCAAATTTTAGTTCTTCTATCTCCTTTTTCTATAACTCAAACCGTGCTTTTACTTCTTCATGAGTTAAAGATTCATAATTTTCTTGAGGAGTTACATGATCAATAAACTCATTTTGGTTACCCTCCCTTCTTTGTTCACATTCCAATTGATATCTGAGTCCCTCTACTTCGAGTTTAGCATCAAACTCTGGTTGTTTTTGAGGATTATAAAATGGATTTCTTTGTTCTTTAGGGGTATAAGGTTCTGCACTTGAATTATCTTTCCATGTATCATAATGATCATATGTTTCACAATGTGATCTTGGTGCTTTGTCTTTGTTAGTTATGCACATGTCCTCATTTATCCCCATACCCTTATCAACCTTATCATCTTTGTGTGTCCACTTACTATTGCCAGCAGGACCTCCAGTATGACCTCCCCTATATTGAGATCTTCTCCCATTCATGTTTGAACAGATGCAATCTTTCTGTCAGAGTCGCCACTCACTTTCTTAAAGTGAGAAAATGCTTGTTTATTCCCAGCGGAGTCTGTATAGGATTTCTGACTCTATGATTAAGGCCCTGATTCTAAGTTGACTCCCCAATAGAGTCACCAATTTGTTAGCTCTCAAAAAACATAGGTTTGAACCATGAAAGGTTGCCAAGCTTTCACAATGTTTCAGGGTAACAGACAAGACCAAATGAATTGAACCTTCTACTCTTTAGGTGCTGCCAGACCTAGGTGGGTGTACCTATATGAGTGAGGCAAGACTTGACTTGTACTTATCTCTCTTGAAATGTTTTTCCCACAATGGAAGATGGGAGTGGACAAAATAAATGGAATTTGGTATAAATTGTATAACAATATTAAAACTTAAAACCTAATATGTTCAGTTAATAGATGAAAAAGAATGAATGAAACTAAATGATAAAATGCAAACTAGTGCCTTATTGTTGGTATGCAAGTCAAATGAAATAAAATGAGAAACTTTTATTTCTAGAAAACATTCAAATTGTTTGGCATATGTTTTAGTTTATAACTTGTATAAACATGCAAGACTGTGACTACCAAGTTCTTCTTAATGATCCAGATGAATTTCCCTGATTACTATGATCAATTAAAAGGATTTAATCTTTTCTTGAAAGAGCCAATCAATCAACCACACAGATACATCAAATGTGCACTGATAAACTGAATATAAACTTGTTACATCAATTTAAATAACCAGAAAGCATCAATCTTGGAGAGAACTTTAGTAATACTTTCAATGAGCACAACAGATAATTGACACCAAAAAAATGTCATCACATCAGAAATTCAATTGAAATCTCCATTATTTTTCAATCATGCATCATAGTCTCAAAAAAAATATGTATCCTACTATATTTTTTACTCTGTCTCTCTTCCTTCTTCCCTCTCCTTCTGCTATCAAAAATGGGTTTTATATATTGACCACATGAAAAGTCGCGTCCATTCGCATTCACATCCGAGAAGTTTTTTCATTCGAGCCTTTACAACTGTTCATTGGACTCTCGTGAAGACATTATATAGTCATACCGATCTTTAATGTCTCACCGATAGTCATCGCTTGAGTCTTATGTATCACTGTGACAATTCTAAGTCGGGGAGAGGTTTCATAGATCACCTTGTGTCTTACCAAGATATGTCCTTAAGTTCACTTTCTGATCATCGTGACATAGCAATTTTCCTGTTGATGAACCTTCATTCGGTATGATTCACATAGCTCTCACCAAAGAAGCTAATCTCACTGAATGCATCTCCAAGTTTGAATCTTGTCGCTATGACATAGGAGTCAGTAAGACTTCGTGACTTCATTCCGATGGCAATGAGGGGACCCACCTTCAACAATATCAGCGAGACCAAACAAATGTTATATGACATTTCACCGATGGCTTAAGTCTGGCCGATGTAATCCTTTGTATCCCGATTGATAAGACTCTTATGTGTTTGATATGTCTCTCCTCGATAATTATTGTCTCGGTAATAAGTTCACTTTGCTTTCCAATCAGTATGACCTTCAATGACTCGCTATGACATATAGCGATAACCACTATCTTGCCGATAGATATCCCTTAATACTTTATGGTTGCTGAGACACAATCATTTTCTCACCGATGAAACAATACTGTGGCGTGACATATGAGTTGGCAAGACTGCATGACTTCATTCTGATAGTCATTTGAAATAATCCCCTTATGCTTTGTCGGCGAGACTGGGTGCATTTGCTTAGACTTTATTTCGATAACCTTTAGTTTGGTTGATACGTCGTTCTGTGAGCTAGTCGGTGAGACATAATACATTCGACAAGACCTCACTCCGAAGACTTTTGGTTTGGCCAAAACATTTGCTCGGGCACCGATTAGTAAGACAATATGATTTTGCTGTGACTCATCCCGATGAAATATTTCTCACTGATATGTCATTTTGTCACTAAAACAATGAACTGTGTCCTACCAATGGGTGTTTGCATATGGATTTTGATCAGTGTGACATCTCTAAAGTCTTTTCGATAGACCTAAAATAGATGTATATTAGCCAAAAAACCATTATGGATTGGGGAGACCCTCACCATCTCTTGCCAATATGGATTATATAGTGAAATATTCATGACTCGATGGATTCTATGGGACCACATGGAAAAATATGGGAAAAATGTTATGAAGAGAGGATTTTTGTGTCTATTGTAAGGACTCATTTAGAAACTCATGGGTATGAACAACTTGTAAAATTCTCAGAATTTTACAGTTCCAACAATAGGTATTCTTGAAATAAACTTGAAATTCTGAAGCTTGGAAAGATTCCATTCTAGAGGAAGGGATGGAGATTTTTTTGTTATCATCACCCCTCTTCATGTGTAGGGGAGCTCATCACTGTGATACATTCTTCTCAATCTCTTCTACTCTTGCTCCAGTTTCACCGGGAATAGAACTCGCTTCGAAGAATTTCCTTCACTCCCGTAATTTGAGCTCGTCTGCAACTTGGTTTCAACTATTATGAAAAAATCTCAACTTATTTTGTGTATTTTAACACCAAGATGCATTTACTCTTGTCTCATAAATTTGCACAATTAAAATATTTGTACCAAGCTCAATTATATATTTTGATGTTGACTGATGTGATTGGTGTGTTTTAAATGACCCAATGGCTTGGTTACTGCACTGCCTTGTGTCACTTTTTACTTCCCCACAGTATAGCAATGTATCTTTAGTATCCTTCTCCATTGTACCACTCTACTGCTGGATACCTTTTACTCCCTTGTAGTACTGCAGTGTCTCCCTAGTACGTATCTTTGAATGACCATTCTACCATGGGCTGTCTTGACCCCCCGAGGTATAGCGGTATAGTGTGAAGTTTGTGGTAGATAGTATTGGTTGCTCTCACCGTCATACCGTGAGCTACTTAGGGATGATCTGTGGTAGGGAGGTATGATATGGATGTTATGAGGGGTGGCTAATGTGATAGCGGTAACACAGTAAATAGTAAAAATGACCTTGAAAGGTGATAATGTGATTATTATGAAAATAAGAATGGGAATTTTGGATTTTAAATGATAAAATACTTAGAATTTTTTTATGAAAATTCTAGTTCGAACAATGGCTCCAATTGGGGATGAATGATTTATGAATCATTACAAGAATCTAGAATTTCTCTGGGTGTAGACCATGTGCCCCCTTCATATGGTTCTTTAGAGGATATGAAAAAATGGAAATGTGGTGAGGATGGAATAAAGATGGATATGGAGGTGAAAATGATGGAAATGGAAATTATCCTATACTACTGTACTTGGAAAGAAACTTTTATTTTAATGAGGGAATTCTTGGATTGTCCATGTACTAGAAATTCCTAGTCCCCTTTTATTTTCCTAAACTACTGTGCATGGAAAGAGATTATTTTAAGAGGTTTGTCAAGGATTTTCCATGCAATGGCAACCCTTAATCCTCTGGTGTTCTTCAAGAAAAGAAGTGCTTTAGAAATTTCCCATGTACTGGAAATTCTTATTCTTCACCTAACATGTTTTGCAAATAATAAGAGTCCTCCCCTCTTTTACAAGGCTTCAAACATTCCATGCTTTCCCATTTCTTGACATCTAGCGTTCCACATTAGTACCAAATCATTCACCTCAAATTTTCTATCTTTGGCTCTCTTATCAAAAAGATATTTCATTTGTGATTGCAACTTCACATTTTTATTTTGGGTCATTCTCCTTATTTCATCAAGTTCTACGAGCTTCTCCATCCTTTCCTCCATTAGTTATAGAATATCTAAGTCTTCTTGAAGAATGAATTTGTAAACTGGTAAAAGGTCTTGCAATGGCATCTTGGCTTGTGTTCCATATACCAGTTCAAATGGAGACTTTCCAATTTCTTTCTTTACAGTAATCCTATTCACCCGCATAGCCATTCTCAACTTTGAGTCTCATGCCTTTTTGTTCCCATCGAGCATCCTTCTTATGATTTTCAAAATACTTTTATTACTGGATTCTACCTAACCGTTTGCTTGTGGATGGTAAGGGGCAGCATAAGAAACTATAGTGCCATATGTGTTGCAGAAATTTTTGAATTCATCAGACCTAAAACACATCCCGTTGTCTATGATCAACCTTACTAGTGTGCCAAATCTAGTTATGATATTCTCCATTAGAAAATTTATTACCACCTTTCTTGTAGCTTGTTTAGCTAGGATTGCCTCCACCCATTTAGTGAAATAATCAGTTGCACTAATATCCATTTATGTCCACTTGATTTTTCCTATATTTCCCCAATAAAATCAATTCCCCATTAATGGAAATAGGCTTCTACTTGTAAAGGTCTAAGCAGTAGGGCTCCTTGATATTTCATCTTTCTTGAGAATTTCTCTTACAAAATTTTAGGGTTCACCAATGTAACTAAGGATTTATTTTAGGATTATATTAGATTCAAGTTATCAAATCAATGTGAAAGACAAAACCCAAAGTAATTACAAAGAACAAAGGAAGCGAACATAAATGAAACAAGTATACCAAATAGTTGTTGCAGCCTCCATGATTCACCTTTGTAACACCTCCTTGCTTGCTGGATGATATTTTGCCCTCAAATTCGTCATGTGAACAATCTGTAAATAGATGTCTATGTCCTACACCAAGCTTTGAAGGATTTGCATAAATGTCCAAATGCCTATGCCTAAATGACTATGATTGACAATGCCTAAACATGCTAAGACTTAATCAAATAAAGATAATAAGTGTTGCAATTGTTATGGAAATCTAAGTGTGCAAGTGAGTAAGTATGCAATGCACCTATAATATGTCTACTTGTGTGTGTGTAATCGAAAAGTGAGATGAAAATGGAATTTTATAGAAAATGTCATTTTGAATGGACAGGTGAGATTGTATTCTCACCAAAATCTAAAAAGAAACGTCCAGATTAAATCTGAGAATCCCTAATTAGGGTTAGGGAAAATTCATTAATTGAATGGTCAAGATAATATCTCAGATAATTGGATCAATGGTGGAAAATAAATAAAGAAATATTTTCAAAAATAAAGATTTTAGAAAATGAATAAGATAAAGACCAAACTGAAGATCAATTTTGGAAGGGTCGAGAACCTGTCCGATTACTTGACTCTTGGCGGAAAGTTACCGATTTGGAATTAAATTAATTCCAAATGTGAATTTTGAGAAATAGTAAATAATCAGTTTTCGAATTATTTACCAAAATGAGCTTGTAGTTAAGAAGAGATGACATTTTAAATATTTTAATTTATTTAAAATGAGAAGAATATCCAATTTGGCAATTAAATAATTAAACTTAATTATTTAATTTAGCAAATAAGACCAATAATTAAATTTAATTAATTCATTTTCAATTATGACAATTAGTGACATATTAAATAAATAATAGAAACTTATTTATTTAATAATCAAGAAGGAATAAAGTGAATAGAAGGCAATTAAATAAATTAAGAAATTTATTTAATTAAGGGGAGACTTAGACAATTAATGACGTATTTAATAAATAAATAAAATTTATTTATTTAATAATCATGAAGAATAAAAGGACATGAATTAATTAAATAATTATGAATTATTTAATCAATAGTCGAATGTGGACCAAGGACAAATGTTTCATTATATGGTCTAAAAGTAGGTTAGAGAGCTTTCATCTTTCTTGGTCATTTTTGGTGTCTACAACACCTACTTACATATGCAAAAGAATCATTGAAAACCTTAGGCCAGTAATAGCCTACCCTGAGAATATTATGTGTAGTGGTTTGGGAAGAATAATGGCCTCCACACATTCCTTCATGCATTTCCCTCAACACATGTCCTTCATGTGATTCATCTAGACACAATAATAGCACTTTGTCCCTATTTTTCCAAAATAGACCCCCTTCTATGAATACATACTTGGATGCTTGCAACTTTAGAGTTCTCCTCTAATTATCATTCAATCCTTCAGGGCACTTCATGTGTCTAAGATAATACACTATGTTTGTGTACCAAGGAGTATGTTAAATGCTTGCAATTGTACCATCCTCATTCTCCACATTACAAATTTGGTTAGCTTCAATGTTTTCTTCTGCCATTAGTTTGGCTAGACCCTGTCCCCTTACTAACTTGGTAATTTGAATTTCCATATTAAATTATTGGATCTTATTGATCCATCTACATCTCTTCCCTGTTACCTCTATTTGTACCAAGATATCTTTCATAGCTGTGTGTGGTACATATGCAATTACTTTGGCTCCAACTAAATATGGTCTAAAAGCTTTCGTTGCTTTGACCAATGCATAGGCTTGTTTCTCCATAATATCATACTTTAATTCTAACCCCTGCAGTGATTTGCTAAAGAATGATATAGGTTGCTCATATCATTCATCATTCTTTTGTAACATAACAGCCGCTATGGTGTGGAATGAGGCCAATGAAAATATTTGGAAAGGTTTGACAAAGTCAGGAGATTTTAAAATAGGGGCTTCTTTGATGGCTTTCTTGATGGATATAAAAGCTTCCATGAATTATGTAGTCCAATCTATTTTTTCTCCCTTCTTAAGCATTTTTGATATAGGTTTGATAATTTCAGCAATATTTGACTCAAATCTACTAACAAAGTTAATCTATCCAAAAAATGATTGAATGGCTTTGATAGTTTTGGGTATGGGAATTTTCTACTCTTCCAGGGTCTATTCTAATTCCTTCTTTTGATACAATATGCCCCAAAAGCTTACCCTTTGTGATTGCAAAGTGGAATTTCTTAGGATTGAGACTGATACCATAATCTAAAGGTTTGATAAATATTTTCTCCAAGTGTTCTACATGGTCTTCTGCCTTTTTGGAATAAGCAGTGAGGTCATCCTAGTACACTACCATTATAGTATTGATTAAATATGCAAATACCACATCCATGGCCCTTTGGAAATTTTCCCCTACATTTGTGAGACTGAATGGCATTCTCACGTAGACATATGTCCCCCATGGTGTAGTAAAAGTTGTTTTGTATTTCTCAGAATCTTTAACTTTGATCTGATTATACCTAGAAAATACATCCATCATTGACAACTCACATCCTGTTACTCTATGCAATACGACTTCCATATTTGGGAGAGGGTAATTATCTTTAAGGAAGGCAACATTTAAATTTCTGAAGTATACACAGTCTAATATCCCCATATTTCTTCCTTACTAGGGCCAAGTTTGAGACCCATGTTGAATGTCTAATGGGTTTGATAATACCTCCTTCTCTGAGTTTTGCCAGTTCCTCTTGCATTTTAGGTTCCAGAGTTGGATTGATGGGCCTCTATTTTTTCCTGAATGGTTTTGCACCTGGCTTTAATGGAATCTCATGTTGGAACATATTTTACCTATATGCTTTAAGATCCTCATAAGACCAAGCGAAAACATACTTGTATTTTCTTAACAATGCAATCAGCATTTTTCTAATTGTTAGACTTAGCTTCTTTCTAATGTAAACTATTTTTGGTGCTAATTTAGTCCCCAGATTGATTTCCTCAACATCCTCTCTCTTTACTGGTGTTTGCTTCATGTGAGAATGATCATTTCCATCATATACCCTCTCTAGTGCCACAAGTCCTTTAGGAATTTTGTTGGTTTTAAGCTGCCAAACTTCTTTTCCAAATACAATCTATTTGTCATCTACTTCCTCAACAAATGCATTAAAGTTAATCTCCTAAGCTTCATACTAGTCTATACAATGGAGAAACTTTTTGAGATCAGTGTCATCATTGAAAACTTGCCAACTATAGATATTATCAGGGATAGTTTGCCTTGTTTTGAATTCAACTTGAGATACTTTGACTAGGGTGATATCATCTCTTTTTAGGGCTATATTGGCTAGGAAGTCCACCATCAAGTTCTTGGACCTGTCTATCCACTCAATGGAAAAAACATCAAATAATTCAATTGTATCCCACACAACATTTCTATATTGTTTTAACCTTTTGTTTTTTGTAGCATATTATGACTTGACTTCTAAAACAACAAACTCAAAGTCTCTAAGAACAATTAGTAGTTTGATCTTGTGTTTGATAGCCATATTCAAACCAATTAGTAGGGCTTCATATTCTTGTTGGAAAAACAAGGATACACAACTGAGAGGGGGTGAATTAGTTGTGACAAAAACTTAAAATTTTCTTACTTAATTTAATCTCAGATCTGATGTATAATCAATTAACCACAAGAAATTAACACATTAGAGAGACAAAGAACACCAATATTTTTTACGTGGAAACCATATTAGGGGAAAAACCATGGTGGATGTTAGTCCACAAGATTATACTTTGTTAAAAGTATAAAGAGAAATAATAAGGGGAATGCACATGCATTTAGGCACACTGCCTAGAGATCACTACTCAAATACAAAGGAGGACTCACTGTCCAACAATAAAAAATAGGATTAAAAATCTAGAGGGTATGAACTAAGAAAATAGCTTTCGCACAAGACTGATTATAGTTCCAATTACGCTTAACACTTCTTCATACTTCACACAATCTTCTTCACACTCTGCTCAACAATCAAAAGATAGAAACACTAGTCACACATTTACAGTTTCTTTGGAATACATTCAAACTTATGCATACACTAACTTCACTCAACCAATTGCTCTTATATATCCACTACATGATATTTCATCACAATTTAGTCAGCTAGAAAAATAAAACATATTTTCAATGTCTGCCCAAATTCACAAATAAATTTCTAGTGAAAAACCACCAAGGTTGGCCACAACATAGTGCAAACCCAAAATAAAACCTCCAACACAAAAATACTTTAGTTACTTTCACCTTGAAGATCCACAACATGCTACCATCAACATGTCAGCCAAGAACATGAAAAACCCGAACATGCAAAAGAAAAGATCTTCAACCACAAACACACCAATCAAAGTGGATGTACCACAATGATAGAGAATGATCTAGAGACATCCAAGAACACCAAGAAACAATAGAGAAGCATCCACAACAACAGAGATTTCTAGAATCACATAATCTTCATTCAGGAACACTGACAGAGACCACAAAAACACTATCATATCACAACACACTCAAAACTTCACGCGGACCTCTGAAATTCCTGGTAGATGATCTAGATATACTCAACAATGAACCCTTAAATCCACACTAGCTAATATTCAACATATAGAACAAGATACCTTCATGGCCTGCATTGTTCCACTAGGAACCTAGAACACTTCTTTTATAATTTTCTCAATATCCCCGACATATATAGCCTCTAGTACACCAAATGCTAATAGTGTTGACATCAATGAAAACCACATATCAGCAACCATATCCACAACATCCAACAATCTCCCCCTTTGGCATTGATGGAAACACATGATGTGAAAATACCATCAACCCAACACTTATTTTCTTCTGCACTTCTCCTCTTGAAAAGATTTTTCACAATACACTTCTCCCCCTTTGACATCAATGGAAAAGGTAATAATGGCCTTTCCATAAACACACTCTGAACCACATATTTTCACATCTGACTACTCCCTCTAAGTAGCATCCACAAAAACATCTATCCAGATCAGAATATAGCAATGAAGTTCAAGGATTGATGCAAGAAAATGCATCTTTTAGTTCTTATTAGGAGGGGTAATTACCCCTAGCATTCCTCTAAGATACTCAAAAGTTTCCTTCGGTAGTGGCTTAGTAAATATATCTACAATCTATTCTTTGGTAGGCACATACTTCACTCTGACTTCTTTCTCATTCACTTTCTCTCTCTAGAAATGAAACTTGATTGATATATGTTTATTCTTGGAATGCAACACCAAATTCTTTGAAATATTTATTGCACTTGAATTGTCACAATATATGGCAATAGGCTCTTCATATATCACCCTGATATCCTTCAACATCTATGTCATCCATTTCACTTGAGTACAATTGTTTTCAGCAGCAATATATTTTTCTTCAGCAGTAGATAGAGAAATGGAATTCTTCTTTTTGCTTAACTAGGACACCAACTTCTTGCCTAGGAAAAAAGCACCACCACTAGTACTTTTTCTGTCATCTACATCACCAACCTAATTCGCATTAGTATATGCACACAAAGTGAGAACATCATCCTTTGGATACCAAAGTCCAAAGTCAACTATTCCTTTTAGATATCTAAAAATTCTCTTGACAATAGTTACATGTGATTCTTTTAGATCAGCCTAAAATCTAGCAACCATACATACAACATTCATAATATCTAGTCTAGTCTGAGTCAAGTAGAGAAATCCATCGATGATTGACCTATATCTGGTTTGTTTTCTTTAGGAGAGTTGTCATTCTATGTCAACTTACATCTGGTCACCATGGGGGTACCAACAGGTTTTGAGTCATCCATTCCAAACTTCTTTAGTGGTTCTTTCACATATTTGGATTGAGAGATGAAAATCCCCTTGTCCAACTGTGTAACTTGCAATCCTAAAAAGAACTTCATTTCTCCAATCATACTTATCTCAAAGTCACTCTTCATTTCATCAACAAACTTCATACATAGATTATCATCTCCTCCAAAAATGATCTCATCAACAAAAACTTCTATAATTAACTCCATATCATTATCTAATTTGAAGTATAAGTTACTATCAACAGTACCTTTAGTGAATCCAAGCTTCAGTAGGTATTTTTCCAATCTAGCATACTGGGCTCTAGGGGCTTGCTTAAGTCCATATAGAGCTTTCTTCAACCTACAAACCATATCTCCTTTGTTTGTTAGCTGAAATCCATCTGACTATTCAATGTACACTTCTTCTAGTTCTCCATTTAGAAATGCATACTTTACATCCATTTGATAGACTTTAGAGTTCTTGTGTGCAACATAAGCAAGAAATAGTCTAACAACTTCAATCCTAGTGACAAGGGCAAAGGTTTCTTCAAAATCAGCACCTTCCATTTAAGAATAACTTTTACATACCAGTCTTGCTTTATTATGGACCACTTCACCTTCTTCATTCAGCTTATTTCTAAATACACATTTAGTACCAATCACATTTTTGTCTTTAGGTCTCAGAACCAGTAGCCATGTGTCATTCTTTTCAATTTGTGTCAGCTCTTCCTTCATAGCTTCCAACCAATATTCATCTTGATAGGCTTTAGTGACATTTTTAGGTTCAATCTTGGAAATCAAACAATATTCTTTTGCATTTTTTCTTCTAGTTTGCACTCCTTTACTCTTATCTCCTATGATTTGATTTTTAGAATTATTTAGCCTTACATACCTTGGAGTTTTGGGACATTCTTGAACTTCTGACTCTTCTGATCTTTCTTCTACACTTGCACTTGCCTGTGCCTCCTAACTGACTTGATTTACTAGAACAAATTGAGGTTGCTTCATTGGAACATATGGAATAATCTGAAGTAGATTTTGTGTCTAAGTATTCTTCCCTTGGCTTGTAATGTCTTTGTTTGAATCATAAATTCAATGTCTTGATGATTTGAAGTTCTCATCAACTCTGACATTTGCACTCTCAACCATCTTTCTTAGTCTTTTGTTATAGCATCGGTAGGCCTCGCTTTTAGTGGAATAAACTAGGAAGATTCCTTCATCACTTCTTGCATCAAATTTCCCTATATCATCATCTCTCCTGATATAACACTTGCTTCCAAATATCTTAAAATACTTACTAGTAGGCTTGTCACCAAACCATAACTCATAAGGTGTCTTACCAGAATTACCATTAACATTTACCCAGTTCAAAGTATACACGATAGTGCTTACCACTTCACTCCAATACATCTGAGACACATTTCCTTCCACAATCATTGTTCTAGAAGCATCCAAAATTGTTCTATTCTTTCTCTCTGCGCCTCCATTTTGTTGAGGGGTTCGGGGAGCAGATAATTGTCTTTTAATACCATGCTCTTCACAATAAGAGTTGAACTCCTTGGAGATGAGATCACCACCTCTATCAGATCTCAGACACTTGATTTTCAAACCTTTCTCATTTTTTTCCATAGCCTTGAAACTTTTGAACTTCTTCAATGCTTCACATTTTTCTCTTAAAAAGGAAACCCAAATCATTCTAGAGTAATCATCAATAACAAACATAAAATACCTTTCTCCATGAATACTTCTCACTCTGGAGGGACCAAAAAGGTCAGTATGTAGCAACTCCAACAAATTATTTGAATGAAACTATTTGCTCTAGAAAGAGACTCTAGTTTTTTTACCCATATGACATTCCTTGTAGATTATATCAGCAGGCCTCACTAACCTAGGTAGATCTCTTACTGCTTGAGTAGAACTTATCTTGATAATTTTTTCAAATTTTACATGACACAACCTCCTATGCCACAACCAGATTTCATCTACTTGAGCAATTAAACAACTTCCACTAGCAATATTCAGATGAAAAATATTACCTTTTGTTTGTTTTCCTGTTGCAATCATATTTTTGAAACTTCCATGTATCTTGCATCTTCCATCTTTGAACTGAAGATCATAACCCTTGTGCACCATCTTTCCAACACTCAACAAGTTGTGCTTTAGGCCTTCAACATAGAGGACATCATCAGTGTTATCCTTACCACCAAGGAAAATAGATCCTCTGCCACGAATCACACCAACATTGTTATCTCCAAATCTTACAACCCCACTGTCATTCTTTTCTAGACTCACAAATTTATTTTTATCACTAGTCATATGATGTGAGTATCCACTATCAATGACCCACTCATCTTTTTCTTCAACTTGGTTTGCAAGAGATTTTTCATCTTTAGTAGATTCAGTAGCCACAAGATTATTTTCAATGGTAGCAATGAAAGCCCATTCATCTTCATTTCCATTATCTTTATCAGACTCATGATCAGTCACTGCTTCTTTATCAAAGTAGCATCTATTTTGGAATCTAAACTTCTTAGGCTTAGATCTAGGAACTCTTTTAGGACATATTGATGCAAAATGACCCATTTTACTGCATGAAAAACAATTAATAGGCAATACATCTTCATACTTACCTTTTCCTCTTCTTGATTTGCAACCAGTGCTTCCAACTCTTCTACCTCTCTTTCTTTGTCTTCAAGTTGTTTTAGTTCTTCATCATACCTGGATATCTTTTTGGAACTCTCTCCCAGACTATATATTTCTTTGTTACCTCTGGATATAGTTGATTTGAATGTAGATTCAGTATTTAGTGTAGGTTCACCAAATTCACTTATTTCAAAAGAAACAAGCTTCCCGATCAACATGTCTTTTGTCATCTTGTTTAGTGATCTGAACTCTTCAATAGCATGAACCTTCATTTTGTAGGAGGGAGACAAGGATCTGAGTAATTTAGCCACAATTTCATCCTCATCCATAGAACCATTGACGCATTTGATACCCATCACTATTTCATTTACTCTCTACATAAAGGAAGTGATATTTTCATCTTCACCCATCTTCAAATTCTCATACTTTCCTTTCAAGCTCTATAGCTTAGCCATCTTCACCTATGCATCTCCTTCATACAAAGTTTTCAGTTTCGTCCAAATCTCTTGATCTGTCTGTAGACCCATCACATTAGCCATCTCCAAATCTGTCAAAGCACTCACCAGATCTTCAATAGCCCTAACATTATTTTTCAACATCTTTGATTTCATCAAGAGTTGAGGGACCATTCTAAGGAATAGTATATGGATATTTTGTAATCTTCAAAAAAGCTTCACCAATACACCTTAAGTGACATTGCATCCTAACTTTCCACATTAAATAGTTAGTGCCATCAAATCTAGGACTATCCTTCTTGAATGTTGTTGACATATTGGATCACCTCAAGATTTTAGACTTCTTTAGAGGAACCTGCTCTGTTACCAATTGTTGGCAAAACAAGGACACACAACTGAGATGGGGGGTGAATCAGTTGTGACAGAGACTTAAAATTTTCTTACTTAGTTTAATCTCAGATCTGATGAATAAGAAATTAACACATCAGAGAGACAAAGAACACCAAGATTTTTTACGTGGAAAACCTATTAGGGGTAAAACCATGGTGGATGTTAGTCCACAATATTATACTCTATTAAAAGTATAAAGATAAATAATAAGGGGAATGCACATGCATTCAGGCACACTGCCTAGAGCTCACTGCTCAAATACAAAGGACACATTATCCAACAATACAAATTAGGATTAAAAATCCAAAGGGTATGAACTGAGAAAATAGCTTCTGCACAAGCTTGATTATAGTTCCAATTAGGCTCAACACTTCTTCACACTTCACACAATCTTCTTCACACTCTACTCAACAATCAAATGATAGAAACACTAGTCACACATTTACACTTTCGCTGGCATACATTCACACTTATGCACACACTAACTTGGCTCAACCAATCGCTCTTATATATCCGCTACATGAGATTTCATCACAACTTAGTCTGCCATAAAATAAAACATCTTCTCAATGTCGGCCCAAATTCACAAATAAATTTCCAATGCAAAACCACCAAGGTCAGCCACAACATAGTGGAGACCCAGAATAACATCTCCAACACAAAAAGACCTTAGTTACTTTCACCTCAAAGATCCACAACACGCTACCACCAACATGTCGGCCAAGAACATGAAAAACCCGAACATGCGCAAGAAAATATCTTCAACCATGAACACACCAATCAATGTGGACCTACCACAAAGATAGAGAATGATCTAGAGACATCCAAGAACACCAAGAAACAATAGATAAGCATCCGTAATAATAGATATTTCTAGAATCAGACAATATTCATTTAGGAACACTAATATAGACCACAAAAACACTGTCAGATCACAACACACTCAAAACTTCATACGAACCTCTAAAATTTCTGGTAGATGATCTAGATATACTCAACAATGAACCCTTAAATCTACACCAGCTAATCTTGAATGTACAGAATAAGATACCTTTATGGCCTGCACAGTTCCACTGGGAACCCATAACACTTATTTTATAATTTTCTCAATATCCCTAACATCTACAACCTCTAGTACACTAAATGTTAATAGTGTTGACATCAATGACAACCACATATCATCAACCATATCCACAACATCCAAAAATTCTACTATATTATTTGTACTTTCAAACATCAGAAAAAATAAATATTTGAATGTAGTACCTTCAGATGAGATAAATACTACCCCTACTCCATTGCCTTCCTAACTACATGCTCCATCAAAATACATCCTCCACACACCATGCTGATTTTTAGAAACATGCTTGTCAATTGGATCAGTATTCACTAATTCAGGTTGGGAAGGCTCTATCCTAAAACTCCCTAAATCCATGTCACAAAAGAAATTTAGCTTCTCTTGAGCAACATAATCCACAATCTGATTCATCCTTGGTTCTCTATATAACTTGACCTCTTCACCATTGACTGGTATTGTGGCATAGGACAAGTCAAACTGTACATTTCCTCCAACTGTTGCAGTCCATTGTCTTGACAAAAGCATTCCAAAATGAGGAGGTGTATCAATCACAGTTATGTCAATATTATAAGTTGCTTGTGGATAACCAGCCAACTTCACCTCTACATCTTTCATAACTCCTATCATTGGGACAAGCCTACTATCCATAGCATAGTATTTTCCACCAGTAGTGTCCACCTATAGGCCAAGTTGTTTCATGATGCCTACTGGCATGATGTTGATAGCAACACCTAAGTCTATCATGCAATTCCTTACCAACTTATTATTTATGAGTAATGTAGTAAAGAATGAATCAACTTGTGGAGGATTTATCAATGTATCACCTAGAAAAACCTTAGGAACCTTTACCTTTTCCTTCTTATTAGTAATCTTGGTGGTCCCCTTGTTCTCATAGTTTGTGCTTTTATCATTTCCACTAGATATTAATTGAATATCACTATCCCTATACTCTTTTATCTTCATCATTTCTAATAATGGCATAGACATTTTTACCTGATACAAGGCCTGGGTGAAGTCAAAGGATGTATTCTTTGTTTTGGTTATCTTCTTTTGCTCCGGTGAATCTCCTTTGTTCTCCTCCTTTTCTTTTTTGCTTGTTTGATCAAAAAATTTCTTGTCTTTATGCAACTCTTTGTTTTCTTCCTTATGAACATGTTTTTGTTCATTCTTCTCAAGCTGATTATTTTCTACCATTTTTGGTGCTCCCTGCATTCCATATTTCACAAATATCCCTCTTGGAACACCTTCATCTTCATTTACTATTTTGTTTCTTAATCAATATTTTCTTTTTTCTTATTCTACTCTAGCAATGGTTAATTTCTTAATCTCTTCTTCAGTTGGCCTTCTTACACTACATTTACTTGAATGAGATGGTGCACTAAGAGAACATTGTTCATCATTGCTTTCTTCATAATCAAAAAAGACTTGTTGTTCTACCATATGATCATTGTATCTCTCGTTATCAATATCATATTCATAGCCTTCTTCTTTTGAGGATGAATATCCCTGCTCAATGGGATGTAGGGTGTGGGAAGTTAAATAGATTGTGTGATCCTCTTCATCATTGTCTATTGTTATCTCCTCTTCTTGTATTGATTGAGCTACAATACAATGGTCAAAGGAATGTGGCAGGTTGCAAATTTGACACCAAGGATTATTATTAACCATGTATGCTCCCCTCTTCTTTAAAGGATCAAGAGTTTCCTTATTTTTAGGCCTATCCATCATAGGCTTTCCATCCTTCCAATTTGTATATATGGCATATTATGCAACCTCAGTCTTTCATTTATGTATGTATTTTCTTGCCTATTTGAAGGGTTATTAACATTTTGGTGAACCCTAAGATTATCTCTCTTACCAATCATCCCAACAGCCTTCCTATTGTTTTCAATGGTCAATGCTATTTTTTGTGCTTCAACTAGATTTCTAGGGTACCTATTTCTAAGCTCATATCCTATCTTTGGATCAAATTATTTTAGAGAAATACTTAATGCTATAGGGTCTATCAATTTGGACCCAGGTGGTATCTTGTTATGTAATTTGGAGAACCTTTAGTTGAAGTCATAAACTATCTCATTCTGATATTTCTAGATACTTACCAATTCGTGCAAGGAAAAATATGGTGCACACTGATTCCCATACTCTTCAAGGAACTGATCATGGAACTCTTGAATGGAAGCAATAGAAGTTGTTGGTAAACTGTTAAACCAATCCCTAGCTTCTTCAATTAGTGGCATCATAAATAGCCTCATTTGTACATCTTCAGACTATATATCCAAATATTGAATAAAATAATTAAAATTCCTTAAGTGTTCCTCAGTCGTGACTGCACTACTTCTTATACATTTTGGGACAAGACCTCTCCAGCTGCTATCCATAGGGTAAGGATATACTTGGAATCCTACTAAGTCAAATTGTCTGATCATAGTTGTGTAGTGTTGAGGAGGTGGGTTTTGAGGATGTTGATATTGGTATAATGGATTATTGCATGGTACGTGAGGTGGTGGTATATATTGCTGGTCCGAGGGTGGCTGAGCATTTGGGTGTTGTGATGTATTTTTAGGTGGAACATTTGATGGTTTGTATTGATTCTCGGATTGATTTTGTGCTGCTTTTGGTGGATTGGAAGGTCCTTCACTAGTATTCTTTTTCCTGTGAGGTGGTGTGTATTTAGGGAGGTTAGCTATCTGCACATCAAATTGGGCTCTTTGTAGCTTCAAATCCTGGAGTTCTTTTATCACTTGGAGCTTCTATTCATATTCTACTCTCTTTCTTTCCATTTCTTGTCTTTCATACTCCAATTATGCATTTAATTCTTCCTGAGTCATATATTCATAATTTTCTTCATAGGCTACATTATCAACAGGCTCATTTTGATTCCCTTCAAGTAATGCACTTTTATGATCATGTTCATGTTGTCTCCTGATTCTTTCAGCCTCAAGTCCAGTCATGAATTCCTCCTCTTTCTTAGGATTTGGCTAAAAGAAAGGATTCTTTTTTTCTTCAGGAGTGTGAGATTCTCCAAAGGAGCTATTTTCATTTGTCTATGTGTCATAGTGATTAAACATCTCAAAGTGTGGTTTTGATGTTTTATCCTTACTTGTCATGCACATTTCATCAGACACCTTCTTACCTTTATCATTCTTATGTTTCCATTTACCATTGTCATTAAGACCTTCTACCATGCATGTTGTCAGCTATTGTGATGGTCTGAACTGTAGGGTTTGTTCTTTCTAATGTGTACTCTATTTTTTCAATCTCAATGTACTTATTTTTTCAGAGTTGCCACTCAATTTTAGGGAAGTAAAATTATTTTATAATTTCTTGTTCCCAGCGGAGTCTTCATGCAAGGTACTGACTCTGTGATGATGACCTAGATTCAAATTTGACTCCCCAGCAGAGTCACCAATCTATTAGTTCTCAAAAACGCTGGTTGAAAAACCACAAAGGTTACCAAGCTCTTGGTATGTTTTAGGCTAATGAACAAGGCCAAATGGTGAACTTGAACCTTCCTCTCTTTAGGTTCTACCAAACCCAGGTGGGTATACCTAATGCAAGTGAAGTAGACGTAAACTATGTATTTCCTATTTGTGTAATCTATCCACAATGGAAATTGGAAGTGGAAAGATGCAAGTCTAATTTGGTATAAATTGTATAAGAAATATCAAGGTGAAGTTTATTAATATGTTTAGTCAATAGATGTAAGGTTTTGAAAATAAATTTGATGAAACTAAATGATGAAATGTATGAGACCAATGCCTTGCTAGGTATATGGAGTAAAATGAAATTGTAAGATGAGTGGCTTGTATTTGGCAGTAACTCTAACTATTTGGCACACTAATATTGGTTTATAACTTGTATAAACATGCAAGAATGCAATTACCAAGTTCTTCTTATCAGTTCAAATGACCTTTTCTAGATTACTGTGATTAATTAAAAGAATTTAATCCTTCTATGAAGAAGCCAGTTAACTGAACCACACAAGAACAAATGTGCCTTGATAAATTGAAAATATCCTTGATTCATCAATTTAAATAATAAGGAAATGTCAACGTTGGAGACAACCTGATAATATTTTTCAATTAATTCAACAAACAATTAATACCAATATGATGTCACAAAATCAAATATCTTTCGTTAGCTTCTTCAAAATTGTGCTTGCAACATTGTCTTTTGAAATGTAAGCATTATGACAACCTTTTGTTATTTATCTATCCCTATTCGAATATTTCTTTTTCCTATCTCTAATGATTTCTTTTGACCTTGGTCTCTCTTATATATACGAGAGGAAACAAGCTTCAGACCAAAGGTCATGTCTTTTGATAACAAAACATAATTTTGAAATTAAATATAACTAAAGAAAATTAATCATAACATGTGTTTTAATCTGTTAATCTTCGGGTAAAATCTCGTGGTCATATAAGACCTGTTTAAAGCTTTTACTGTATGATACTTCCTCTTCATGATGTATAGAATCAATCTTCATTAGAGCCCAAATATTTTTCCTACCACTTATTAATTGTCAAGTCACTTGTACATTTGAATTGATGTGCAACTGCAAAGTTTGTAAGATGACTCTTCCATCTGTTATCCAAGATATTTCTGACATCCACCACAAAATTTGTATATCCATTATCCAGCATGATGATCCCATTGAGAAAAGAATGGAACTTGCTAAGATTGATCTCCCCATCATCCTGTATATGTGTTAGGCACTTAGGAATCATCTAAACAAATTCTTCTCTCCATTCATGTATACCTTTCAACTGATTTTCATCTTTGAGGATTAATGGGCTGAAGAGGTATTTGAAAGAATCAAATGCACTCCTCCTACTTTCCATTTTCTTCCTTATATCCATCAAATATTTATACTCATCAATCACACATTTCACCATTTCATGTGTAGGTTTGAGCCTTGATGGGACCTCTAGATCCCTATGTGAATCCTTGCATAAAGTAGTCAATATTTGGAAGGTAGGTTTCCATCTCTTTTGAAGCTCTTCAAGGATGGGGGAGTTAGTATTTTTCTATTCCAAAGCTTTAATCAAATTGCTGAAGTTTTCATGTACTCCATTTATCTTCTCCTTTAGTATCCAAACTCTATACTCTAATATCCTTTTTAGAGTCTCTGTGATATGATTCTTGGCATCTTCCATGTTATGTTTCTTTAGCTTATCAATTTCTTTCCTCATTTGTTGTATCTGTGGGTCCTCTACCTAGACAGGTGGGTGATAGAAAATTAATTCATCTCCTTTCACTATGGTGGCCTGTTGCAACTATTGTTTTAGCTTTATATTTTCAATAAATATCTTGTTCACCTCATTATTCAATAATTTTAATTTCTTCTCATACTCGTTAATCTTTTTCTCCATATTTTCAACTACATCCTTGGTGAACATTGTAGAATGCATAGTCATAGTGGTAGCTTATGTAGGAGTTCTATCCCTCATTGTTCTGACCATAGCTAACCCCTCTTTTCATGCACTACATCAAAAATTCAAGGCTTCCTTGTACTTTTCTATTTTTTCCATAGAGTAAGTTTTTGGGTAGTATGGTTATACCCTATTCCTGAGACACCTTCCTTTGAATCAAACTCTGCTACCAATATGGGGTCATCATGTGCTTTGATTTGATCTAAATGATAATTTTTGGATAGCTCCATCCCTGGTATAATTAGCATATCACTTTTTAATACCATCTCTCTCGCCTCCTAGGGGGTGAGATTAATGCTATCAACATTTAACTCTGCAAATGTCTGAGCCTGGATCTCAGCTTGCTTCGACTCATCAGCTCCAATAAGATTTATTTTCAACATTTCACCAAATTGTTTCATTTTCATTTTAATCCAAATGTCCTTAAACTCATTAGTATTGATAAAATTATCATCCTCCATGAACCTTAGAGAGGCTACTACCCTCTCATCTTCTTGAATTTCGTCAATTCCTTCCTCTGAAAGCCTGGCCTTAGGATCATGGGACATTTGACTTATCTGTTGTTCAACTACCTCCTTTATCTTAGTCAGAGCTAGGACTACTTCTTGTTCTTCATCATCACTTGAGCCATAATCAACCAATGGCTCAATCTTCTGTCTCTTAGCCTGTGGTTCATGAGTGGGAGATGGAGGGGATGGATGTGTAGGTGATGGGGGTGGTTCCTGTGATGTGGAAGCTTCATGTGGTGGTTGGTGAAGTGTGGGAAGTGGAATCAACCCCTCATCTTGGTCCATTTTGTATAATTCATTAAATTTATCAAGGATCATTTGCATCCTTTTCAGAAGCTTGGGTTCACTTGCAAAAAACTCTGAAAATTTTATGCTTCTCCTTCTGGTGCAGGAGCACCCAAGGCCTTCAAGGAGTTGTTCAAGAGCCAAGAGTTTGTAAGGGTTAGGAGGACCTATAAATTATATCAAAACATCAACTATGACCTTTTGAAGCTTATAATGGCATTTGGAGAGGATAAATGCAATGAGAGAGTCAACTGTCCTAAGGGTCCTGATAAGGATCCTAGGACCAAAAATGCAATATAAAGGGAAAATAATGTTCTAGGGGTTTGATTAGTAATCTAATGCTTTAATTAGGTCAAATAAGGTTGGACATTGAAGATCCAATGGTTTTTAGATAATAGAATTTAATAAATTTCAAGATTGTAATTTCAAATTTTTGAATTTCACTTTAGGCGAGAAAAGGAGTTTTAGGTGTTTTAGAGGTAATTATGCATTGTAATCAATTCCAATCAGTTGGATCAGTTGGGGGATGGTTCTATAACCAAAAAATGGTCATTTTTATGGAGGTTGGGCATTTGGAGAAGTGACTGTACGAACTGCTACAGGAAATAGTGAAAAAACACAGTTTTCTTGCATTTTCTTGAGTCTTTTTGATGATCTATTGATTCCTTTTGAATTTATAATAAATTGGATGGTTTAAGAACCTGTATTTACTTTCAATTAACCTCTTGAATGATCTGATAGACATTAGGAATCATTTTTTGTAACATATTGCTTACTGTCCTCAAGAATAACACAGAATTTTCACTAGTTTTGGTGGTTTTCATGGATGATTGATCCATTTCAAGGTATAATTCTACTGTGACCTATGAAATGGATCATTCCTAACATGTAACATACATATTTAACAAACTAATGTGCAGGGAAGAAGAATATTGAGGTGTACACCAAGATTTCACAATGCAAAGTGCTTGAAGTTGGAGGCTAGGGTATAGCAGCAGAAGATCTGCCTTAATGAGGGGCATGTTTTTGAGTTGGGATAGACTAAATATGTTGTGCTAATGGTGTAGAGTCAATTAGAAAGTTCTGGAAGTGATTGGAAGGTTAGTTTTCAAGAAGCCCTAGTTTTTGAGGCAAGTTAAGGAGGGGTTTGTGTTTGAGCATGTTAGAGGTGTCATAGAGGTCTAAAAACTTGGATTCCTTTGTTTTGAGTCATTTTAAGGGACTTTTGAAAGTTTCATGGTCAGGGGTTGAGTTTAAAGAGGAGTTGCTTTGAAAAAGAGGGCTAATTAGGCCTAAATTGGAGGAAACAACAGATTTTTGATTGGTGTGCTCCAAAAAAAGTGCCATCAAGAATCTAGTATGTTATGTATCATCACAAACCACATCTAGTTCAATCATTATTTTGGAGGTTCCTTTGGAAAGTTTGAGTGCAAAGTCAAAAATCCTTTGCTAGAGGCCTAGTTGGGCTAGTAGCCTAGTTAAGGTGAAAAATTGGTTTTGTGTCTAAGTCAAAGGGTTGGGCTTTGAAATCATTTGGTCCATAAGGAAGGAAAATAAGTCATTTGGTGCATTATTGAGGTTTGTCTCCACCAGGGTGCCTGAAGAAGGGTTGAAATTGCATCATTAAGTTCCTTGAAATCTTTGTGTTTGTTTCAAAGTCCCAGAACCTCTGCATCAGAGTGGTATCAGAGCAGTGAGTAGGTCCTTTAGGGATTGGAGAAACAACAATGGCACGAAAAAATCAATTGGCAAGAGATTTGGAAGAGTTGAAGGAAATCTTGGAAAGGGAGAGAAGAGAAAGAAGGGAACAAGAAGCAGCAAGAGAGCAGGCCAGAGCAAGAGAAGAAAGGAAATGGAGAAGGGAGAGAGAGACCATGCAAGCAAGGATAAATAACCTTGAGAGGAGTAGGAGGAGAGAAGAGCAAGAAGACCAAGAAGACAATGATGAAGATGAAGAGCATGTGAGGGTAAATCAAGAACAAGCAGTAGATGAGATAGAAGACCCTGAGGAAAGGAGGTTACTAAGATTGTTGAAGGCAGTACAAGGTCGTGGAGGAAAGAGCCACATATACTTGCCTATCTATCAAGGGAAGATGGATAGTGAAGAGGTGTTGGGATTGCTTGATGCCTTAGAAAACTATTTTGAGTTTGAGGAGATGGATGAAGAGAGGAAGGTTAAGTTTGCCAAAACCAAGTTGAGAGGCACATCATTGACATGGTGGACTATTTTTCAGAATGATAGGATGGCTAGAGGATTGGAAAAAGTCTCTACATGGGCTAGGATGAAGAGTTTGGTCAAAGAGTAGTTCCTACCATCTGATTATACAATTCATGTGAAGAGGATGAGGCAAAATTTAAAGCAAAAGGACTTGGATGTTATGTCCTATAATGAGCAATTTCACAAGCTTAGTATCAGAGGAGGTTATGAAGAAGAGGATGAGAAAATAGCCAGGTATATCAATGGCTTGAGGTACAATCTACAAGATGAGATTGGTTTGCAATTGCCAAGGACATTGGGAGAATGTTTTTAGTTGGCCATTAGAGCAGAAGAAAAGGTGAAGAGGAAGCAAGAAAGGTCAAGCAATGGTGGAAGAGGAGGTAGTTCAAATAGGGGCAGAGGTAATAGAGAACAAGGACAAGGCAACAATGACAAGAGCAGCAATGACAAAGGCAAAGAGGTATTTTCTGATCAAAGAGGTGGATACACTCCTAGAGGAGGAGGCAGATTTGGACAAGGTAGAGGACCATTCACAGGTAGATGTTTCAATTGCAATGAACCAGGGAATCCTTCCTTCAAGTGTCCTAAATGGGAACAAGCCGATAGGGGCAGAGATAGGAGAGCTAACTTGGTACAAGAAGAAGAAGAAAAGAAGGAGGAACCAAAAACATTCATGGAAGACCCTATGACTGATGGTGAGTTTCGTATGATCAAGCAAGGAGAAAGACTTCATCAAGAATCGAAGGTAACTATTTTCAAAACAAATTGTCTCAGTCATGGTAAGATCTGCAGATTGCTCATAGATTTAGGGTCACATAGCAATTTAGCTTCACTTGATATGATAACCAAGCTAGGGATTGAAACATTTGATCATCCTACTCCCTATAAGGCCACTTGGGTAACTCAAGGACAACATGTAGAGATTGGTGAGAGAGGTTTTGTTGATTTCTCAATTGGATCATATCATGATAGGGTGCTTTGTGATGTCATTCCAATGACTTGTGGTCATATCATCTTGGGAAGACCATGGCAGTATGCTAGAAGGACATTGCATGATGGATTTCTTAACAAATATTTGGTTCACAAAGGAGATGTTAGATTCAAATTAGTGCCCTTGCCTTTGGAGCAGTCTAATGATAGTTTTGTGATTTGTTTTGAGAAGAGTTTGCAGGTGAAAAACCAGGGTGAAATAGGGGAAGACATTGGTAGATTGAGAAAAGACAAGTTGTAGCAGGGTTGTGAAGGAGACAGTCCTAAAAATCAGAATTTTTGGGACTTGAATAGTCTTAAGGTAGGGAATATTGAATGCCCTATAGTTGAGGGTGATAGAGGTGATGTCATTTCACAAAGGAGACAGGGGAATGAAGGAAGAAACAGGGTACAAGGGCAGGTTGAGATCAAACAACTAAGAGGGCAGTCTCATCAATGTTTTGATTTTGTCAAGAATGCAGATTGGCAGAAGAGGAAGACAGTGACTTTGGGAGACTACATACCTTCTCATTGGAAGAGGAAAACATATGAGAGCAAGGGGTCTTTTGGTGGCAACACATGGGATACTTCTTGGGGCAATAATTCTTTCTTTCTTGGGGAGAATGGTGCAGGAGCACCCAAGGCCTTCAAGGAGTTGTTCAAGAGCCAAGAGTTTGCAAGGGTTAGGAGGACCTATCCATTATATCAAAACATAAACTATGACCTTTTGAAGCCTATAATGGAATTTGGAGAGGATAAATGCAATGAGAGAGTCAACTGTCCTAAGGGTCCTGATAAGGATCTTAGGACCAAAAATGCAATATAAAGGGAAAATAATGTTCTAGGGGTTTGATTAGTAATCTAATGCTTTAATTAGGTCAAATAAGGTTGGACATTGAAGATCCAATGGTTTTTAGATAATAGAGATTAATAAATTTCAAGATTGTAATTTCAAATTTTTGAATTTCACTTTAGGTGGGAAAAGGAGTTTTAGGTGTTTTAGAGGTAATTATGTATTGTAATCAATTCCAATTGGTTGGATCAGTTGGGGGATGGTTCTATAGCCCCAAAATGGTCATTTTTATGGAGGTTGGGCGTTTGGAGAAGTGACTGTACGGACTGCTACAAGAAATAGTGAAAAAACACAGTTTTCTTGCATTTTCTTGAGTCTTTTTGATGATCTATTGATTCCTTTTGAATTTATAATCAATTGGATGGTTTAAGAACCTATATTTAATTTCAATTAACCTCTTGAATGATCTGATAGATGTTAGGAATTAGTTTTTGTAACATATTGCTGACTGTCCTCAAGAATAACATAAAATTTTCACTAGTTTTGGTGGTTTTCATGGATGATTGATCCATTTCAAGGTATAATGCTGCTGTGACCTATGAAATGGATCATTCCTAACATGTAACATACATATTTATCAAACTAATGTGCAGGGAAGAAGAATATTGAGGTGTACACCAAGATTTCACAATGCAAAGTGCTTGAAGTTGGAGGCTAGGGTATAGCAGCAGAAGATCTGCCTTAATGACGGGAATTTTTTTGAGTTGGGATAGACTAAATATGTTTTCCTAATGGTGTAGAGTCAATTATAAAGTTCTGGAAGTGATTGGAAGGTTAGTTTTCAAGAAGCCCTAGTTTTTGAGGCAAGTTAAGGAGGGGTTTGTGTTTGAGCATGTTAGAGGTGTCATAGAGGTCTAAAAACTTGGATTCCTTGTTTTTGAGTCATTTTAAGGGATTGTTGAAAGTTTCATGGTCAGGGGTTGAGTTTAAAGAGGGGTTGCTTTGAAAAAGAGGGCTAATTAGGCCTAAATTGGAGGAAACAACAGATTTTTGATTGGTGTGCTCCAAAACAAGTGCCATCAAGAATCTAGTATGTTATGTATCATCAAAAACCACATCTAGTTCAATAATTATTTTGGAGGTTCCTTTGGAAAGTTTGAGTGCAAAGTCAAAAATCCTTCGCTAGAGGCCTAGTTGGGCTAGTAGCCTAGTTAAGGTGAAAAATTGGTTTTGTGTCTAAGTCAAAGGGTTGGGCTTTGAAATCATTGAAAACAAGTTTTTTTGGGTCTCTTAAGAGTGTTCCTAGGGTTTGGGTCCATAAGGAAGGCAAATAAGTCATTTGGTGCATTATTGAGGTTTGTCTCCACCAGGGTGCCTGAAGAAGGGTTGAGATTGCATCATTAAGTTCCTTGAAATCTTTGTGTTTGTTTCAAAGTCCCAGACCCTCTACATCACCTTCTTATTCTCCCACTACATCATTATTATCCATCTTTTCCTAGTCTGTATTACATCATCAGGATACACCTGATTTCTGATAACATCCTCCTCAAGGTAAAATTCATGTGAGATGGCCCTCTTTGTCAACAAGGTTCTTCTAAGCATGTTGATATGACCCTCTGGGTCACACACTCTTTCTTTTCCAAATTTGAGGGGATAGTTAATCCTCATGAACCTCTACAATTCTTCTAACATATCATACCCATTAGCTAACTCTTCAAATACAGTTCAATAAGGCCAAAATGTAGCTTTCCTTTGATTTCTCATCAAATCATGCTCCATCCAAAGCATCTGCCACATAAACACCAGAAAACATACCCTTGCAGGTAAAAACTTAGGAAAAATATGTGGTGCTTGGTCACATCCATATACTCTGATAATTGTGTGTTGAGGCATAAAAATCCAATCAACATAGTTGTGGGAACAACCTTGGTCTGGCTTATACTGTACAGGCCTCATTATTTTTATCAATGAATCAAGCAATCTTGGTGTTGGGAAACCAAGGGCAGCTATCAATCTAACATAAAAAATATCTTGAAATACTTCAAAATCACACTTTGTACATCTGCTATCCCATATGTAATACCAATTTTTCACATGGAGTCTTACTCCACTATCTTGTGTGCATAATTTCATTCTTTTAGTCCACTTTACTTCATTTTGATATAGGACTAAGTGACATAATAAAGAATATTTCCTAAAAGTAATAGGGGCCTTAGCTTCCTTAACTTGCAACAAATCCTCATGTATTTGTTCCTCAATTATGGATGCAAAATCAAACTCTACAATTGACTCAAAATGTTGAATTATCATGACCATTCTCATCAACCCTATTGGTATATGCTCCTCTGCATCTATCTGAAAGACTTGACACAATGCATGATAGGTATTCTTGAAATAAACCTAAAATTTTGAGGCTTGGAAAGATTCCATTCTAGAGGAAGGGATGGAGAGTTTTTTGTTATCATCACCCCTCTTCATGTGTAGGGGGAGCTCATCACCTCGATATGTTCTTCTCAATCTCTTATACTCCTCTAGTTTCACTGGGAATAGAATTCGCTTTGAAGAATTTCCTTCACTCCCACAATTTGAGCTCGTTTGCAACTTGGTTTTAGTTGTTATGAAAAAATCTCAACTTCTTTTGTGTATTTTAACACCAAGATGTATTTACTCTTGTCTCATAAATTTGCACAATTCAAATCTTTGTATCGAGCTCAATTTTATATTTTGATGTTCACTGATGTGGTTGGTGTGTTTTAAATGACCCAATGGCTTGGTTACCACACTACCTTGTGTCACTTTTTACTCCCCCACAATACCGTGGTGTGTCTTTAGTATCCTTCTCCAATGTACCACTCTATTGTGGGCTACCTTTTGCTCCCTATGGTACCACGGTGTCTCCTTAGTACCTATCTTTGAATGACTGCTCTACCATGGGCTATGTCTTGACCCCTAGAGGTGTAGCAATATAGTGTGAAGTTTGCGGTAGATAGTAGTGGTTTCTCTCACTATCATACTACGAGCTGCTTAGGGATGATTTGCGGTAGAGAGTTATGATATGGGTGTTATGAGGGGTGGCTAATGTGATAGAGGTAACGTGGTAAAGGATAAAAATGACCTTGATAGGTGATAATGTGATGTATTATGAAAATAAGAATGAGAATTTTGGATTTTAAATGATAAAATACTTAGAATTTTTTTTATGAAAATTCTAGTTCTGACAAGTTACCAAATGAATAGGAATTAAAATATGGCCCAGCATAAGATAGTGGATCTAGTGGCATACCTTTCCTTGGAGCCCAAGGCTTCCTTCGTGCAACTTAGTAGACTTGGTATTCCTCAATCTGGATTTATTTGAACTCAGGTGGAATCTGCTTTCTTTCAATATTAGCTACCATCTTGCATCTGGAGTCCCTCTTCTTTTGTCTACAGTGGGGGAAATACTTTGTCAACATTGCCTCTTCCTCCTCTTGTTTCTTCTTAGACTAAAGTGTATCTAGCTGAGTAGCTAGATTGTTTATAATGTCTTACTTGAAGTCTACCAACAAATGAGTAATCTACATTCTTGAAACTCCACCGATAGTTTACTTACCCATGGAAGATTAGTAATCTCTCCCTTTCTTCAAAGCTTCCCTAGAGTAGTTTTGTCATATTTTCTTGATATCTTCCCAAGGAACTTGGGATATATCTCCTCCTCCCATGAGGTCCAAGGCATTAGTGCAGTTGTCATTGATTCCTCTCAGAAAAATCAACTTTTGTGAGTCTTCATTGAGTGTATGGTGTGAATATTTTTGTAGGAAAAGCAAAAAATTTGAAATATAATCTTTTAGGATCTCATCTTCCTTTTGTTGCATCCTTAAAATGTCACCTCCTCTCATGTCACTACCCCTACAACATTCCTTTTATTTCTCAAGGAATTTTGTCTTCATATCTTCCCAAGTTTCCACAGTATCTCTTCCTAGGCTCATGAACCATCTTAATGCAACCTCTTTCATAGTGGTAGGAAATAGCTTAATCCTATGGGCATAAGTGGTATAATCATAACTCCTGAAGAGTATGTTAAACTCAAACAAAAAGGTATCAAGATCTTCTGTGACAAGTCCATAAAACTTGGGGAGTGCTAAAGCAGGGATGTTCTTGATGTTGTCAACTTCATTCTAATGGGAAATGGGGAAACAAAAAGTTGGTTGGTTAGGTCTTTCCTATTTGCATCACCCATGCTTGCTTGATGTAGTTCCAAAGCAAAGGGGTTCTCAAGATGATTTTGGTCTTCAGAGGGGACTTCAAAGCTAGTCAAATTAGGAAATGCATCAACAAAGGGATGTGGATCTTCTTCCTCTTTTTCTCTTGGCAAGTTCTGATATTCAACTAGTTGGAATGGATTAGGATTGTTAGGAAGGAATGTCCCATAAGAATCCCTTCTCCTTCCTCTATGCATGTGGTGTCACTCACTATCAGCTAGCTCACACAAAGAATTGGAAAAGAATAAGGGGGGTCATTACTTCCTAAATGAGGGTATACTAAGAACAACTTCCAGAAACACTACAACAAGAAAAACTATCAATGACTCTAAAGAACTCCCTAGTTTGACACCATCCCCGACAACAGTGCCAGAAATGTTGGCCTCCTACAATGATTTAATAACTAATCCTTTCCAACCATGATTCAGAGATTGGACATCTAACCTGAATAACTATTTCAATCATCATGAAGGTGCATTTAACTTGTCAACCCAGGGACATGAACCTGAAATGGGTTAGCACAGTATGTACACTAGGAACCCAAAGTAGCCATTTTCATTCTATAGCTAAGGAATTCACAATACTGAAAGTAAATTGCTTAGAAGGGAATACCATAAATTCCAATCATCAATCAACAACTACATAAAACTAAAATGCATAGTAAAAATGAAAATCTAAGCAAACAAACAGGGAACTACTCTGTCTGCTTTGGTTGTAGGAACAGTCACATAATGAAATTCTAGTGGCTATAGGAATAGTTGGTGCTATATTTCTAACTAATTACTAAACAGCAAGTAATGCTAAAATAATACTAAACTAAAGGACATATTACTCACCAAGTGAGCCCCCTTGGATAAGTATTCTCTAAAACTAACGAGAACTCAAATTCTCAAACTCAGAACTTCATTTTATTCACTTTAAATCATGAGTACAAAAGAGTAATATATCTATATTACTAAAAACTCAAGAGTGCAAGTACAATATCAAATCATGCAACCTCCAAAGAAAGAGAATCTAGTCTTTATTTATACTATGAACTAAACAAGGCAGTCAACTCCACGACTAGGAGGACGCCATTTAGGGAAAACAAATAAAGTGGAGTGGTGGTGGTTACATGTGCATAGAATTTGGTTAGACATGTAGGTCCAAATGCATATTTAGCATAGCAATAATGCTCGCATCTTCTCAACCGGCATTAAAGTCCACTACAAGGTGGTTACACTCACTTTGCATGAGGAATCTTCTATCGTCAACCTCCTTTGACCTTTGAGTGATTCCTTTGTTGGACGTTATGGTGCATGCCCAATTGGCAATGTCTTCCTCAACTTAGCATACTCAAATTAAATCTGCATGGCAATGTCAGTATGTACAATAACTGCATATCTATAACCACCTTAAGGAACATTCATTAACCACATGCAAACTTAATATAGACAATCCATTTAACATGCCATTATCATTAAAGGTTTTCAAAAATAAGATTAAGCCCAATGTCAATAGTTTGAGGAAAATATCATTAAAATATCAACACTTAATGTCAAATTCCATGATAACTTCAGCAAATAGATCACAAATTCTACCCAAAACTAGACCATATTCTAGACTCGTCAACAACAATAGTCAATGAGTACAACATAAGATACATGAAGTCTACTCCTTATTACTCCCAGGCCAATAGCCAAGTTGAGGTGACCAATAGAGAAATTGAAGCTATTTTGACCAAAATAGTAGCTATCCATAGAAAGGATTGGACAAACAAGTTACCAGAAGCTGTTTGGGCCTACAAAAATACTTGGAAAACAACTATAGGCTTCACTCCATTTGATTTTCTGTATGGAAAGAAAACCATGATGCCCATTGAATTTGAACATAAGAATCTTAGGACTATAGTAGATTTGGGGATGGATATATCTGAGGCATAAAGAGAAAGAATCATGCAACTAAATGCTTTGGATGAGATGAGGAGAGCAACCTTGCATTAGACAAAGGTAGTGTAGAATCAGAGAATCAGGTGGCATGACAAATTCATCAAGGACAAGAAATTCCAACTAGGAGATTGGGCACTACTCTAAGACTCAAGGTATCAAGACAATGCAAGAAAATTGCAAACAAGGTGGCTAGGACCATATGAGGTTGTTGAGGTCTTTCCTAATAGTGTCATGTAGCTCACTACTATTGACCCAGTCAGATTTAAGTTGCTTGTCAATGGTCATTGCCTCAGATTGTATCACAAGACAACTTCCAATGAGGAGTTCCTATAGCAATTCACTCAACATGTAGAACCTGAGCTTCCTACAACCAACGGAAGTGGACCTAGTGTCCCTCCTTCTAGCTAATTAAGATATGTACTTGTCATAATAAAGAATTCCACTTTCGTGGGAGTCCACTTTTTCACCCATCCACCCATTCGCCCATCCATCACAACCTTTCTCTCTCTTCCATTACTTCACTTCATTCCACTCCACCTCACTCCACCTCATTTTCATTAATTGCTCAACTTATTTCCTAAAAAGGAAAACAGTAGTTTCTCCACAATCTTTGCAACAAATCCTCCACATATTTAGGTATGTGCGCATTAATTGCTATATCTTAATTGTCTTTAGTGCATTCATTTAATTTTTGTACGTTAGTATGGACGTTCACCATAGCATTCCATTATTCCCTACTCTTTTCAAATCATCATCTCGCATGTGAGGACACATGCGCAAATTTAGGTTGGGGGGAGGAAAAAGATATGAATATTTTTCCCACGTGTCATTCCATGTTGGTCTATGTCAGCAAAATTTAAATTGAGCTAATTTGAAATATGAGTGAGAGGGCGACTCACATGTGTGAGGTGACACCAACTGCCACCACCATTTGTCTCCATCATAGCTTTCCTTTATTACTCCTTCCTTTCCATTATTGAGCCTATCATAATCTCAAGCTGCAAACAAAAGGTAAAGTAGAAAGGGAAAATTCAGTCGACATTGGCATTGGAAATTTAGTAAGTGTTGCAGGAAAGTGAATTTGGTTTTCAGACGAGAATTGTAGGAAGGAAACTGTAGAGTGATTGTTTGATTGCAGACAATGGGAGGTGGGTTAATCAGGAATGAACCCACGGTTCATGACGTATTACTGTAGGATGCACGTTCACAAGCTAAACTCAGAAACTATGGCTGGTTAGACTACTTCTTGAAGCTGAATGGTTTTAATGAAGACATTGCATAAGAATTTTCCCAGACATTTTCTGAAGGAAAATCCATGGTAAAAGGGCTAGAGGTATTGGCTACTGAAGAAAGAATTGTAAAATTTACAGGGTTACTTGTTGACGGTGAAAATTACCCTACTTCCAAAGACGCTAGATCAGCTAAGGCTGAATTTATAGAACCTAGTGACCCTCCATGGAGCATGGACAAACAAGTTGCAAAAATAACCTCTCTACCTGAGCCATGGAAGCAGATAGTTGTTTATGTCATAAAATATATCACTTGTGAAGGACACCAGTCGAATCTACACTTTGTGCACTTCAAGCTCTTGAATCACATGATGCACAGGAGGAGGATGAATGTGCCAAATGTGTTGTGCAACCTTCTTTCAATCATGGTGGCTGAGACTCAAAAAGGTAGGGACAATTCCATTTCCCACCATTTTCTGATTAAATTGTTAGTTGAGAAGTCTATACATGATATGTCTAGAATGACCTGGGAAGAATTCATAAAAATTGATGAAATTAGACCTGAGCACTTGCAACCTACAGTTTTACCTCAACCTTGTAGGTCTAGCAGGAGATTGAGCATGGTTGAAGCCACTCTTGGTGCTTCAACCTTTGGTGCAGGCCCTAGTGTAAACCCTCCTGCAACAAAAGAAATCATAGAAATTAGCTCTTTTGGGATAGAGCACTTAGACAAAGAAAGTTCCCCTCTATATTTTGATGATGATGTTCCACTTGGCATCCTAATGAAAACTAGGGCACAAAAGAGAGGCAAAAATGAGAAAAGAAAAAGCTAAAAAGTAGCTGGTAGAAAAAGAAATACCAAGCTCTAAGAAGCGGAAGGTTGACACTGTTCATCCTGTAGCCAAAGAAAAACATGAAAATCCTCCTAGAAAATCAAGACCAGTCAAGCCAGCCTTTGGTATGCCTCTGTAGGAAAGACCTAAGTCTAGAGAAAATATCAAGGAAGAAAATATATTTAAGACAACAACAAACATAACATTAGCAAATCTTGTTGATATTGTAGAACAAGTCAAAAATCAAGGGTATGAGGAAAATCATGATTTCTTGCAGTAAGAGATCCTACAACATGAGCAAGAACAAGAACAAGAACAAGAGTTGTTGTAGCAATAGTAAGAATTGAGAGAACAATCAGTACCCCTGCAGCCAAATTTGATGGGACAACCTGAATCCTTGTAATTAGTACTATATGGAGAGCAAGCATTAGTGCTAGGAAAAATGTTGGTAGGAATACATAACCCCCCAATTTTTTTAATGCACATGGAAGGTATGCATTTATGGAAAGAGATGAAAAGAAGGGAAGAAGAATGGAAGGAGGAGAAACATAGGTCGAAGAAGGAAATTCAAAAGAAAGATGAGGAGATTGAAGACAAGGATGCAAAAATTTCCACCTTGAAGAAGAAGGTGGATGATATGGCAACCTTGGTACCACATATTTTAGAGTGCAGGATCCCTCCAAGTGTCTATGCTTTGGATTTGAAGGAGAAATATCTTTCTTTTAAGCTAGCAAGGATTGTATCAGGTTTGAACCCTTTCATTGAGACTCCTATGGAATTTTTCAATGATTATCGGATTGCTTCCCCTGAAATGAAGAATTTATTGTGTGAGTTTTATTTGCATAATTATTTTGTTACTCGAGACCATGATTGGAATCCACTATTGTATGTTGGGGATGTCCAATTAAGGGAATTTATGTCCTGGGTACAGAATGGGATCAATTGGGGATAGCAATACGAGACTTATAAGCAAATGGAATCCAACATCCCTCTGCCCATCAGGGATGAATCAAGGAATCCAAGGGACATTTATAGGGAATGGCACATAATGCTTCTCATACTTAACTACGGTAATAGGATCATGCCTTGGATAGAAGCAGTCTATAGTGAATATGAGGAAAAGGAAAAAGAAAAAGAGGAAACTGTGAAGAGATACCTCTCACAAAGATGGAACAACCTAACTGATGAGCTAAAGCAGGTTGAGCCTCATTCCATCTAGAACTATGTTGCAGCTCTTAAAATAATTGATAGATATATTCAATTTGGAAGGACGAAAGGATGATTCTAGCTTCCCCTAACTTTTTAGCCACTCATCCTAATGTGGCCTGTGCCAAACTTCAGGTTTTTCCACTATGATATTACTATAGAGGCAGAGAGAGAGATGGAGCCAGTTTGAAAAATTGGGAGGATTCTATTAGGACCCTAATTCACACACAACAAACACTGATGTAGGATAGTTATCAATTAAAAATTTCAGAGCATTGACCAAGAAGAAGAACAAACCTTCCCTCACTAGAGGACTAGAAAAACCTTAGGTTTGGGGGTGATGATTCTAGTTTATGGTCTAATTTTGGGTAGAATTTATGATTTATTTGTTGAAGTTATCATGGACCTTGATGTTAAGTGTTGATATTTCCTCAAAACTATAGACATTGGGCCTAATCCTATTTCTGCAAATCTTTAATGAAATTGGCATGTTATATGGACTATCTATATTAATTCATGCGGTTAATGAATGTTCTTTAATGTGGTTATAGATATATAATTATTGTGCGTACTAACATTGCCATGCAGATATAATTTGAGGATACTAAATTGAGAAAGACACCACCAGTTGGGCATGCACCATAATTTCCAACAAGGGAATCATTCATAGGTCAAAGGAGATCGACGATAGGAGATTCGCCATGCAAATAGAATGTAATTGTTTTGTAATGGTATTTATTATTGTTGAGAAAATATTGGCATTACTGTTGTGCTAAATCTGCATTGAGGAAAGCACATCTAACCAGATTCCATGTGTGCATAACTTCCTCTCCACTTTCTCTGCTTTCCCTAAAGTGGTGTCCTACTAGTTCATGGAGTTGACCACCTTGCTTAGTTGGTAGTATAAATAAGGATCATATGATCCTTCTCAAGGGGTTATGTGATCTGATATTGTGCTTGCACTCTTAAGGTTTCCAGCAATACAGTTATGCTACTCTTTTGTACTCATGAATTCTAGTGAATAAAATGAAGTTCTAAGTTTAAGTATATAAGTTTACATTAGTATTAGAGGATACTCATCCAAGGGGGCCCACTTGGTGAGAAATCCATCCTTTAGCTTAGTTTAGCCTAGTTATTACTTTCTGTTCAGTAATTAGATAAAAATATGGCACCAACTATTCCTGTAGCCACTAGAATTCCATTTTGTGTATGTTCCTGTAGCCAAGGTAGACAGAGTAGTTTCCTATTTGTTTGCTCAGATTTTCATTTATGTCATGCATTTCAGCTTAGTATAGTTGTTGGTTGATGTTCAAAATTTACATTATTCCTTTCCAAGCAATTTACTTTCAACATTGTGTCTTTCGTAGTTGTGGAATGAAAATGGATACTTTGGGTTCCTAGTGTACATACTGTGCTGACCCATTTCAAGTTCACATCCCTGGGTTGACAAGTTAAATGCACCTTCATGATTATTGAAATAGCTATTCAGGTTAGATGTCCAATCTTTGAATTATGGCTATAAAGGCTTAGTTGTTAAATCATTGTAGGAGGTCAACAACATCTATACGCCATGGATGACAGGATTTATGGGGAGTCCTTGGAGGGAAATCACATAGTAAATCTTATCCCCCTTGACAAGGTACCCTCCATTGATGACTTTTTTCCATTAGGAGCTATACTCCAGAGGAATGCCAACACTGAAGAAGAGTACATTTTAGAAGAAGGCAATGATGAGGATATATTACCTAAACCTTTAGATGGAAAAAAATCAGAGCTTTTGGATTGGGAGAGGAACTCCCTTTCTATCTACAATGACATTGAACAAGAAGAAACGAGTGTATGTCATGGTGAGATACATGAACTACAGAGAGAAGAAGACATAGGCGGGGGTGTTTTGATGAATTCCAACATGTATGACATAACTCGCCAACTACAAGATGCAACTAGGAGTCCTACCACCTTGACCATTACTGATCCTTTTTCCCATTAGAGAGTTGTATTGGGATAGATTCATCCATGTCATGTCCCTCTGACATTGAACATCATAAAATTAAGATCAACACCCAGGAAAGGAGATGGGATGGCATGCTTCCCCTTGAAGGTAGCAATCAAGTAGAGGTTTGGACTATGGAAGATCAAGAAGATGAAGTATATCTCCTCAAAGAACAACTAATAGAGGTTATGGGTCCCATCAGTGGCTTGGAAGAGGTGTTTGTTGCCTCATTCTCCCAGCCCTATGCAAGCCTAAGATCATAAATGCTACACAATTTTGTGCCAACACCTAAGCCTTCCAACATGAGGATTGATGATGCGGTGCTTGCTTTAGACTATCACACACTGCCACCTCTGCATGGTGATATCCAGGTTCTATCATTCCTTACTCTTGTGAATACTTACAGCTGTGTTTATCATTTCGATTATGGGAACAAGGGGAGACAGATGTGTTTATGGATCAACCATGGGTTTAATGAATTACCTCAATTGCTGATTTTTCCTGAATATGCAATTAAGTTTGAGTGCTATAATGTTGAGCTTCTTTTTTCTGAATATAAGGATGAGTTTGCATGGCTTAGAACTATGATGATTTCCCTTCTTCTTATGCATGCATTACACAATCCAATGGACATGAATGCTAGTTTTCCTTTCTGGAACATTGTTCTTTGTAAATATCCTTGTACATAGTTCATTCTAGGTAGTGTAGGCTTTGTGTATATAGTCTTTCCTTCCTGCTTTAATTAGGTTAGTTGGTTTTCCATAGGTTAGCTTGATTTATAGTAGTTTTCTTGTTGTTTGCTTTCATTTTCCCACTTTGGCTAGTTTACGTGTTTGCTTTCCGTTTGCTTGTTGTTTGCTTCCACTTTTCTGCTACTTTGCTTGGGGTCCCTTTGCCTTAGCTGGGTGTGTTCGTATGCACAATGATCATTTTATTTCCTGGGGGAAGCTCTACGTATTTCTTCGACAAACTCTAATCAAGTTTTCAGAGTGGATGGTGAGGGTCTTCTGTCAGTATCAAGTGACCTAGATGTTTGATTCAAATGAGATGAGTCGTTGGTTTAATCTGGTCCTAATGTATTATGGAATCTTATATCTCTCGCACACTTTAAGAATCTTGGGGTTACTGTGGGTCCTTTTGTGAAGTTGAGTTAAGTGAAAAATCTAAAATTATGCTTCAGTGCCACTATGATTCTCAACCCTAAGTGTGAGCTTCATTGCTCATGGGTTGAAATGACAGGAATTGAAAAGAGGAAAATCAAAAGAAAAGAAACAAAAGAAAGAACTGTAAGACATTGAAAATAAAAAGAAAGAAATTCAACTTTTCAGGGGGATCCAAGTAACTCTACCGGGGCTATGGATGTTTGGCTGGTAGTAGTGCAATATTCGGGAGAATGACAATGACAACCTCATTGGGGCTATGGACATCTAACTGGTAGCGAGGCAATGTCCCAAATGCTTTTGGAGTTAGAATAAAATACATAGCTTAACTTGACGAAGCTTAGGTTCCTGTAGCAACTCAAGGATGGGAATTAACACAATTGCACACACTTGGATTTTCAACATACCGAAGGTTGGGTTGGCTAGTGGTTTTGATCCTTTGGTCAAGCATCTAGTTTATTTTCCCTAGTGTGAAGATTAGAACTAGAGATTCTGGGTTTTTTGACATTGGGGACAACTTTCCTATGGATTTGGGATGCTTCTATGATGCTTAAGTGAACTGCCAAGGTTTTGTTGAGTTTCAGGAAGTTGCGGGAACTTCCTTGCAGGCCGTCATCCCTTAGTCATCATCTATGGGAACTTCCTTGCTAGTTGTCATCCCTCCATCACCATCTACATGAATTTCCTTATGGGCCACCATCCCTATGTCACCGTCTATAGGAACTTCCTTGTGAGCCACCATCCCTTTTCCACCATCCATAGGAACTTCTTTGATGGTCTTCATCCCTTTGTCACCATCCATGGGAATTCCTTTGCGAGCTATCATGTGTGGTCCATCATGTGCTCATTGCCATTTTTAAAGAGCGGAAAACCCTCTGGCTTCCCCCCTTCCAAATCTTCGCATTTCCAACAAAAGGTATAAAATTCAAGCTTTCAGCATCTATGGCCCATAAAGTGAGTTTCTTCAAATTCCTAAAGGGGTTTGGATCAAAATTTCCATGTGTTTAGACATTGCAGAAATTTCATTGCGGGCCACCATGTGTGGGTTGTTGTGTGCTCATTACCATTATTAAAAGGGTAGCAGACCCTCTGGCTTCCACATTCCAAATTTCTGCATTTTTCAAAATGAGTCAAATCTTAAGGAAATATGTCTTGGCACTCTTTCTACCCCTCTTCCCACATGCTAAAATTGAAAAATCTTAAATTTACTAGGTTTTGTGAAGTTGCGGAAATTTCTTTGCAGACCACTATCCCTTTATCACTATCCACGGGAACTTCCTTGCGGGCCACCATCCCTCTGTCACCATCCATGAGAACTTCCTTGCGGATCATCATCCCTCTGTTGTCATTCATAGGAACTTCCTTGTGGGTCATCATCCCTTCATCACCGTCTATGAGAACTTCCTTGTGGGTCACTGTCCCTCCATTGCCATCCATGGGAACATCCTTGCAAGCCGCTATCCCTTCGTCACCATCCACAAGAACTTCCTTGTAGGCCACCACCCCTCCATCGTCATTTGTAGGAACTTCCTTGCAGGCCACCATCCCTCCATTGTCGTTCATGGGAACTTCCTTGCAGGTCATCATCTCTCTGTCGCCATCCACGAGAACTTCCTTGTGGGTCATTGTCCCTCCATCAACATCTGTGGGAACTTCCTTGTGGGCCATCATCCCTCTGTTTTTGTCCACAAGAACTTCCTTATGGGCTGCCATCCCTCTGTTGCCATCCACAGGAACTTCCTTGTGGGCCATCGTCCCTCCATCGCCATCTGCGAGAATTTCCTTGCAGGCTGCCATCTGTCGTCTGCTTGTCGTTCATTTTCGATCGTCCATCATCTGTCTCTTGTTTTTCGCTTGTGGGTCTACCCCTATAGAATGATGTTTGTTTCCTATCATCTATTTCCTGTCATCCTTACGTCATATGGCACCCGCACCCCTAAACCCGCATTTATGATTGTGGTCCAAATGAGCTCCAAATATGAATAATATGATCTTTTAATGATGCATGGATGGATCTAATAATGAGTTTGCAGGATTTGACTAACATTTTCCTTGATTTACGTATGAAAGCACTTACTGCACTTTGTGTATTCAGGATTTATGGAACCTACCACGATTCGATAGAGGAGGTCCATTGAGAAAGTTGAACAAGGAAAAATCACATTACTCCTATCACCACTCATTTTATGCTCGCCTCTCCTCCTAGCACCCATCAAGAGAGTTGGCATTAGAAGGAGGCCTATGTCAAGGAAGTCAATGATAAAACTGCAAAGGGCGACCTTCAAAGTAACAAGGAGTTGTTTTATTTTCCACCAATAATGATGATTGTCTGGAGATGTCCACTAGAATCAAGAGCAGCATAACTGCTTTTCAATGACACAAATCCACAGCAAGATTCAATGAAGAAATGCTACAAACATATCAGACAAAGGTCATTTTCCTAGGAGTTTTTAGCTACATCAAAGAAGGCAGTCAATACAAGAAAAAACTATTACAGTGTCAGGGTCACTAGAAGAAAAAATAGGCTACAAGACAGAATAGGGAAGAGGACAAAATAGCCTATTTTAAATTGTGAAATATTAGGGATAGGTGAAACCCTAACTTGTATTGAATCTGAGCCACACATTGTGAATTAATCCTAGCCATTCATTTGGTCTTTGGAAAACTATAAATAGGGGCTTTCCCCTCATTTGTAAATGGTTGGAGAAATGATGTAAAGGGAATGAATAAAGAGAAGCATTGCATGATTTTATGGATGTTTCTTTGAGTTTTTTCATTATGTATGCATGGTTCAACTTCCAAGTTAGTCTAGTTTTTAGTTTCTTGAATGGTTGTGATGATGGTATTTGCTATTACAGTATTTGATGAATTTCCAACTCATTATTCTTGTGATTTGTTGATGATGAATCACTTTGTAAAGCTAGTTTGAGCTATTAGACATTGTTGCAACTAACTTCTATTGTGTGTTCATGAGATGAATGCACAATTTGAAAATTTGTAGTCCTTAGAAGATTGCACTAGTTTTGTGTAGTTGTAGGCTTCTCTTGGTCAAGCAATACCTAGTTTAGGAATTTTTTCTACTTTAGTAGCCTCTATTGTTACTATTCATCCATAGCTTAGATTAGAACAAATTCTCTTAACCCTTCCTCTTTTCTATTTCTTTCAACTCCTTGTTAGAGTAGGATTTTAAGCACCATCAAAATGTCAAACTCGGTGATTGAGGTGAGTTTCAACTTGCTATTTTGAGTGAGCGGCCACTTTTCATTCACTTCCAACACTTTGAAACTCCATTTGCAGACCCAACTTCCCATGCTTTTTAAACCATAAAGGTCGCCTTGTGATTACCTGCAAATCACATCAACCAACTGAACTATTCCAAGCATTGTCATGACCTGACACCTGAAAGACCTTGGAGTAGTAATCTAGAACTTGTTTGTAGATTTCTACCTTTCAAGAGAGGTAGTGCACTTATGTGCTACCTGTGTTGAGAAGGTGCAAAAACACCCATCAACAATAACCAGCTCTCAAGATGAGGTGTGCAATAGCTAAAGGTGCTTCATGAGCTATTCCAAACTTATTGTGCAAATCCTGCAACACTTCATTTGATTCCATCCTATTCAAACATCTTAGATAAATTCCTTCATGATTTATTTTGAATAGAATTCCTCCCTTAATCATGCAACTTTGTGATTTTATCTTGAGGTCTCTTCTCTGATTTCTTTGCATATGATCAAGGCAAGTATGGTTGACTAAATAATTCCATATATCTGAATACCAATCTTCTTGGTCTTTTACATCTAGAGTATACTATTGGCTAGAGATTTTTGGATCTATCTCGGCAATAGATTTGATCGGGGATTGTCCCTGAACCAACACCATGGGTATAATTTCTAAATCAAACTCTTGCAAAATCATGACCCATTTAGCTCTCTTTTCCCCGATCTCACTCTGTGTTAACAACATTTTTACTACAACATCTGGGACAATAGCCTTGACTATACTTCTAAGAATGTAATGCATGGATTTTTGTACTGCTTTAACCAAAGCAAATGATTTTTTCTCAACATTTGTGTATCTTAGCTCCATTTCTTTAAAGGGAGCACTCATAAAAGAAATTGGTTTTTCTTCTTTGTTCTCACCCCTTTGTGTTAGTAGCACTACACAAGTATGAGCAGAAGCAAAAGAGTAAATATAAAAAGGTTTAACATAATATGGACTTACCAACATCGGTACTTCTGCAATTGTAGCTTTCATATTCTTGAAGATGAGCTTAGCTTCATTTTTCTACTCTATTTTTGTATCTTTCTTCAAAATAATTAAGTGATTTTACTATCTTAGCAAATTCAGTGATAAGTTTCTAGATGAAATTGATCTTATCGAAATAAGATTTCAATTTTTTTTACTTCCCAAGGGTTACAGCCTGAGCAATGAACTCACTTTGTCTAGGTCTATTGAAATACCTCTTTTAGAAATAATAGGATTCAATGAAACTCCGTAAGTTTCACACTTTTTCAATGTTGTTCTGAGATCTCAGACATGATCTCCTCTGTTCTTTGAAAATACTATGAGGTCTTCCATGTAGATGATAATATATTTACCTATCAAAACTTGAAAAGCATAATCCATAGCTCTTTGGAATGTAGCTCTAGCATTTATCAATCTGAATGGCATCCTTTTGTAATCGAAAGTTCCCCACTTTGTAGTGAATGTTGTCTTCATCTTATCTTCCTTCACTACCATTAACTGGTTGTATCCAAATAATCCATCCAAAAATGACATCATCTATGAACCATTGACGATCTGTAACACTTCTTCCAGCAAAGGTAGTGGATAATTATCTTTTTTAGATGCCTTGTTAATATTTCAGAAATCTACACATAGTTGTATGTCTCCATTCTTCTTCTTCACAAGCACTAAGTTTTCCACCCAAGTAGAATGTCTAATAGGAAATATTATTCAGGCTAAGAGAATATTTTGGACTTTTTTTTGGATTAGGGGTTTTAAGAGTGCATTTATGGGTTTTTCCTTCTATTGAAAAGGCTTTATGTCAGGCTTTAATGGGATTGTATGAGTAATGATGGAAGTATCATAGGTTTTCAAGTCTTTGTAAGTCCATGCTATAACCTTCCAATAATCTCTAAGTTCCTAAGGAATATTCCTTCTTTCTTCTTCAGTACACACCTTTCCTATAAGCACGTTCTTAGGATCTTCCTTAGTATGTAAATTGTACAATTTAGACTACCCTCCATCACTCTGGGGTAAGTCTTTCTGTCAAACTATCTAATCTATATCAAGTAGTATTTCTAATTCAATTATCCCTTTTGGAATACTATTATCTTTAGCATGAGCTAATTCTTCATCTTGAATTTTTCCATCGGGGTGATCTACTTCTTTGATTATTTGTGCTTCAAAGATATTAGAGTTAGTAATGAATTCCAATATGTGTCGATCATCTTTGAACACTTAAAAATTTGTAACATTATCAAGAACCAAAGGTAGCTGCACCAACTCAACTGTAAATCTTTTCAAATTTGAAGCATCTAAAGGTTCTAGAGCACTGGCAGTAGTAGCTAAAGCATTGGCTCTTTGATTAAATCTTCATGGAATGTGAGTAATGTTGAAAGCATCAAAATCTTCTATTAAATCCCACACTCTGTGTTGGTAATTAGATAATCACTTGTAATGACAAGTGTACTACTTTCAAACTTGTTTGACTACCAATTCAGAATCACCAAACACCTTAAGAATCTTGAATTTCTTCGTAATTGTGAGCATCAAATCAAGAATGAGGGCTTCATATTTTTCCACATTATTAGTAAATTGAAATTGCAATTGATAAGAAGCAAGAAAAGATTTACCTTGCGGACTAATGAGCTCAACTCCAATTCCAATTCCTTGTTTCGATTCAGATCCATCAAACCTAAGGATCCAAGCTTGACCATTAGTAGTTGCAAACTTACCATTCTTAAGATTTTTCAAATTAACATTTTCGGTCTGTGTAACCTACACTTTATCTCCGTGTATTTCTGGTTCAAACCTTTTAATCTTAGTATGTTCTAAACAATATTGGTTTTCAATTTTGTCAATGATTTTCAAAGACATCATGCAATTGTCTTCTAAATGCACACAATTGTTTAACCTGCACCAATCCTACAACAAAAAACATTTTAGTGGATCTTTAATTTTCCTACTCTTTTGAGCTTCTATATCAATATTCCTCCAAAATTTATCATAATGACTATTTTCTTCAGAAGAAGAATCATAATCTGATTCAATTAATACGTTAGTTCTAGGAGTTATCTAATTATGCTCTTCAACATGGAACGTGAATAATTCTTCTATTTTAACTCCTGAGCTTTGAATTCTATAAACTACTAGTTATACATTTATGTATAGAATTTCATTTTTCTAATCATAATTAGTGATCATGTATTTCATACATAATTGTCTCTCAATTCTGATTTGATTACAAGATCCTTTTTATGGAAACCACATATGTGAGAAATCTGTGGCCATGTATCCATTCAAATTCTTCAACCAATCCCTACTCAATAGTGTTGAAAATGATGTCACTCGTAGCAACAGTGTAGATAAAGTCCTCACAGGGAGACCGTGAAGAACCTATCTTTCTTGAAAGACTTAACCAGGGAAATCTCAAGGGTGATCTGTGTGATAGGAAAATGTTGACTCAGCTCAATCCCAAGTCTCTGGTAGTCAGGTCCCATACTAGGTTCACTTCAGGGTATGATGTGATATTTTGTTAATCTCAAAGGGAATATGGTTGTCTTTAATTTCATTAAGAATCATAAGCATCAAATATAGGATTTTCAATTCAATCATAAAACAATCTCATGAAATCAAAAGACTTACAATAATATTTCATGAACATAAACAATTTTCTATCACTTAAGTAGATTTAGCTTTAAGCATTAAACAATTTCATAGGAAATGAAAGATTTTCAATAATTTTCATTCATTCATCTATTTTTTGAAACATTTTCAAGAATTTAAACATCTAATATAAAATAAAGCATAAAAATATTGAAAATTAAAATTTCTCTCAGTTATTCTCCATGCATGCCCCAAGAGTTAATCAAATCAAAGCAAATTTTTTTATACTTCACCAGATTACTTCACAGCTACATATAAAACAGCGTGATCTTCTAAAGAAGGTGGTTTTAGTTTGGAAACTGAGTAGGTTCTACATGCACCCTTAAACAACATAGCCTACAGTCTTGTTCAACTAAAATAACAAAACCAACTACAAAAATAATGAGATAGGTAGCTATCAAATTGGCTTCGATATTGATTAAATTCTATGTGCATACAAGTTTTTAGTCTAAAATGATTAAGAAAATAGGAAAAAAGAACAAAACTTAAAGAAGTTTTTGCTCTTCCGACATCCACAAGTTCTAAACTTAAAAATAAAAATAAAGTAGTAAATGGCCTTTTATAGGAACAAGGCCTCAAGAGTTCAAACTTAAAGTTTATCCAAAAAATCATAAATATCAAATCAAAATGTAGCACATGGAAAATTCCAACTATCATCAGAATCTTCTAGACGAAGCCAAAGCTTTGACTTCTTCAACAACACTCTTCATTTTCAAACTCTGGTACACAATACTCCACAGAAGACATGGCCATCGACATTCTTTAGAATACCGAACAAGGATCATCCACTGGGACCAGGAACAAACAACAAAATCAATTTCAACAAAATATTTCTATGACACCTTCGGTATTTGATATCTGTTACTTTCTTCTTTCACTTAGGGCTCAGGTTCTGAGATCCTTTCTTCACTTTTCTTCAGCTGATATTCTCATAAAGAACTTAATATCTGGTGCATATTCTCTTTCAAAATTCCTTGAATTTCCTTCCAACTAAACTTGAGCCTAGTGTAATTCTCTGATATCTGGAGTATATTAGCATTCTTTTGTTCCTTTTCTGTCTCATATCTGACTATAGTGTTTCTACAATGTATGATCTCATCAATGACTTCCCAGGTCAACAACTAAACAAGATCATTATTTATTCTCTTAATCCATTCCTTGAAAGCTCTTGCTTCCTTACCCTCATGTCCTAGTGTCTGAGGATCACAATATTGATGTGCTAACACTTCAATAAAATCTTAATCTTTTTCAAGAAGCTTACTACATTTCTCGATGAACTTTTCAATTCCTTATATATGTTGTGTTAATGTGTCACCTTCCCATTTCAACTATTTCTTCCATTTTTCAGGCAATGGAACTTGTTCTAAAATTATTTTTTCTCTTATCAATTCTTGGACATCTATCTAAATGAGAGTTTCTACATTTTTCCTTTTAGCATCAACCTTTTCCTAGAAAAACCTACATTCTCCTTCAAATCTTCTAGATTTATCAGACCAATGGTATGCTTCCTTATATTTCCCTATTGCATTTATAATAAATTATTCCCCTTACCTAACCCAATACTCAATCTGGATTCTTCAAATACATTCATTCTATGGTGAATTTTTGCAATTCCATCCACCTATTCTTATGAAATAAGTACTGGAGTTTGGGGCAATTCAGTCTATGGTTGATCAGATAGGGTTAACAACTTTATAAAATTTTCTAGACTAGCAACCCATTCTTCTAACTCTTTTTTTTTTTTTTTTTATACTTTTGCACCCTAGCAACAGTTACATCCAAATTCATTTTTATTTCTTCTAATTCTTGTGTCCAAGATAAGTTTCCAACATTGATACTTATTATTTTATACTCCTTAGGCATTATTTCATGTCTACTTTTATCAGCTACTGGGGTAGCTATATGGATTGTTCTACCTCCATTTGCATTTTTTTGTATGACATGTTTCATTTTAGCTTAATTTGTGCCTAGGCTTAGGAGTCTCCACTTGTATAAAACTTTTAAGATCCAGAGGTACTAATTTTATCTCCATTGGGGGAGCCAATTCTCTGATCAACCACTTAGGTGCATCTTCATCATGCTCTACCTTTGTAACATTTTTTATTTCCTCCCAGACAATTCATGAACTTCTCTTATCTCTTCAACTTTATCTATTATATACTTTGCAATAGGAATCTCTTCTACAATATTTGGCATATATTATGGATTACTGGGGTTTGATACTATCTCTTTAGTTTTGAGACCTGTATTTTCCTATCTAGTTAGGTGTTCAACATCAACTTCTTGGATGTTACCTTTCATATATCTTGTCACATCAGGATTTCCTTCATCTCCAACCTTATCACTTGAAACTTGTGAAGGTTCTTCACTCTCAACTTCAACCTAGTATTCCTTTGATTTTTTGAAGACTTGTGGTTGTTCACTATCATTTTGACTATTCCCTGGTGAAGGCCAGGAATCAAAGCTATCTTCAATGACCATTTCATCAGTAGGATTTTGTCCTGCAATCTCATTTTTTTTCATCTCAAGAACATTAGGGTTCCCCACTTCTAAAGTGAGTGTTCCTTTTATGAATTCTTCTTCTTCAATATTTATTGGAATGGACCCTATGTCTGGGATTTCTTCTACCATTGGTTGTACCATGGGTTTATCTTTAAACTTCTTTTATTTTAATTTTTCCCACATGGTGCCCCACTTATCCATTTGTTCCTTAATATTGATTTCATTAGCCTCAAAAACTTCATCCAAAACCACAAGAGTCTTCCCTAGTGCCTATTTTACACTAGACATATTAACTGAAGGAGGGGAGGTGAATAATGCTACAACTCTTTGAAATGTAGACCTTATCTGTTCACCAGTATTTTCTCACCCCTGCTTCTTCATCAATAGTAGGATTTTTCCCTAGTTTTTTTGTGGAAGAAGATGCCACTTTTGGATTTACGTTTGATTTAACTTTTCCTGACTCGACATCTCTATACTTTTCAACTGGCTCTAGTGAAATTCCTTGGCTTGGAGCCTTAGGGGTTCTCTATTCAATGTGTATGCCAAGAGTTTCTTTACCAACATTCCTTTTCTTCTTAAAAAGTTCCCCACACTTGGACTCATTTTCATCTCTTTTTTTCTTTCTTTTATCTTGCAAGTATGTGGGTTGAATTCCTTTTCCTCTTAAAAATTTACAAAAATCATCTATCGAGTGTTAAGTATGTATTAGGATAGGTTTAGAGAATGCTTCAATTGATGTAATTTCTTCACCTTCATAATATAGTTCTAGAATAGGTTCATCATAAACTTGTTCTTCATTATAAGCCTTACTCAACACTTCACCATCATCTTTCTCCAATTGATCCAGAATATCATGAATTTTGAGGATCTGTGTAGATTTTAGTGAAAATCTTTCATATTTTCTTGTTCTTACTTTGTGCTCATCTTCACAATTTAGCCAATAATCTTCAAGGTGTTGGACATCAGCATGGCAACCAGATATGTTCTTGGAAATATTCCCTTCAAGGTCATAATACTTCCTTTGGAGTGGAAAGTATTCCAGATTATAAGTTTTCAATTCCTCCTCACACAAGTCAGCTACTCTAATTGCATTGCATTTGTAATTCCCTATCACAATAGGAAACTTGAAGGAAGCCTTCTTACAAGCTTTGTTGTAAAGAGCTTGGGGATACTTTAACTATATTACCAATTCTAGCAACACTATTTTATCTGTAGGATATCTAGGCAACATGAAAGGGTGTCCATTAAACCCTTTTGCTCTGATATAAGAGAAAGTGGGAAATTGAGTGTACCAGCATCCAGACAGTTTGATGACACTATGTGCTTTCAAAGATAACCTTTAGCTTTGTCACCCTCCATTTTTTTGACTAGCTTCATGGAAAAAACATCATTAACCCTTTAGTAATACTTCTTATATACATGTATAGTGATTTGGGGTAACTGAGCACATATTAAATTATTTCCTATTTATCTACCTAGAGTACCAATATTTTTCAACCCTTGTTTATTTTCCCTTAAGGTGCGAGAATAAATCACATACGATGACATATAAAAACATTTGGTCTGTGGAAATGTCTTTATTTGTTTGTGCAATTTGTCACTAATAAACCTTCCCCAATGCATTTTTATGGGATTTTCCCTCAATCTAGATATAATCACAAACATCCATGGTTCAAATTTACTGGCATCTCACAGCCCAACTATCTTGCTTAGCATAGTTATAGCATCTTGAACATCTTCATTGAACATAGACCTTAGAATTGGTTTTTCTATTTTGTAATTTTTTCTTGACACCATTGAGTATTCATAATTTCTCTGTTGCACTCTTCAACACTATGGTAGGTTTTGGATTTCACCTTCATATCAATTTGATACATCTAAGTAGATGTGGGAAGCCCAAATGTGCATATAATTCCTTTATCAAAGAGATTTTCCTAAATTCTTCCCTTTGTCTCAATGACTCTTGTGATTGGATCATAGTGGTTTAAACATTCCATAACTAACATAGGAGCCTCCATTGCTGGTAGAAACCCTCCTGCTAAAAATAACCTACTTGTTATAAATTCCATGTACATTGAGAAGCATTTTCTTGTCATGCCCTTGTATGGAATTCAACATCAGAAGTCCATCCCACATGAGTATCAATAGCTATTGCACCAATGGGTGTAGCTTTTGAATTGCAATATTTGAGTTCATCTTTTGGTTGTGCTTCAGAAGTACTAATTTTTATTGGTTTATTCTACCTTTTCAAATATGTGCCTTGTGTGCGAGTTACCAATTTTCTAACAATTTATAAAATTTCAATTCACCTTTTGATTAAATTTGAATTAAAATAATCAAAATTTTAGTTTTTTAAAGGAAATACCATCGTTTCGAGATTTTCCTATGTGAAAATGATTAACAATTTTTTTTTATTCAAAACATACCTAGTTTTGACTAATGAAGATAATCTTTACATAATGCAACCTTGAAATCCTTGGTAGTTGTGTTCTTAGTTTCTCAAAATTTACCTTTCCTTGCACGCCACAGTATTATTTTCATTTGTTCAATGTACTCTACAAATTTGAAAAATGACACAAAGTAGAGTGTTGTAAAAGTAACTACATGCTTCAGGTGATACCAAGTACATAGGTAGTTCGCCACCTTCATTAATTATCTGTTACAATGCATTAATTTCTTGAATAAAGGTGTAATCATTGTGAATTAGGGTTCAAATTATGAACACCTAGGTTTCTGTGTAGGCTCACTAATAAAGAAAAAGACGGTGTGGAAAGCTTATGTGGCACTATTGCGTCACTTTGATTTTTGCAAGGAAAAATCCTTTAGGATACATGTTCAATTACGATCACCAGGATTGAAAACTTCTAGTACCAATCTTGGAAAGATTTCCAGGGACTGGGGCACTTACCTTCAAGATTTAAAGAAAATTGGAACAAAAGAAGGACCAGAAACGAGGTTCAAGAGAGATATCAAAAGTGATTTAAACATTTCATAACAAAACCTCCAGTTTCTAAACTCCAACTAAAAAAAATGAAAAGCAACTATCAGACTCTGATACAAGAAAACGAGATCACTGAATTAACAACATACCAAGTGAGAACTTACTAGGTGGGACTAAGACCAAATGAAGATACAACAACTTTCAAGCAACTGCAACCATTCCAGGATTCTGGTTTTTGGTAGATCAATAAAAAATTTATGCAAAGACTGTAACACCGAATCTAGGAAAGAACAAAGGACTAAAGCAAAGACCAAGCAAATTGAAAATGAAACTTGCATTTTACCAACCCCCAGAATGATGCCAAAGAAAATGAAAGTGAGAGGAAAGAAAAAAAAGAGGGGTCCACATTTTTCCAAAGAGAAAAATGGGGCATGTTGTGAGACCACACAACAAATAGCATACCTTAAGTATTAGTTATCTCAACAACCTGAATATCTATATAATACTGAATCCTGGGATCTGACACTAACTGCATATGAATATTTTTTAACTCCCTGACTACATTTAATTCAGTTTTGTCAAGTTGGGTAACTTTATTTAAAAAACTTGTGGGAGTTAGCCCTAACATTTCACATATGGACAAAGGCATCACATTAGTAGACATTCTAGATTCTACTACACAATTATGAAGATGTTTACCAAATATCCTCAGTGTGAGTAACAATGGTGGGGATTCTATTTTTCCTTTATAAAAGGCTACTTGCGCATCCGCCATAGGAACAATGTTTTTATCTTTTTCCTTAATGAAATTATCTTTCACCTAAGATTCTCTAAATTTTCTTTCCTTTGGAAGATCTTCTAAAGTATTCAAGAAAAATTTCCCGATTACAGGTGTTTTGAGCAATTCTGATAAAGAAAGGTTGATTTTTACATTTTTAATTTCTTTTGCTAAATAATTAGTCAATTTTTTTTATCAACAGAATCTACTTTTTCATTTCATGAAGTGTTTGATGAATTATATTGAGAGGTCACCTTGGGTAACCCTAGAGTATTGCTTGATTTATCATCTGGTGGAGTGTTGTTGTTAGGTAGAATTGACGTGGTTAATGGTCCATTGAATTTATTTCCACCATTTGTGTTACTTCTCAAGTTACAATTATGCCCTTTCTGATATTGTTGAAAAGCATGAATTTCATCATCTTTATCTTGAGGTTTTCATCTTGATAAGGAAACGTATAAGTTTATAAAGTCATGGATAAACTGTCTCCTTCATATCCATGAGTATGACTCCTAACAATAGCAGGCGACAAAAAACATTCATAAATTTCAAGGACCAAAGCAGAATTATATCCTACTGGAACTAGTTCATTCCCTTTAGGAGGATGAGAGTCACACTATTCACTATAGTGTGTAGAAGCCAAGAAAATATTTGAAGTAGTTTTAAATTGTGGATAGTCCACTTCAAAATGAACATTTGTATTATGAATTCTACACTAGTTATTCATCACAAGGTTAGCTAAATTCACCTTTCACGTGGATCTATCATTAGAGGGATTAATGTTATGTAAAAGTATGGATATTCCTCCATTATTCAGTCATGTGTTCCAAGGTCTAGGTGGTTTGGTAGCATTTTACACTCAATTTTGTGAACCCTGATTGCTATTTTGAGAATACAAGTTTTGATTTCTTAATTGCATAACCTTTGTGGTTAACCTTTTCAGTCGAGTTGTGATTTCTCTAATTTCTTCCTTATCATTTGGAATTTTAACATTTTGACTCTCTTGAGTCTGTGAGAAGAAAGAATTTTTGTTAGGATGCAACTTTGTAATAGCTGGACTAGGGTGAGGGACTAAAGATTGACTATTTCTTGGTTGAAAGAAATTATTTTGAGGAAATGTCCCATTCTAGACCACTGAAGGAAAAGAATTAGGATTCATTGGATGATTTAAAGAGACTCCATTCACACTCAAGACAAGATAATTATTCAATCCATTTCCACCATTTACAAATGATCCACTTCTGAGGTGTTTCATTTCTAAATTTACACTTACAACTTTAGCATATGCTTTTGGTAAAGTAGTGGGAGGATTTTTCCTTTGCTTCACAAACATAGTAGTTCAAGGATCTACTATCGTATAATAAATCAAAATGGTAGAAAAATTATCCACTACATAAGGTGATTTTAACCTAGAATAAGCCTTCTAGAACCTTTCATTAAAAGTAGTTATAGGTTAACCATCTAACCTTTTGATTTGAGCAAATTGGTGATATAACAAGGCAAGATCAATAGGTGTTCTAAATCTGGCTAAAAATTGACTTTGCATATCTTTCCATGATCTAATTGAGTTACAAACCTGTAGGTTTATGTACCACTAGTAAACTTCATCATTTAAGATATATTGAAACAACCTACACACAACATCTTCATGTTGAATCCTTGCTCTAAAACATGTATCCTTAAAGATATTGATATGTTTTCCACATCTTTGTGAAGATAATACTTAGGACACAACTTGTTAGGATTTTTTGGGAGATCATTACACAAAGAAAATTGGATCAATGAATCTATGTTGAAGAAATTCATCGCTATGGGAGGTGGTGGTGGTATAACTATAGTCAAATTCTATAAATTTACACTTACACTTCCAGAATTTTGAGGTGTAGATGACGTTTGACCACTAAGCTTGACCAAAGTCACATGGGGATCACCAGACCAAGATCTAGTGACTCTACAGAAATCTAGTTTCAAACCTAATGAAACCAAAAGAACAACAATGAGGCCCTCCTTCTAGTGCTAGTTCTTATTGATCACAATGTTAGTTGCAAAAATAGTGCAGATAAAATCCTCCCAGGAAAACCACGAAGAACATATCTTTACTTGAAAGACTTAACTAGGAAAACCTAAAAAGTCTGAGAAAAGGGGAAAAGGTTGACTTAGCTTAATCCCAAGGCTTCGATAGTTAAGTCTTGACCATACTAGGTTTGCTTCAGGGTATGATATGATTTTTTTGTTAATCTCAATGGGTATATGGTTAATTTTAGTTCTTAAAGGAGTCATAGCCATCAAATGAAAGATTTTAATCCAATCATTAAACAATTTCATGAACATCAAACAACTTTTCTATCATTTAAGTATATTTAGCTTTAAGAATTCAACAATTTCATGAAAAAAAAAGGATTTTCAATAATATTTCCATTCATTAATCTCTTTTTTGGAACATATTCTGAAATTTAACATCTAATCTAAAATAAAGCATCAAAAATACTTGAAAAGTAAAATTGCTCCCAATTATTCTCCATGCATGTCCCAAGATTTAATCAAATCAAAGAAAACCACTCTATACTTCACCAGACTGCTTCACAACTAGGCATAGAATGGTGCAAGCTTTTAAAGAGAGGGGGTTTAGTTTGGACACCAAGTAGGTTTTGTATGCACCCTTAAACAACACAACATATAGTCTTGTTCAACCGACCGAACAAACCAGCTACAAAAGATACATGAGATAGGTAGCTTTCAAATTGGCTTCAATATTGATTAATTTCTATGTGTATACAAGTTTTTAATCCAGAATGATTCAAAAAATAGGAAAAAAGAACAAAAATTAAAGAAGTTTTGGCTCTTTCGACATCCACAAATTTTGAACTTAAAATAAAATAAAAGCAATAAATGGCCTTTTATAGGAACAAGGCCCCAAGAGTTTCAAACTTAAAGTCTATCAAGAGACTCAAAAATAGTAAATCAAAAGATAACATGTGGAAAATTCCAGTTGTCATTAGAATATTCCAGACAAAGTCAAAGCTTTGAATTCTTCAACAATAGTCTTCAACTCCAAGCTTCAATATGCAACGCTCCACATAAAACAAGACCATCAATATTCCTTAGAATACCAGACAGGAAAATTCTACCGAGACCAGGAATAATCTGCAAAATTAACTTCAATATACCCTTGTGATACTTCTGGTATCTAATATCCGATTATTCATTGCATCATCTCAAGTTATGATTCTGGGAAACCTTCTCCACCTTTCTTCAACTAATACTCTCAGAAAGTAGTCAATACCCAATGAGTACGTTCTTTTGAAATCCATTGGATTTCCTTCCAACTGTTCTTGAGATTGATATATTCTTGTGATATCTAGAGGATGTTTGTATTCCTTTGTATTTTCTTTGTTTCATACTTAACCATAGTGTTTTTGTTGTGTATAATCTCATCAATGACTTCTTGGTTTAACAACTAAACATGGTCTTTATTTATTCTTTCAATCCATTCCTTAAAATATTTTACTTCCTTACCCTCATTTCCTAGTGTTCAGGGATCACAATCCTACCATGCTAGCATCTCAATGAAATCTTGGTCTTTTTCAATCAATTTATTACATCTCTCGGTGACTTTCTCAAGTCCTTCTATACATTGTACCAAAGTGTCATCTTCCCAACTTCATTTTTTCTTCCATTTTTCACATATCAGAACTTCTTGTTCTGAGATTATCTTCTCTATTATCAATTCCTAGACAGCTATCTAAATGAGAGCTTCTAAGCTTTGCCTCTAAGCATCAATTTTCTCCTAGCGAAATATGCATTCTCCTTCCAATATTTTGGATTTTCCAAACCAACAGTGTGCCTCCTTGTACATCCCATTTGTATCTTTGATGAGATCTTCTCCTTGCCTTACCCAATACTTGATCAATTCTTCAAATACATTCATTTTATGGTGAAGTGTTGTGATAAAATCCACTTGTTCCTATGACAGGAGTACTGGATTCTAGGCAATTCAGTTTATGCTTGACTAGATTGGGCTAATGAATTTACAAAATTCTCCAAGCTGGTAATCCATTCTTTCAACTCTCTTTTCTTTTGTTTACTTTTCTACACCTTGGAAATATTTGTATCCAAGTTCATCCTCATTTCCTCTAATTCTCGCATCCAGGATGATTGTCCAACATTGATACTTGTTTTTTATACTCCTTAGGCATTATTTCATGTTTTTTTTTATCTAGTACTAGAGTAGCTATATGAAGCATTTTGCCTCCATCTCCATTTTTCTGCATATGTTTCATTTTAGCTCTTCACCTAGGTTTAGGAGTTTACACTTCTTGCATTAAAATTTTGAGATCTAGAGGTACTGATTGCACTTCCAATGGGGAACTTAATTCTCTGATCAACCAATCAAGTTTATCTTGATTATGCTCTACCTCTGTAACATTTCTCTATTCTTGGTTTTCAGTATGCTTAGGAACTTCTCTTACATTTTCAACTTTATCTGCCACATCCTCTAAAATTGGAACATCTTCAGTATTCACTGGCATAGATTCTAGATTACTGAGATTCAACAGTATCTCCTCATTTCAAAGACCTATATTTTCCTATCTAGCGAGGTGTTTAGTATCAGTTCCTAAGACATCACCTTCTTCATATCCTATCACATCAGGATTCTCTTCATCTCCTACCCCATCACTTGAGGTTTGTGAAGGTTCTTTATTTTCAATTTTAACCTGGTATTCTTTTAACTTTTTAGAAATCTACAGTTGTTCAGTATCATTTTGATCATTCTCTAGTGAGGGTTGTGAATCAATTATATCTTCTATATTAATATCATCAGTCGAATCATGTCCTGCGATCTCCCATGTTTTCGTTTCAATAAGAACTTCAAGGTTCACCACCTTTGAGGTGAGTGTTCCTCTTATCAATCCTTCTTCTTCAACATTCATAGGAATTGACCTTGTATCTAGAATCTCTTCCACCATTGGTTGTACCATGGGCTTATCTTTAGACTTATTTTCTTTTACTCTTTCCCACGTGCAACCCAATTTATCCATTTGTTCCTTGATTTGAGCTTCATCTAGCTCAAAAATTTCATCTAGGGCCAGAGGATTTTTTCCAGTGTCTATTTTACTATAGTTGTATTGACTGAAGGAGGGAGCTAAATAATGTTGCCACTCTCTAAGATGTAGACCTTGTTTATGTACTAGTATTCTCTGTCATTCCCACCTCTTCATCCGTCCTAGGCTGAGTCTTTGGTTTTTTCATAGAAGAAGATGCCACTTTAGACTTCACCATTATTTGGACCTTACCTGGTTTGGTTTTTTACACTGACTAGCTTGTCTCAATGAAAATGCTTGGCTTGAAGCATCAAGGGTTTCCTCTCCAATGTGCATAGTTGTAGCTGCTTTTCTATCTTTTCTCTTTTTCTTAGCAGGCTCCTCATGCTCAGGCTCATTTTCTTCTCTTTGTTTCTTCTTTGTATCGAGTGAGTATGTGGGACTTATGCCAAATTTTCTGAAAGCTTTACAAAAATAATTTATCCTATGTTGAGTCTGTAATAAAACTAGTTCAGAAAATTCCTCAACAAATCTTATTTTTCTACTTTCATAATTTGGATCTGGGATAGGTTTATCATAGACCCTATTTTTGTTATAATTTGGATTCAACACTTCTCCATCATCTTCTTCCAACTAATCTAGAATGTCATGGATCTTAAGAATTTGTGTTGATCGTAATGACAACCTTTCATACTTTCTTTTCCTTAATTTATGCTCGTCATCACAATTGAGCAAGTAATCTTCTAAATGATAAACATGACCATGCTTACTGGCTATCCCCTTGGCAATATTCCCTTGTGGGTCATAGTTAATTCTTCGGTGTGGTATGTGCTCTATTTTGTTCATCCTTAACTATTCTTCACACAAATTAGTTGTTTTAACTACTTTACATTTTTAGTTTACCATTACAATGGGAAACCTGAGAGAATGTTTCTTTTGTGCCACATTGTAAAGAGCATGAGATGGCTTCAGCTATCTTACCAATTCCAATAATACTATTTTATCTGTAGGGTACCTGGGAAACATGAAGGGATATCTTTCAAACCCTTCTACCCTAATGTAGGTGAAAGTGGGAAACTGAATATACCACCTCCAACCTGTTTAATATTTCTTTGTGCTTCCAAAGACTATCTTTTAGCTTTGTCACCTTCCATTATTATAACCAGTTTCTATCTTGTTCTTCGAAACTCTGGTAGGTTTTATCCTTCATCTTTATATCTATAGGGTTCATTTGATGAAATTTGAGAAGCCAAAATGTATATATAATTCCCTTCTTAGAGAGATCTACATAAATTATTCCCTCCTTCACAACAAATCTCTTATCTAGGTTATAGTAATCTAAACATTCCATAACCAGTTTAGGGGCCTCCATTGCTGGTGAAAACCCTCCTGCTAAATGTAACCCACTTACTATAAGATTCTTTGTACATTGAGAGTCATTTTCTTGTCATGCCCGTGCAATGAATTCAACATTAGAGAACCATCATGTATTAGTATCATTAGCTATCACACCAATTGTTACAACTTGTGAAGTATAATATTTGAATTCATTTTCTAGACTTGCTTTAGAAGTACTCATTTTTTCCAGGGTGTTATGCATTTTAAATTATGTGCCTTGTGTGCGAGTTAGGGTTAAATTTAACTAGTTATCTTTAAAAACTTATAAAAACTTTTCAATTTACCATCTAGTTTAATTTTCATCAAAATAATCAACATTTCATTTATTAAGGGAAATACCATTATCTCAAGACTTTCATACGTAAAATGATTGATAGAATTTTTGTTATTTGAGACATACCTAGTTTTGTTGATGATAACAATATTTTCAAAATGCAACTTTGAAACCCTTGGTAGTTATGTTCTTGGTTTCTCAAAATTTACCTTTCCTTGTGCACCACAATATCAGTCTCATCCATTTAATGTCCTTTGCAAATTTGCAGTATGACATAAGGTAGAGTGTTATAAAAGAAACTGCATGCTCGAGGTGGTGCCAAGTATGTGTGTGTATTTTTCCACCTTCATTAATTACTTGAGTAAAGGTGCAATCATGGTAGATTAGGGTTCAAATCACAAACACCATGTTTTCTACATAGGCCTACCACTAGAGGAAAAGACATGCACAAAAAGCTTACATGGCACTCTTGTGTCACTTTTATTTTTATGAGGAAAATTCCTTTTGGATATGTGATCATTGACGATCACTAGGATTGACAACCTTTGGTACCAAACCTTGGAAATATTATTGGGAACCAGGACAATTACCTCCAAGCTTATAAAAACTAGGAGCAGAGAGAGGAACTAGGAACTGGGTTCAATCAAGATCAAAAGTGATTCAAACATTTTGTAATAGAACCTTAGATTTATAACCTTTGGCCAAAGAAAAAGAAAAGAAACCATCAGAATAGCTAATGAAGAAAAGAATGTGAACATCAGGATTGATCATCCGGGTGACAACTTACCGAGCAACAACTAGGACCAATCAAAGATACATCTTTGACACAACCGCAACAACTCCAAGACTCCAGGTCCAATAAATTAATAAAACTTAATAAAAAGACCAAGGCACTGAATCTAGGAAAGAATAAAGACTAAACCAAAGATCGAGAAGATTGAAATGAAAATTTCAATTTTACCAACTCCCCTCAAAATGGCACACCAAAGCAAGCAAAAGAAAGAGGAAAGAAAAGAGGAAACAAAGAAAAAGGGGGTCAACATTTTTCCAAGGATCAAAATGGGGCATGTTGTGAGACCACACAACACACATCATGTTATAATGTGTGATTTTGATGTTTTCCTAATGTGATGGTGTTATGATGCTACTAATGAGTGGTTGATGCAGGATGTGATGGATAATTTTGTGCATTTCATATGATACTTGGATAGAATTTTTCTTATGATGAGGAGAATAGAAAAATGGATGATTACATAGATAAAATAGAATATGATGTGATGTTGATCAAATATCAAGAAATTTATGATTATTTGATAGATTTGATTTTTTTATTGGATATGTGATGAGATAGGATAGATAATTATTCTTTTGCTTTAGGTTATGATAAATAATGTAGAGAAATCCTTATTTTGATATAGCAAGTAGAAACTATGCACCAAGGTATGAAGAACTAGGGTAGCATTGTATGTATTGCATGGAATTTGACTCCACAAAAAAATAGGAGAATTCTTGTTCATATGTGACATATGGAAACCTTGTTTGATAATATGAGATAATGAAGTCATTGGAACAAGTAGACCAATACAAAAAATGTATAAATAACTTGATATGCAAAGGCCATTGTATTGCCAGAGGCAATCCCTACACACATAAGGCAAGTATTTTCCAAGGTTGTATTACAAGAACATCCCATAAACACAACAAATGAAACAAATGACTATGTTCCATTATGTACCCCTCTAGACACACCAAGATATTGAAGATCAAGGTGGATTCGAGTAAGTGATGGAATGAGTCAAAAGATAAAACCAAAAGAAAAGACCGATTGGAAAAACATATCAAAGTCATCATATATCTTTCTAGAGAGATTGTTTTAGTTGATATCCAAAATGATTCCTATTGTAGGAAAGATATATCTGTAAGGCAGCCATTGGATGTTGATGTTGATTTAGAAGATGATTTTGACAATTGACATACTTATTTCATCAAAGGTGATTGTGATGATATATTTATTATGGATAGGTGAGTTACAATGATTTCTTTTTGAACTTTTGGGATTGTATGAATGTTATTGAAATTTTTGTTGGAATATTTGAGTCTATTTTTGGATTGAACTATTTGAGGCTAATTTTTAAATTTTTCATTATTTGAATATTTTTTGGATTGTTGAACTATTTGGATATTTTTGGATTTTTTATTATCTCGATGTTTTCTTGGAGTTTTAATTATCTAGATGTTTTTGGATTTTCTATTTATTTTTATTTTTTTAATTTTCTAGAAGATTTCTAGATCACTACATGAGCTAGAAGACATTGTGAGTATGATTTATACTTGTAGCCAACATGATCAAAATACAAGGAAATTAGTCACATTAGCTAAGTTAAATCAAGCTCCCTATGAAATTCTTGAAATCATGAAACATGGATACAATTAATACACAAACATGAAATAGCAATACATTCATAAATGAAACCTTGCTAAATACCCCAAATCTCATCCCATAGGGGGATTGGTGATATCAAAGTGGAATATTTTCCCTTTCCCAATCCCTTTTGATGAACAAGCTTCAAGATTGTGGATGAAAGATGAAATTGATGCAAGACTAGAACTCTAATTGTGAAAATGGATGATAGTGAGGATGAAATTGTGTAGCATAAGTTTTCTTCAAGAAGTGGATCTATTTCCCATAGAAGTGACTTATATTTATAGGGAAAAATGATGAATCAAGGGTTGAGATTCATTTGCCAAATCAAGGGTTGCAAATGAATCCAAGGATTGAAGAAATGACTAGCCTTGTGACACATGTGTGATGGGATATGTGTTCACACATGTGTGAGCACATTTTGGGAAGAGAGAATGTAAGGAGTAAAGACATGTGGTTGAATAATTCAAGACATGTGGGTGAAAAATATTAAGGCATGTAAGAGAAGTAAAGGCTTGTGTAAGGGACAAGATGGCTTGTGTAAGAGCTATGTAAGAGCCATTAAGGATATTGTATGAGTCATTAAGGCTTGGGTGGGAGACAAGATGGATTGTGTAAGAGCCATCAAGGCTTTGGAAAGAAATTCAATTAAGGGAGAAAGAATATTCCATGGGAATATTCTCATGCGAGTGTGATGGGAAAATAGCCTTTTAATTAATTTGAGGAAATTAATTAGTTGTGAAAGTTGTAGTAAATAAACCATGGGTTTATTTAACTAGGATGGAGTTAAATGTTGGAGAAAGTACTAATTAGGATTAGCAAGTGGATAAGGTTAATTAATTAAGGATTAACTAACTTAGGTGGATTTAGGGGATTTAGACGAATGTGAAATTTAATTAAATAATTAAGTTATTTAATCAAATGAGAAGACATAAGAGTTTTCATTAAATATTTTGGATTATCAAATTAAATGGGATGAAAATTAGTAGAAAGGGGGGTGAATTAATCCAATAAAATTAATTATTTGATTAATAGGAGAAAGTATTAAATTTAATTAAACAATTTAGATCATTTAATTAAATAGTTAGAAAAGAGTTGATTTAGGAGGAAATGGTGTTAAAATCAAATTCATATGTGTAATATCGATCAAGATGATTTGAAGTGTACATTTTTCCCCTCTTTGAAGTGAGGTACCTATTACATTGGTTCAAAGACTAACGCTTTTCAATATCAATACTGCTGCCTAGATCAAAAATTCAAAAATTTCTTTATTTTCTTGAATGCCCACTGTTGCATTGGGATATGGTGTTCTACACCATTGCATAAAATGATTTATTATAGTATTGTAATTAAATAATTATTTATTTGTGATGCATCTTGGTGGTGTGGATGATCTCATTAGGTAATTATTTGGGGACCCACTTATGTTGTATTGTAATATTGTGTTATTATTTAATGTGTGGGAGACATGTGATAATAATTTGATATTGGGGAAAATATTAAATAAAGTGATGTCTTATTACCCAATATTAAACAAGGGGTTAGTGGTTTTGTATTCACATGGTTTTTTGGTGCATGGTTTCACCTTACCACTAGTTGTATTTTGTGTGAGCTTATGTCTATAAAAGCAAACACATGTATAGTGGTTTAGGTTGGCTGAGTGGGTTGGCTGTCATTATTGAGTCTTCTTGTGGAGTTCATTTGTGAAGCATGACATGTGATGCGTGGATTCATGCTTGGACACATGGGAATGCATTGGAGTGCTTGATGTTTCAGAGGTATTCATTGCAACTCTTGCATTGATTTATTGTTGAATAATATGATGGAGTATGGATGCTTTTGAAGGTTGGGTTTTTCCCTCTTAAGGGTTTTCCTAGGGTATGTCTTATGTTATCTTGTGGCTTGGCTATTTGATCTCTGCATTTTGGTTACTTGTATGCATGTTTATCTCTAATGGTTTATGTAGGAAATGGATTAAGGTTGTGGGTTGAATGCAATATTTCCTAACAAGTGGTATCAAAGCTTTCATGGTTGAGATTTTTTTGTTATAACCCTAGTTTGAGAGTTTTTGCAAAGTTGAAACCATGGACATGCATGTAGGGTTTGAGGTATTACAAGATATGGAACACATGTTGCAGGTGTTTGTATGCAAATTTGAGCTTTTGGTTTGTCAAGATTTGGGTGAAAAAGGGTTTCTTAGTTTGAGTTTGCATATGAGGGTTTTGTGGGGGAAATTTAATAGATGACCTCTTGAGACAAAATGTACCTCATGGTTGGATTCAAGTTGGTCGAGAGAATAAATTTGACATAAAATTCGACCTATTTTGAAAAATTTGAAAAAAATGCAAAAAAAATGTCACACCCCAATTTGACAATGTACAAAAAAAATTATTAAAAAATATAAAATCTCGAGTTTATAAAATCTGTAGAAAAATAATTCTTGTTGGATATTTAAAAAAAAAATCATAAAAATACCTACAAAATCAAATATTGAAAAGGTTAGAAAATCGCTTTTGAAAAATTAATATTTAAAAATTAAAAAAAATTGTGACAGGTGGGGGTCCGCAGACCCTGTACTTGCATGTATTGGCAGCGTACTATTTGTAGCCTTAGCCATATGCCAAAATGAAAGTTCATGAATTTTAGCCATCTGACCCATATATTTAGGAATTTATTTTTTTTAAAGAAAAATCCACCACTTTTCAAACTTTATTATTTGCAAAATTAAACTGATTTTTATTTTGGGGTGGGGTCCACTAAAAGTTGTCCATATAGTCAAATTGGACGTTTTCTTCAAACTTGCATAAATTTCACCTAAGATGTCATATTTTCAACTTCTTATACTCTTTGGAAAGCTAGTTTCAAGCACTACATAGTGGTATAGGTTTGGTTCCATTATTTTATTGTTTTCATCATTTTCTAGGGCCCAAAAGTTAGATGTTCTCAGTTGCATGGTTTTGAGCATAATTTGCATATAGAATCAAATTTTTTATTTCAAAGAGGCATTGGAGAGAATTTGCTGCATACTATATATTGATTTAAATTGTTTATCATTTTGTGGTGTTGTATGAGTTTGTTACTTGTTTGATCACTTGTAGGAGCCTGAGATTTGAGGTTTGATTGTGTGAGCATCCAGACAAGTCAAGAGGCAAAACATTGAGGGAGTACATGTTTTATATGATATTTATGATACTATAGTTCATTGTCAAATTGGTGCTTCCAAGTATAGGTTTAGAGGTGTTCTTCAAAGTTGGGATTTGATGGTGACAAGTACACAAGTTGTCTTTAGTTTTGAGGACATGGTTGGACATGGTTCGAGACTTGGAGTCTCATACGGGTTATAGTTGAGTGTGGGTACAATGATGGCTATGATTATGGTATCATGGGTATGTAGGTAAATTTGATGCATTGGCATGACATGATCATGTATGTGGTGTTTGGTAGTGATATGGTTTGATGTTAGTAGATTGTTCTTATCTTCTTGATGCTTATTTGGTTCCTTGATTATGATTAATCATTTGTGGACATGTTTGGAAAATCAGATCTATGGTTGATTTGGTGTTTGAGTCTTGATGTCTACAAGATTATATTCTTTGATATCTCGGTTTGCAGGTTACTAATGTGATGATAATTTTTCATGTTTTAGTGGTTGGATCTATGAGTTATGTGATTGGTAGGTATATGCATCCATTGATTGTAGTGGGATGACTCAGATGTGGACTATCTATATCCACCAGGTTTGATTCATTTTTGTTGTAGATTCCATTAGTTGGCCTTATTTGTGGTCATTTGTTCATTGGTATGTTGTTTCGAGATTGAGAGGATGGATTATTTGAGTACTTGATTAGTCAGTTCATGGTACTTGTAGCATGTGGTTTGATCATGATCTCATGATAGCTTGTTACATTCATTGGGAGATTTTGACAGTGATGACTTGGCGATGTTCGATTGGTTTGTGATGTTTTGATGGAGGTTGCATGTATCTTCTTGAACACATGGAGATATTGGTTTCACTTGTATGTTACTAACATTGTAGTTGAGTGTGTGTAGACCTGGATGATCTCCATGGAGAGGATGGTAATCATGATGCCATGTGTAGCTCGTATCATGGTTCAGTGGGAGTTGTTGGCAGTGACGTGGATGAATCATTGGTGATGGTTATCTTCATGTGATTGGATATATGGTTTCTTGGTTTAGAGTTTGTTATTATGTCATGATATACTCTAGATTCTAGATTACAGTTTGGCATGTTACATGTGCTCTTGATACTAGGATGTTTGTATTGGTGCATTGATCTCCTAGGAGGAGATGGTTAGATCATGTTGTCATGATAGGTTCCTGATTCTTTGATTGGAGCTTTTACATTGATCGTGTGTGATTCTCTTTGTATTAAGTACATTGATCATTTGCTTGATTACTTCATGATGGTTCTATGTTGCATTTTTAGTTTGGCATGTATTGATTAGTTATAGGTTCTCATGGATACTTAGAAATTTAGGTGATGGTTGGAGTTCTCTTGTTATTAGAGACATTTGTTTAAGACAGTTACTCTTTGGAGGTTTCAGTAGGAAGAACGAGGGAATTTTACTTGGGTATGGACGTGAGTTCATGATGGACCTATAGAGGATATTTTTCTTGGAGTGAGTCATGATGACTTGGTTATCTTGGAGGTGCATTCTCATTCCCCACTCTTGGTCTCGTCGACAGTTCTTTATTTGAGAGGTATTTTCCTATTATATAATTCATATGTGTTATGTTTCATGCTTTGATTTCTCATGGGATTAAGTTGATTCAAGGTGTTTTGGACACTCATTTGGGGATTGGTTAGCATGATTTTATATGATTTATCTTTCATAGATATGGATCTTGATCTATGGATAGTTATGTATGAATGATTTGTTTTGAGGGATGTTATGGTATGGTTATCTCCTTGTGTATTTGAGTTTATGATATCATTCTTTGATGAGGATTGTTAGAAGATGGTCTATGGGATAATTTCTAGTATTGGGGATGATTACCATGAGTTTTATCTTCTTGATTAGAGAGGCTTACTTCCATGTTGGCATTGTTACATTGATTCATGTGTTGTACTTGATCTATGAGATTGAGTATTATGGGTGTTGTTGAGGCTTTTCATTTGGGGCAGCTAGGAGATCATACTTGACACAACAATACACTTTTGAGGTGTTGGTAGGAGGACATTATGGTTTACAAGTTTCTCTCTTCATGGTTCCTTCCTTGTATGTTTATGTTCATATGCTTTGGGGAGGATGATGGCAACATGTTGTGAGAGATTATGCAACTATTTGGGTTGCATGTGTGTAACATTGTTATTGTTCTTGGTACTTCATGCTTTGATTTACTTATCACACCTTGATATAGTGATGATTGGTAGACTTTATATGCATTGGCATTACCTATGCAGTGGGAGTTCTTGGATATGTATGTTCTTCATTGATAGGTTTGATACAGGGAGCTTGATTGTAGTTTATGAGTTGCATATGTTCTTGCCAAGAGTTTGCTGATGTATAAATACCTTGGAGGTATGGATGTTTGCATGTATTAGCATGTGTTGTGTATGTTATTTCTGATCATGTTGGTTTTTAAATTGAGAGTAGCTTGTTTAGAGCCTTTTTTATCACTTGGATTTGATGCTTGTTCTTGTGGATTGGTGCATCTTCACCTTGGCATGTTGGAGGATGAGAGGAGTCCTTTCTTGAGATGGTGGTTACTTTTTTCTTATTGTAGGTATCTTGATGGAGCATGATATCATTGTGGAGATTCATGTGGTTTCATGTATGCCTATGATGATGTATTTCATCTATTGATCCCTTATGCAATGTATACAACAAGTGGGAGAATGTTGGGATGTGTGGAGTGCACCTATGAAGCATGGCATGGGATGTGTGGATTCATGCTTGGACACATGGTAATCCATTGGAGGGCTTGATGCTTCAAAGGTATTCATTGTAACTCTTGTATTGCTTTATTGCTGAATAATATGGAGAATGGATGCTTTTGGAGGCTAGGGTTTTCCCTCTTGAGGGTTTTCTTGGGGTATATCTTGTGTTATCTTATGGCTTATCTATTTGATCTATGCATTGTGGTTACTTGTATGCATGTTTATCTCTCATTTTTTATGTAGGAAATGGTTAAGGTTGTGGGTTGAATGCAATATTTCCTAACATGTTTCCCCAGTGGAATGAATTGTGCCACTACATTTCCCCCTCGAGAGATTGGGTAGAAAATTTTCATTTTTAGGTCGATCTCCTAACAAAGATTCAACAAATGTTCAGTTGTAGAAAATAAGCTACAGGACATAAAAATAGGCTGAAGACACTAAAAAAATCTCAAAATAGGCTTCATGGCTCAATATTTGATCAACAAGATTAAAAAAACACAATTTCCCACCTCAATTAGGGAAAATACCCTAATTTTCATGCTTAAATATGAGTACAAGGGTCATTTTCAATTCATTTTCTCACTTTCCTTTTCTGAATAGCATCACAAGCAATGATTTAGGTCTAGTATCATGTGAATATGTTGATCCGCCTTTTTTGGATCACATCGCTTTTGACTTTAGCATTGCTATTGCTAGAATGATACAATGTCGCTATGGTAAATAGCATCATTTTTGCAATTATAGGGACCAGAGTTGGCATTTTTTAATCATTTTTTGGAAATTTTGATGTGGTGTACTTGTGCATGTAGGAGGTTCTTCGTCTGCTCCTATCCAAGGAGCATCAGTGTAGCATTCTTCATTAGGTGGGACAGTTGACTAATGATGTGATGGAATTTTTGGGTGCCATTGGTTTTGGTTGTGTAGTGTGCATGCCAGTGATTTGCACACATCTAGTGATGATAATAGAGTTAGTCAAGCAGTGTCACAGTAACACTTCCTCGTTTCACCTTCCCACAAGAGAGGCAACGGTAACCCTTGAGGACATTTGGAAAATTTTGTGGGTCCCCATCCACAGGGAGGGGATCATGTATGACACCGAGGTAGGAGCTGTTGCTATTTGTGAGGTCCTCAATGTAGACGAGTACTATATTGACAATGGGAAGATCAAATTGCATTTCTTCGAGCGGTTTTCCTGAGACTTGACACTTTTTGTTGGAGCCCTGATTTCAAGGATACTTGTACCTGATTAGCAGGCTAGAGGATTTAGTGTTGGCTAAGGATTTTTTTGGGATAGGATGGTAGAGGAGATGAAATTATATGCATGGGTTCTAGTGGCTCTTGCTTCCTTCTACCACAACATGCATTGAGTGGTGTGTTGTGGGGCATGCAACATAGGGGTCAGGATGACATTGCTCCACATTTGGGCTTATGAGCATATTGTTGTACTACGAGTGATCATTACTCTTGATGATATAGACCATGATGAGCCCATAGTTTATAATTACAAAGAAATGACCACCCTACAACACACTAGCATTATAGGGATCCCACATTGGAGGTGGGTTATAGATGGCATGACAGTGTTTCAACAGAGGTCATGGGTCTAGTCTATCATTGGTATGATGATGATTAGTAGCTCTTCCATGCTTGTCAGACCAAATACATGCAAGGATGAGAGCATCACATGGTAGAGAGGTACCTCCCTAATCAAGTAGTGAGGTAGTTCAGAGAGGTTTAGGATGCACCTTAAGATGGATACAAGGCCATATTTTCTAGGACATCCAAGGAGACAACTTGGGGGCAGCCGATCCCTCCCTAGGTTGAGATCGATGAGTTTAGATAGTTGGTCCCCCAACCTTGGGTATACTTTGATGGTCCTCTTGATGTGGGTAGTATAGTTGAGTATGATTCATATTGGTAGGTGTATGCCCTAGTACAGATGATGGATCTAGTCGTTGGATAGGTCCCAAGGAGAGGACAATATAGGGGACCACATATAGGGTAGCATCAACAACCACCCCATGATGGTCATGTTGGGAAGCATAGAAAAGATCAACATAGGAAGGATGAGCAAAGGAAATATTAGCAATAGAGATAGGATCAGTAGTAAAGGAAAGATCAGTAGCCTCCTCTAGTATAGTTAGTAGGATAGAGGCCACCATAATAACCAACATAGGTTCTTGATCCACTAGATACATAGATCGTAGCCTTGACAACATAGGTACAACAGTTGACAACATAGCTTTAGGTTGTCACACTAGAGAGGGATCAGGCATGGTATTAGGTACATGCTATCACTAGGGAGAGAGATTAGGCATGATAATAGTTATAGGTTGTCACCCTAGAGGGAGATCAAGATAGGTAGTTGAGAAAATAATTAGATATAGCCCTATCCCAGGAGATAGGGTGTAGGAAATAGTTGGAGGCTATCATGTAGCATGCACATGGATAGGTGGGGAAATGGTCCCAACACAAATGTAGGGTATGGCTATGTAGGAGGTCTCATATTATAGGACCTTTTACCATAGAGAGTGCCCTCAATATTGACGGTGGCTTAATTTTTCCCAGAGGAGTAGGGTGGCACCAAGTGGATCAAGAGGTGCCCCATCTCTCTGTTGAAAACCATCAAGTTCTCACCATGACAATCTCCAGAAACAGGGATAGCAACCCCTTATAGACACTTTTTTGGATGTATAGCCTAATTGCTTATGTATATACATTCATTGGCTGGTTTTTTACAGCCTCTTGTATACCCATTTTTGATGATATTACACACTGACTTTGTTTTGCATCATGACATTCAATTTTTTGATATATATATATATATATATATATGAGATGGCTCTGATGTTGTAGTTATGATGTGGTGTGTCTTTTATTTTATGGTTTATGTATGTATGGATATATATGATATGCTATGGATGTCTGTAAATTTATTTATGCATATGATGTGATGTTTATGATTCATGATGCGATGTTTATGGATGTATGCAATGTATGGTATATGACATGGATTCAAGTGTGATGGATGATTTACTTTCTTTTTTAGTATCTTTTTCTATATGCTATGTCATGATGATGCAAGATGTTAATGCTATGAGATGAATGCATTTCATGTTTATTGTATGGATGTTATGGATGATTGTGTAATGCTATAAGATGCTTAGAATAGTAGATATATATTATCCTAAACAACTTGAATGATAATGATAATGCAAATGGAATGGATTGTATTTCCCATTATGATGGCATGCTATGAGTATGCAGGATGTATGTATGTTAATGATTTGTGGATGCAAGATGGATGAATTGTTATTTTTGTTGAATGTCATGATACTATATTAGCATGGAAAGAAGATAGAAGAATAAGATGGATGAACCCTTGATTGTGAGATTGATTCAAAAGTCCAACAAGTATATGATTCCTCAATAATTTATTAGATATGGTGATTTGTTTGTTCCAAGGATTGGGATATTAACATAATATTATTCCTTATTTCTGATAAAACACATAGACACGATGCATCAAGGTATGGATAACTAGGATGGCATTGTATCTAGTGTGATGGACTTTGGCTTGAAAAACATATAGGAGTATTCTTGTTCATACTTGACATAAAAAAAATTGCTAGGATGTACTTCAAAAATTTTGTTCACATCTCAGACCAAAACACAAAAAAGAATAACCTAACAATATAATAGTCAACACGTTACCCAAAACACCTTCCATACACACCTAACAAAGCAAGTATTTGCCAAGTTTACATTACAAGAACATCCAACAAACACATCAAATGAAAGATAAATATCAATGCCCCATTCCTTTCACTCTAAATCATTTTGATAGACATCATTGAGAGGTCATTGGAATGAGCACAATAAGATAAGTCACAAGAAAAGATCAAGTAAACAAAACAAGTCAATGTTCTTCATACCTCTAGCCAAGACTAAAACTACAATGATGCTTGATGTTAATGTCCATTTTTGGAAGGATGCATCCTAGGACATGTTTATCAAATGATTTAGAAACTAAATAGATGATGGGCTATGCATACAAATGTTAACCAACTTGTTTACCTAATAATCTAGACTCCAGACTTTTACATTTACGCCTACACTTTACGAAGTGCCACACTTGTTTCTACTTGTTTTACCAAAGGCTGAAGATGACAAACATTTTATCATAGATGGATATTTATCATGAGTGAAAGTGAAGTGGGATGGGTGGCTTTGGATTTTCTAGAATATTTCAATATTTTTGGTGTTTTCGCATGTTTTGATGCTGTTTTTAGATTTTGGGTTATTTTACAAATGTTTTGATTTTCAAGTTTTCAAATGTTTTGGTATTTTTTTTTAGATTTTGCAAGTGTTTTTGGATTTTCCAATTTAAATGATACCTATATCATGATGTCGATATCACATTTTGAAATATAAGACATGGATCAAAAGTTATTTAGAATGAGAGCACAAAAAACTACCCCCAATGTCTAGCAATGTTTCATAATTTAATGGACAAATCAAGATATTGGTTGGAAAACCATGTGAAGAGTTTTATCATGCAATAGGACAACATGGGATGTATGGTAAAGACCATTTCAAATTTTTTTTTGTCATGAGTAAAGTCAAACTATACATCAAACCTTTGTCAAGATCAAGATATGCTAGAAGATCTGAATAAAGATGGATTGAATAAATGAAGGGAATACTAGATTTGTCATGAAGGGAATGAGATGACATCACTTGAAAAGGTCCATATGATGCGTGATTCTACTCATGACACCTATTTTCCTAGTTTTCATCATGGTACTTGCCCAAAGCGCCACCATAGTGGTTTTCACTAGAGGACGATTTTTATTTTTACTATTTTCTTGATTTTTTTAAATTTTACCCTCATGTTAAACCACTTGGTGGTACAGATGTAGAGGCCACTATCATAACATTCCAATAATATCCTTCTCAAAGGAGCTACTTTGCTAAGATATGGGCACTTGAATCCAACTTTGAAGAACTTTGATCTACCTTATTTGTAGGGGAATTAACCTTGCCTATGTGTGCACATCATGATAAAGTTCCTTTGAAATCCTTATGAAGAAGGGTAGTCTCCAACACATGGTCAATGTAAGTGGATGTATCGATGCCGATTAACAGCGGTGTCATGCATGAAGGAATATGAGATGGTGCGATAGTTTGAAACTGACTCTCTCCAAACTTGGGGAAATATCAATAATGATGGGTGAAAACTGAGCTTTGAGTGGAATTAGGACCAACTGCTTGATATGGTTTGTTCCTTGCTTGAGAATCCTGCTTCTATATTTTAGGATGTCTTTGATGGATACGTTTCCCTTTCTGACTTTTCCCCATAGTTTCTTTGATTGATGGAGTATGATTGGGATGATTTTCTTTTATATTCTTTGGTATCCATTTGTATTTACTTTGTCATCTTTGCTTTACTGCATCATTTCATTTGGTGATCTTATCCTTGCTTTGATAGGAATATTGCTTTTTATATTGGTCTCATTTTGTGTATGAGATGATAGGTATATGATGATTCATGATATAGCTAGTTGTAGTATTGACAATGTTTTAATCATAAGGATCCTTCGTGCCCCCTATGTTGAAGTTTGCATTAGAAAAAATTTCCCCTGACATTGTGAAGGTATTAACAATACTGAACCATTTTCCTTGATAATATATCCTCTGATCCATGGCCACTGAGTATGACTTTTCATGAACACATGATATTGCTATGGGTTCCCATTGTTCAAGAATATTAACTATTTTCTTTGATTTTATGATAGCCTGATCTATGGATACCACTTCATAAAATGTTGGTGTTGATTCATAAGAGGTCAATAATGCACAATCATTGTAGGAATTAAGAATCTTGACTATTTCTTTCTCTTATGTAGGAATATCAAGAGTGGGAGACTCTTGTTTTGTATGAAGAACGTCTATATGTCCATCCAAAGAAAGCATCTCATTGGTGGAATTTGGTGTGTCCTTGAAATTCTAGAAGGATTGGAGGATTCTCATCAAGTCATGATAATTCTTTGGGGAATTTATCTTTTTGGCATGACTCACGGTTGGGAAAATATCACTTTGATATTGGAAATCGTTATGTTTCTCATGAAAATGTTGTGGGGAAATAGTATCTTGATCTTGACTAAGTTCAAAGCAACTTTTGTTCTCCTCTACACTATCTTCTTGACATGACCCTTGGGTAGATGATGTATCACTGATAAGAGACTCTTCACAACTTGTAAGGTCTATGGATGGAGCATGAAAAACTTCTTGTTGCCTTGGAACCTCCTCAACATGGCCAATTATGAAGTCATATGAAGGGATGATGTGGTTATCTGAAAGATAATTGATACCATTTTGATATGAAACATTGCTAGGAATTGTTGATTGATCTTGAATCTATTTTAAGAATGTTTCTTGATGCTTGTATGATTCCTCTTCTTATGATGGATGAGCAACATAAATGTATGCTACCATGGTATCATGGGTATGGTTTATATGTATTAGAACTTGATGCCTTTCCCATATCTTTTTCTTTTCCATGATAAGGCATAGGGGTTTTGTAGATTTTCAAGTCTTGATTCCCATATTTTTGATCAACCTCGAGGTCTCCTTGTTCAATAAGATCCTATATTAGATGTTTGAGTCTAAAACAATTTTGTGTACTATGACCTTTGTATTGGTGAAATTCACAAAAAAATAATCTTCTCTATAGCTAGGAGGTTTGACTTGTGGTGCTTGATAGTTTTAGAAATCTAGGAGTATGATAAGGTTATATCATATCAACTTCTTCAACAAATCTTCCATAGGTTCTCCTAAGGGAGTGAATTGTCACTTAGGAGCACTATTTGTTCTTTGTGGTGCTCTTTGAATATTTGTAGCATTGATCATTGATTGTTTTGTGGTTGCACATTTATTTGTTGTGTGTTCTATCATGTGTTCATTGGTTGGGTGTTTGTTTGTGGTGGGGCACTTATGACCATTTTTGCATCAACAACACCATTATTAGTGAAATTTTTGTTTTTAGCCCAAATGTGGGGATTGTCATTAGAATTAGATGATGGTCAATTATCCTTGTATTTTTGTGTTTTTTCATGTGCTATAAGGGATCTCTCAATTTTAAGAGCCTTAGGGATGAGTTGATCATATGACGTAACACATTGCATCTTTAATTGAAAGGATAAATCCCCATCAAGATTAGATGTAATGATTCCTATTTGTTGTTCTTCGGGAATAGGCCACTTGCTCTTTCTAGCTCTATACCTCCATCATTGTATGCAATTTGTAAATATTTCACCTTTGTTTTGTTTTAGGGTGTAAAATTACTCCAAAATAATTTCCATGTCTAGGTTGAAAGAGAAGTTATTTACAAATTGATCTATGATTTCTTGGAACATTTAGATTCTAGGAGGTAAATGGTAAAACCAGTTGATTGTTGGGCCTACCAAGCTTCGTGGGAAAAACCACATTAAATAGGAATCATTATAGGCTAGTTCAATGCAATGCATATATAAATCCTTGATGTGATCTTTGATATTTTCATTCCCTTTGTACTTGGTCAAATTTAGGCATTTCAAATCCAAGCAGAAATGGTATCTTTGAAATTTTCTTGTCAAAAGGATAGTGACACAAGTCACATTGAGTAATCGATCTCTTTGTCTTTCCCACTTGAATATCATGTATTTGTTGAGAGAGCAATCTAACTTGCATGGAAAGATCATCTTAAGGATTAGGGGGTTCAACATACGTATTACATAGTGGGATGGTGGATGAGTTGAATGTGTGGTATGGTGTATGTGAAGGGTTGTCTTGATATCTGGGTATGAATGGAGATGGTACTAGTGGGGTGATGTATGCTCCTTGTGTATTTGGATTCAAGATGTTTTGTTGTGTGCTTGTGTAGGGTTGTTGGAAGCCTTATTGTTGTGTGCAAGAAACACTTGTTGATAGGATTGATGTTGTTATTGTGCTAACATTGCTTGTTATTGAGCCTGTTGTTGTGCTTGTTATTGTTGTTGCTTGTTGTTGAGCTTGTTGTTATTGTTGTGCTATGAAGGTTTGTTATTGTTGTTGTTGTAAGGCTTGTTGATAGCCATGTTGAGCTTATGTTTGTGATTTTTTTTGTTGCAAGGCTTGAGATTGTGCTTGTTGTGCTTGCACTTGTATTTGTTGTGCTTCCGCTTGTGCTTGTTGTGCTTGTTGTTCTTGCAATGCTTGTTTGTAGGCATGTTGTGCTTGCAATGTTATACTATATTGATTTGCAATGTTTGATTTTGAGGTTGGGATGGTGGATTTTTGTAAGTGGTTTGTGATAGTGGGTTGAGGGGTTGTTGGGGTGGTTGTTGTGTGATTAAAGGTTGGGTGGTGGATGGTTGATTTGGATTTGACGTATTCTATCCTTGGTTTGGTGATATCATCCCTTACGAGATTGGGGTTTAGGATGGAAGGGTGTATGTTTGGGTTCCCATTTGATTTTGTGTTGTTTGGGGAACCAATGTTTGGGACATTTGATAGGATGCCACTTGGTGTTGTGATGTTAGTGGCATACTTGGATTTAGGACCATTTTTTTGAAGGATTAATCATATTTGATGTGATTGATGGATTGACTGGATTCATTTGATTATTGATCAATGTGTTGGATGGATTTATCTGATTTTGTTGGATTTTTGACTAATGTGTTGGATGGATTGATTTGATTTGTTGTATTTTGGGTCAACATGCGTGATGGAGTGATGAGAGGGACTTGTGGACCTATTTTTTATGCTTTTTCTTGTGTGAATGAAGATAAACCTTATGTTAGGTTGTTCACTTGTCCAAATAAATCTACTTGAGCTGGTTGACTTGTTTGATCTTATGGAATGGTAGGATCATAGCCTTGAGTACCTTGGGTAGATGTAATGAATTGAGATGATGGTGTAGCACGAAAAATTGGTGCCATGGTGGTGTTATGGAATGTGAGTGGTATGTGTTGATGTTGAGGAATTTGAGGGATGGAGGTGTTTGTGGTACCCAAGTTGGTGCTAGTTCCTAAGTTTTGGTTGTTAAAACGTGGGTGCCCTTGAAGTTTAAGAAGTAATGAGCTCCCTTTAGTATTTAATGGCTTACTTGGTGCATGTGATGATGATGGTTAGGTAATAGATTCAACAAAATTTTGAGCTAATGGTTGCATGATGAAAGTTTGAGGAATAGATGTCATGTTCCCAAAAGGTTGTTCTCTAATGGTGTCCAAATCAAAGGTAGAAGGGAGTTTGGCTCCTTATTTTTCCAAAGCCAACATGTATTGAGTAGGATTCAACCTCATCATGGTATTGACAAGGTGATGAGTTTTGGGGTCTTGTGATAGCTCAAGCAATTCATCTGTGGTCATCTCACGAGGATTATTGGTAACATCCTCTATTTGAAATGGACACCCTTCTTGAAAATCATGGGGTTGTTGAGCTAACATTGGTGGAGGAGTTGTGGAAGATCTTGGATCAAATTTGGTTTGGTTTAAAGTAATCATGTTAGATTTTTTTTTTTGTTCCATGTCCTTATATTGTGATCTTGTTTTTATCATAAAATTGGGGGATCAACTTTGGGAGTATTGAAAAAAAACTCTTGGGTTAATTCAAATTTAGTTAAAGAAATCCCCTAAGATGTTTTAGGATCAATGATGATATGAAAGATGAAAGGGTGAGTGATATGGATGATGAACTTTCAAACTTTGGACAACACTAGAATTTGGGTTTGATGTTTTGATGTTTAAGGATTTATAATGAACTCATGAACCCTAAGATAAACTTGTGACCTTAGGATAAATTTGTTCAAAAATGGATTTTTTGCTAGGTGCATGAAAAAGGATGCATTCCCACACACTTAGCTAAACAAGGTGATTTGGTTTGATTTGATGATTACCCAATTCTAGGTGGTTGGTGTATCCAAAGTTCTAAAGTTGTTTGTGAGATGAAAATGACAAATGTTTTGGCATGGATGGAAAGATTGGTTTGATCCTAATATGAAATTAAGAGGGACTTGTTTACAAGACCAAATTGTTGAAGAACATGCTTTTCCCTAAGAGTATTCCAAACCAAAAATATCAATGTTTGCTTGAAGGGACATATGTTTTGAAGATAAGACAAAAGATAAACATGCACTTGTGTGGGGTTAAATTGGTTTAATCTTGATTAGTGAGGTTTCTTTTACCACATCAATTGTATTGATTAATTTTTTAACTAAATGTATATAACTTTCAACAACTTTCATTCCACAAAGCTCAATATGTGAAAATCTAGAGGTTTAAGCTGTAGTTCCCTAGGTTTACTTTGTAATAAATGTGGATTGAGATGTGACCCAAACATTATGAAGCCTCAAAGATATTTAAAAAAAAAAGATATCTTTGAGGGCATGCAATAATATATGGTTTAATAAAGGTATCCACACTTAAGTCCAAAGGGTTTAAAATCTTAATGTCAATGTTCAATGTTTGTTTAAATTATTTTCAATCCAAGCAATGTGTTTGATATCTAAGGTAATGGAGATAATTTGTAAATCTTCTTCATAAGATTTACTTGGCAAGCTCACAAAAGACAATATTTATAACCTTGAGAGTAGGTATGTTCTTTGAGGTGGGACTAGCACATGCCTTGAAGGGATGATTTTACATGCAACTTATAGAGGGAATACATAGAGAGATATCACCCCCTCAAGATTTTGTACAAGAGAATGAAATTTTAAGCTCTATGTCTCAACCATAAATCGGACTTGGTAAGCAATTTTTCAAAAGTAAATTTTGATGCACCACTTTCAAAGAACATTTTCGAAAACAAGGTTGGCCTCTACACAAAGGTTTTTAATGACACACTATGAACAATGAGATATATACTACCATCTACAAGCCACTTAAGGCATTAAACCATTCCCTTCTATCCCATAACTCCGAAGTTGGATTAGGTGCAGTATGCTATATGCTGCAAATTAAAGCTACTACTCTTTCAAGTTCGCAATCTTTATATAGCCCACTAGTAAACGTGCTTTTATTTCAAATTCATTTATATGAGTTCTCCATTATAGGATGTGTCGTATTAGTAGGTCCTCTCTTAATAAGAAAATTGTTATTTCTCTTCACCCAATATTGCATGAAGTGTGAGAGAGGATACATAGAAAGTTCTTAAGGTGACTCAAAAAAGACAATTTTGTAAGCTTAAAGTGTTTCTCTTCACCCAAGATTGCACGAAGCGCAAGGGGATAGGATATTCACTATAATTTTACACACATAGCAAGCACAAAAAATACTCATTCATTTTAACAAACATTGCAAAATGGCTTCATTTTAAGAGCCAATGGAAGTATTTGTTTGTATTGTTCAATTTTAGCCAATATTGCAATAATTAGGAAATGAGGGGTTCAATTCTTAACCAACTTTGAAAAGATCATAGCAATGGTAAATTTTAAAGCCCAAACCAAATCTAGTAGCCCTAAAGCATGAAAGGAAAAACAACATATGATGGGTTATTTCCCCATGAGTGTTTGAAAACACTATTAAAATTAATATCTAATGCTTTTCAACTTCAATTCTCCATTCTCCACCTCAAATCTGCAAAAGTGATTCTATGTTAGCAATAGTGACATTGTCCTATCAATAGCAGCCCTGTTCTAGAAATAGCGGCACTGTTCTGGAAATAGTGGTGTTTTTTTTGCAATAGCGGTGCTCTGGTGAAATGCAAAGGTGATGCTTTGGTGAAATTCAAAGGTGGAGCTCTACTATAAAAAATGAACTAAAAGGTGGTGATGTATTGACAAAAGTGATGCAATATCAGAAATGATGCTCTGGTGAAAACCTGCAAGTTCACAAAAGAACAGAGAAGTTAATAGCGGCAGGTTAGAAAAGGAGACAGAATAATGAAAAGATATAAGCAATTAAATGCATCAAAAGTGTCTCCTTATTTCAATATTGGTGTTGTATATGAAAGTGGCATTGTATTTCTTGGCAATAGAGGCACAATTTGCAATAGTGCTCTAGTAATTTCAATAGTGACACTATTTTTTGGAACCTGCAAAAACATGAATATGAAGCAAAAAATGTCAAAACCAAATAGTTAATCCCTCCTTCTAGCACCAAAATGTGAGCATGATTTATACCTATAGCCAATATGATCAAAACACAAGGAAATTAGTCATATTAGCTAAGTTAAATCAAGATTTCTATGAAATTATTGAAAGCATGAAACATGGAAACAATCAATACACAAACATGAAATAATAATACATGCATGAATGATACCTTGCTAAATACCCCAAACCTCATCCCATAAGGAGATTGGTGCCATATTGATGTGGCATATTGGCCCTTTCCCAATCCCTGTGAATGAACAAGCTTCAAGATTGTGGATGAAAGGTGAAATTGATGAAAGATTAGAACTCCAATGGTGAAAATGGATGATAATGAAGATGGAGTTGTTTAGCATAATTTTGCTTCAAGAAGTGGATCAATTTCCCATAGAAGTGACTTTTATTAATAGGGAAAAAAGATGAATCAAGGGTTGAGATTCATTTTCCCAATCAAGGGTTGCAAATGAATCCAAGGATTGAAGGAATGATTAGCCTTATGACAAGTGTCACAAGGCTAAGAGATGTGAGGGGATATGTTCTCACACATGTGTGAGGAAATTTTAGGAAGAGAGTGTGTAAGAAGGAGTAAAAACATGTGGTTGAAGAATTTAAGACATGTGGGTGAAAGATATTAAGGCATGTAAGAGAAGTAAAGGCTTGTGTAAGGAACAAGATGGCTTGTGTAAGAGCCATTAAGGCTTGGGTGGGAGACAAGATGGCTTGTGTAAGAGCCATCAAGGCTTGGGCAAGATATTCAGTGAAGGGAGTAAATAAGGAAAGAATATTCCATGAGAATATTCTCACGCAAGTGTGAGGGGAAAATAGCCTTTTAGTTAATTTAAGGAAATTAATTAGTTGTGCAAGTTGGAGTAAATAAACAATGGGTTTATTTAAGTAGGATGTAGTTAAATATTGGAGAAAGAGCTAATTAGGATTAGCAAGTGGATAGGGTTAATTGATCAAGGATTAATTAAATTGGGTGGGTTTGGGGGATTTAGAGAAATGTGGCATTTAATTAAATAATTAGAGTTATTTAATCAAATGAGAATACATAAGAGTTTTAATTAAATAATTTGGATTATCTAATTAAATGGGATGAAAATTAGTAGAAAGGGGGTAAATTAATCCAATAAAATTAATTATTTGATTAATAAGAGAAAGTGATAAATTTAATTAAATAATTTAGACCATTTAATTAAATAGTTAGAAAAGAGGTGATTTAGGAGGAAATGGTGTTAAAATCAAATTTAGATGCGTAATATTGATCAGGATGGTTTGAAGTGTCTGTAGACATATATTAGGATTTATTGCAAAGCAAGATGTAAGTACCTGCCCCTAGTTTCTAGCAATGTATGGAGTTCTATAAATGGATGAATGGATGAGAATAAAAGATGGATATTTGAAGGATTCCAAGGACTATCCCTTGATATGATAAAAAATTTGACCTAGCATGATCAATTAGATAATGCTAGGAGTAGGTGACAGTAGTGCATGAGATAGGATACAATCATTAGGAAATGACCATGTCAAGATTTTTGCCAAAAGAAAGTTTTTTGAAGTGTATACCCCTTTCTCTTTGTCAAGATTAGGTGGATATGGAAGAGGGATGGAAATGGATTTGATGAAAATGTAGATTTATTATGGATCTAGGATGGATAAAATATGGGATTTATTATAGATAAAATAAGATGCTACCAATTGGAATGGTGAAAATAGATGCTCAATTTAATGTATGATGCCTATTTTCCAAGTTTTCATCATGGTACTTGCCCAAAGCCCCATCGATGTGGTTTTCACTAGAGGACAATTTTTTTATCTTTACTATTTTTTTGGTTTTTTTGAAGTTTTTGGAATGATTGTTGATTATGTCAAACCACTTGGTGGTGTTGATATGGATGTTGTTGCCAACGACGTCCTATTTGGAGAATGTACTTTTCTAATATACATGCACTTGTATATAAACCCTGAATGTTCTTGTGATATTTTTTTATACAAGATTTGGCCTTATCTAAATGTGCACATTGTGATAGAGTGCCATTAGAGTCCTTATGATAAAGAGTTTTTGCCAAGACACAGTTAATGTGGGATTTGGATATTTTGGATTTTAAGTTAGATGGTGAAATTTGATGGAGGATATAAGATGGAGATGACTTTTTAGATAGTTTGGATTGTGGATCGTTTATTTTCCAAACTTGGGATGGTGAGTGACTGAATGTGGATATGGAATTTTGAGTGGGTTTAGGACCAACTTTTTTATACACTTTGTTTGTCAATTCTAAAGACTTATTTTCAATTGGTGGACACCTTTGATGGATGGAAGTCCCTTTTTTTTATGGTTCCCCATAGTTTCATTGACTGATGGAGTTTGATATGGATTATTTTGCTTATTTTGCTTTTGGATCCATTTTAACTTCATGTGTCCACTTTGACTTTTTGATTTTTTAGCTTCAATTACTTGGTCTCTTTCTTTGTATGGATATTTCTTTAATTGACCCCAATTAGTAGGTATAAAGTTGCAAGGACGATGATTTATGATGTGGATAGTTGGAGTGTTGACAACAATTTCATTATAAGGACTCTCCATGACTCCCATGTTGATGTTTGTATTAGATAAATTTTCCCCCAATATCATGGAGGTACCTCTAGTATGTTTAGATTCCTTTATCACTAAATAATCAATATCTTGATGCTTAGGATTGTCAACAAACTGCATTTGTTCTAGAATCCCTTGTTTATGTAAGCCTAATCCTTTTCCATGATACTACATCCATTAAAAAAAATTATTGGAAACTAAATATGATTTGTCTTGGAAACAAGGTGCTAATCCTTCTCTACACTACTAAGAACCTCAAAATGTGGTACTATTCTCATTATTAGGAGAACTTGCTCTAACAAAGGTAAGTGATCCAAGTTTATAAGTTATATGTGCTTCATCAATATATAAGATAGCTTCCAGATCAATATCTTTGAACCAAGTTTGAGATATATTGGATTTTGATTGTTCTTCAAAAGATAATGATGTTTCAAAGTTTATATAAAAACCTTCTTCATGGTCATTTTTTGGAATGTCACCATTAAATTGTGTGAATTCAGCTATAACTTCATCATTCACAAATATGTCTAGAGTCGAAGACTCTTGTTCTAGATGAATAGGGTAATATCATCTATGTTTCTAGTGGAAGAAAGTATCTCATTTTCAGAAGTGAAAGATATTAGCATATGGATAGGATTAGTTATTGAGTCATGAATGGGATGGAACAAATGATGGAATCTTGATCTTGACTTATTTAAGAGTTTTCTTTATTATTCTTGGTATTATGTTCTCAACATAGATCTAGGTTTGGTGCTAGAATATGGATGGAAGACTCTTGGGTGGTCTCAATGGATTTGGATGATGAGATATAGGCTTCTTGTGATGGAAATTCTTCAATACACTGTATCATGAAGTTGAATGAGGGAGATATGTTATGATCTAAGATGTATTTAATGTGATTGTTTTGATGTGCGAAATTGTTAGATAGTGGTAGATGGGGTTTGATCACACATTAGGAAAGCATCTTAATAAATGTCCAATTTCTCATTATGTGAGAAATGAAAATTATTGATGTAATCATCAAATCCCTAGATGTGTCCTACTATATTGTCATAGGAATAATTGACTTCATTATAATTCCCTATTTTACCAGAATCATTTCATTTTCCATGGTCTAACATTAGATCTTTGTAAATTCCTAGATCTTGGTTTCCATAATTTCCAAGAGGTTGATCTACACTCACCTCTCCTTGATTTATATGGTCTTCTATGAGATATTTTAGTTTCACCCAATTTTGTACCTCGTGAAATTTTGTTAGATGGTATTGGAAAAAATCATTATCATTATACCGGTCATGCTAGTTTGATTTGAGGTTCTTTGTAACGTATTAGCTTAGGAAGTTGGATATGGTTCAATTGAATGAATTTGTTTAGAACTATTTTGATGGGTTGCCCTAAGGCAGTGAACTTACATCTAAGAGAATTGTTAGGTCTTGGTGGTTGTCCTCATGGAGGATTTTCACTTTGAACATTTTGTTGTATATTTGGTTGAGGTTGCATGTTTTGCACAACTTTTGCATCGACAACACCATCATTTGTTACATTCTTGTTTCTCACCCATAAGCATGGTTTATTGTTTAAGCTTGAAGGGTAATATTTATTATCCTTCTAGATATTTAATAGCCCTTTAGCTATAAGATCCCTTTTGATTATGAGACCTTTTGCTATTAGTTCTTCAAATGTGTTGGCACATTATATGCATAAGTGAAAACTAATTTTCATGTTTAGATTTTGAATGAAAATATCCACTAGTTTCTTCTCAAGAATAGTCCATTTACATTTTCTTTCTTTGTGTCTCCATCTTTGTAGGAAATAGGATAAAATTTATCCTTGATTTTGTTTAACAAGGTATAAGTCATTTAAACTAGCTTCATGTTTGATGTTATAGGAGAAATGAGCTACAAAATTGTCATTAATTTCTTGGAATTTTCTAATACATAGGGGTAGGTGAGAGAACCATTTGATTTCCTATCCACCTAAACTATGTGGAAAGAGGTGCATGAGATAGGCATCATTATAGGGCACCTCTAGACAAGTTAAGTAAAATTCTCGTATATGCTCTTGTGGGTCACTATGTCCTTTGTATTTATCAAATTTTGGCATCTTGAAATTATGAGGGAATGGTGTCATTGTTATGTTCCTGTCAAATGGGTAGGGACATAGATATTGAAGGGCATAATATTTCTTTGTGGTTCATATTTGTATATCATTGATTTTCTGAGTTAATATTTGGATTTGTGATTTCAAGTCATTTGGAGGGTTTTTTTGTGGAGCATATGTGCTATATAATGGATTTTTGTTTTTTGGTATATTATGAAGGTTACCATGCATGTTGTATGATGGGATTTTTTTTTGGGTTGATATGATACTAACGACTATGTTGTTTTGTTTGGGGTATGGTCATATGGATTGTATTGGTGTTGTGGTGAATTTTGACATTATTAGATCTGATGTTGCAGAGTTTGGTGTTGATAGTTGGCGTATTGTTTTTGGTGAAGATATTGTTGTTCATGATGGATGTATTGTTGTTCTTGTGGATTATGTCATTGATGGTAGATGAATTCTTATTTCTAGGATATTTGATGTTGTGAAATGTGTTGTTTAGGAGTTTGAGGTACATTTTGTTGAAGTTTTTTTTGTTAGGGAGCTTGAGGTATATGTTGTTGAGGGTTTTGTTGTAAGTTGGGAATCTAATTTGGTATGTCAAGGTTATTAGTGGGGTTTAGTATGTTAAATGTATGCATAGTGTCTATGACATTGGGATATACATGAGTTGGTGGAGTTGGTGTTGTGAATGGATTGTTCATATAGTTCATCATGTTTGTGTTTAGGGGGTTTGGTATGTGTAGTGCCCCTCAGTTTTCTTTGGTTTTAGACAGTTACTTGGATTGTATTTGGACTTTATGATATTGTTTGATGACACTTGGATACTATGATACTTTGATGCTTAGTTATGATGATACTTGATGACACTGTTATATCTAATGTTTTATGTTTCCACCATGCTTAGTAGATCAGTTTAATTGCTTATGTTAGTTATCATTGATATGAGTATTATGTGTTTATTGGATGTATGTTTTATCATAATTTGATATTTTCTTATTGCACGTGTCATTGTATTGGTGAAGGGAACAGGGTCACATCACTCGCTCGTGAGTTCCCTGCAACACTACAATTTTTCCTTCATGGTGTGTTTGCTTATTTTTCTATATACACATTTGATCATGTGGTTTGTTGCAGGTTGTAGGTACCAGGCATCGACTCCACCTGAATTTCCAGGTTTGAGCATGCCTTAATCCCAATGGAGTTTGTTTTTTCAGTTATAGCATCAGTTCTCCCATGTTGAGCCATCATCCTTATCAAGGATGAGTATCTGTGTGTCACACCATGTCAGTACGGTCAATTCATGTTGGCTCATCAATGTTGTTGTTTTGTTTTTCGTTTTGCTTGCGGTCTAGTATTGTGTGATAGTATGTCCACTTGAGTAATGTACATGATTGTGCCTTTGTTTGATTATTTCATAAAAACAGATTATCGAATTTAAAAGTCCTTAGAATAATTAAATAAAATCTTATATATAATTGAAGTATCAATTAAATAAATTATCATTAAAGTATTTATTTGATTTTAATAAATTAAAATTTGTGGTTGAATAAGGGAATTTAAAGAATAAATATATTAAATTATGATAATATGCAAACAAAGTTGGAATTGAAGAATTAAATTAATAATTAATATTTAATTGTTTGATTCATTTGTGTGGTAATCATAAGATATGATTTAAAAATTATAAAAATAATAACAAGTTGAAAAATTGTGAATAGTGGAAAAAAAATTAATTAATTAATTTTATGAAGTGGGATGCAGTTACTGATAGGGTAATAAATAAAGTAGTGGGAGTTAACTTATAAAGGGGCTTTTGGATTATTTTCGGAGAAACTAATTTTGCATTCTATTGTGCAGGAGTTTCTTGTTCTTAGAACTATCTCTATTTCTTGAAAGATTTCTTGGGGGATTTGGAAAGTTTGGAATTAGGTATTTTTTGTAAATGAACCTTGGAGCTTTGTCGTGGAGGATTTTTCCTGTTCTTGGGGTTTTCTGAAAATTGAAGCCTTTGGGAGGAAGCTAAAGCTGCATCTGGGATTTAGACTTAGAAACACCTTCACCTCTGTGATTCGAATAATCTAGGTTCCATGAATAGTGTTGATTTTGTTGCTTCAAGCAAATAATAATTAGTTAAATTTATGTATACTCTATAAAATATTTGTTCGTTGTTTTTCCCCAATTGACAATAATCTTTTAAGAATTTCTTTTAGCTAGTTATACGTATTCAAGATTCTTGTAAGCTCTGTTTAAATGTCTGTATACTCTAGAGCTTGTATCTAAGCTCGCCCCTGAATAGAATGTGTAGGGAATGAAATATATCTCCTTGTCTTTAGATTGTTTATGCGCGGCTTATAAAGAGGTTCTTGTGTTTCCTTTTAATAGTTATGTCGACATAAATATATATACATGCTCTGTCAAGTCATGATGTTGATTCAGTGAAGCCTATATAATGCATGAGTTATTCTTGTAATTGCCAGTAGGGATTCGATGGTTGTCAGATAAACTTAGTTGCAATTCGATGAAATTTTTTGTGTTATTATCAAATACCTTGCTATTCATAGTCAACACCATGTAATTTCTTAGATTACACACTTCTTTCTCATGGCTTGAACCATCACTCCAAAGAATCAAACAACTAGTTTTAGACTTGGCCGATATGCTTTATTTTCTTGTCCCTTAAATATTTGTTTTATTTGAAGGATAAGTTCGCCCTTGAAGTAACATGCCACAACCTTGTCTTATTTCACTGATAATGAGTTTGATTAGTTGGGTATGCATTGTTGTGTGAGCTATGATCTCTCTAGTTCAATAGAGTTGATTCACATATGTTGATTAGTTTGGAATTTAAGTCATCCTCTATAGCATACTATCATGCGAATTCATCTTCTTGTTAACATCTATTCTAATTGGTAGTTGATCTCTGTGTGAACAGTGAGTATGCCTATGTTCTAGCATGTTATCTCTAGTAATTGAAATATGTTGAAACTATAGTTCGAATATCTTTAGTACCAACCCCAATACAAAATTTTGATTATTACTCCCAACGCCATACGCATGTTTAAGTATTGATTCATATTAATATATATATATGTATGTATAGACTCTATGTTTGGTTGGGGGTCATTGCCTTAATTCTGTAACTGATATATTTGCATAGAGAAAACTCACAAAATTTGAATGTGATTAATAGATGGGTTTGAATATATAAATATATGTATGTATATATATATCTATTTATATTTAAGTATATTTATTTATGTATATGTTAGTTTCAGTATTTTGTCTTTTTAAAACAAAGTTTATTTAATGAAATACCATAAAATACATATATACATATAGATATATATATATAAAGACTCTATACATACGTACATACATACATACATATATATATGTATATGTATATATATATACATACATATATATACACATATATATATGTATATATATATATGTATATATATATGTATGTATAGATATATATATGTATGTATGTATGTATGTATAGAGTACATATATGTGTGTGTATTTTGAATACATCAAGAAAATATATGAAACAAAAAATATCCCATTGTGGAAAAGATTGATATAATTATAGTGAGATAAACGAAAGTTAGTGTATATTGAAAGAAATTACCTTTGATGTTGATGATTTATTAGAAATCATGAAATGAATATCTCGTAAACCCAGTCTAGAATCTACTTTTCTATTGTTGTTTTGAATTGTTCATGTAAAGCAATGTGAATGGATGTTGTTGGAAATGAAATGTGGGTTTTGTTCAACGTTATGTTATCCTATGAAATGAAACTTAGGAGTCTTCCAGAGGCTAGGGAAATTGTCTTTCTGATAGAATTCTTGTTATCCTTTGAGATGATTGTTTTGTATTAAGTGAACATGTGATGGTCATCAGCCTTGCACAGTATATTCATCTATGTGGTTGGAACCGTTGGAAACTTGTGAGCGAGAGGGGTTATGCCTCACCATGTTGTATTCTAAATAAATTCTCGTAATTGTGCAAGTGGCTTTGCTCTTTGATTTTATTGGGGTCTCCTAGTTGCTATTAGGGGAGTGGCTCTCAATGGGGGCTGACACACAAAGTGGCACCTGGGTAACCCATGTGGGAGTTTCGTAATTAAGTGATAACCTAAAATGAACTAGGGGGTTGGGTAGTAATCACACTAATTAAGATAAGTGTATGCCTCACTCATGGCTCAAGTGATCGTATAGGCTTGAGATGAGTTGAGAAGGCTTGGAATGGCAAGATCAACTGCCTCAACCCCATGAGAGGTATGTTGATTCCACATAGGTTTGCATGAGGGGCTGAAGATTAGTAGAGGCTACTAGGGTATCCCAGGATGGGGGCTGGGGCCTAGGAATATTTTCCTAGGTAACCCATGACAAACTATGTGATGAAACTCCTATGACAACCTAGTATTCCCATGACTCTTGTTTCCCTTGTTGTTGTGTGCCTCTAGAAGTGATGATACTATCATTTGATGTTTTATTGTACTTGTTCATTGATGTTATGATAGCCTTGTATTTTTTATTGTCTTTTTCCTAATTGTGATGGTGGGACCCTTTGCTATCTCCTAGCATGGGGGGTGGACCTTTGGCTTCCACATAGTCAGGTGGAAAGTGCATTGTACTCCATAAGGATTTGTTCTCCTTGTTCGTGATTGTCGTGACTTCTTCTAGATTGAAGACTTCTACATTTGTACCAGTCCATGTGGATTATCTTCCATGTATTGTATCATGTATCATACTTTGGATGTACTCTCCTCACATGTATATGAGGTGACATTGTTTTTGATAAAGGAAAAAATAGATTTTGAAGGGACCTGGAACCCTTTAACAAAAAAGAGCAAGGCTACAAAAAAGATAGCATGTAGCTAGCAAAAAAGACCAGCTCCAAAACAAGACCATTCAAGTTTTACATTTTACACTTTTCTTGTGGGAGCGAAGAGTCATGTCGAAAGAAGGCCTAGAGGATTTATCTTTTTTTCCCTTGACTATGATCCAGCCTTCTTCCACTTGCGCCGCCCTACCATGCCACACCAACTCATTGATTTCATGAAGATGAAAGCCATCAACCAACTTATTAGGGGTTTCATCTTGATTCCTTTGCACATATAAAGACTTTTCTAAAGAGCCACTAGATAGGGAAGCCGATGCACTTTCACCTGAAATGGCAATCGTTGACTCAATAGGGGTTGCCTTAGAGACCCCACCATTTGAGACAACCTGAGGGGGCATCCCAAGACCCAGTGATTCAAAAGAAACCACCTCTAAAAAATCTTATTTTGATCAGCTTTCTTCTCAACCGTATAATGTTGTTGAGAAGCACCTTTCCACCAAGTAGTTGTCTTTTCTTTTTTCTCAAATCCATAATGTTCAACAACATGTCCAGTATTGAAGCATTGTCTACACTGGAAGGGAATCCCTTCATAATCCAAAGATTGGACCCAAGAACCTTTAGAAGATTTAAGTAGGACCTCAACAGGCATCCCTTTTGAAACATTTATTTCAACCAGTATGCGAGCATAGGTGGAATGAAGAATGTCAGAAGATTCATCATCCAACATCAAAAAATCACCAAGGGCATCACCCACTTCCTCTAGAAGAGAGTCATTCCAAAGGTGAAGGAGGAGATTAGGCAATCTTACCCAAATCAGGAATTTGTTAAAAGTTTTAGAAGTAGGTTTGAAATCAAAGTGCCAAGGTTTGATCATCAACAAATATTTATCTTCCCAGCTAAAAAAATTTTCACACAAAATTACATTTTTGTCCTGAGCATTGTCAAATTTAGTTGCAAAAAATCCCTTAGCCAAGGGGTAAATAGAAACTTTACCCAAAATTAAAGGCTCCCATTCATTGGTGATCCAAGAATGTAGCTGAGGGAGGCTAGGCCAAAAACCCTTGAACTGACAGATCACCCCATGAAGGGAAAGGTCAGTAGCATTCTCCTTAATTTATTCTATTGTTTCATCTTCCAGCTTCACTGAAATGGAATTCATGACTAGGATAAATCTGCCATAAGACCCGTGCTTGGGACCCGCAAACACCTTGGCTTTGGTCATAGAGCTGACACCCACAACCTTCCTTTCGCCAGACCCTAATGCACAAGGGATATTGGCAGATGCCTTAGACACATGGCCATCGCTGCCCCAACTCCCAGCCATCGACACTGCTACCACCTTACCAACAACCGCCTTAGGGTTTCCGCATCCATCATCATTCGTTGTCTGCTCAGTAGATTCAAAACTCTGTTGTTCAAATGTATCAATGTAATAATGTAAATTGATTTTGAACTCTCTTATGTAATGGATTATGTAAAAGATGTTATTGGATATGTAATTAAATGGATTGATTCAATTGATCTCTATTTAAAAAATGTTATGGTAGTATCATATTGATTGTTCAATTAAATGAGATGGTTAAATGTAATTTCATATTGTAGATGGAGTTTAATTAAATGCAATGTTTTATAGTTTCCTGCTAATTTAGTTAATGGGAAAATATGTAGCATAGTTGCGGACCTTAGAGGACTTAGGTTAGAAATTGAGTTAATGTTTCATTCATTATCATGTGATTATTGCACTTTAAAAAAAAAATTGTTTCATATTAGGTGTTAGTGTGTTGTCCTCTAGGGTTTTGTGGTGGGGGCGTTATAGTATGTTTTCCTTTTTGTTTGAGAATGGTAGCATGTTTGTGTTAGGGAGACTTGGTTTTTTTTTATTACCTACGCGTTGGCCATGGTATAATGTATTTAAGTATTGTTTAGAAAAGGATAATAAATTCATGTCAAATAGAGGGATCATAGGTTGACTTGGTGTGTTTTGTATGGGAGGTGGTGGTATTTATTCAGTGATGGTATGGACCATAGGAATCTTCTCTTGTAAAGGTACACTAGATGTTATGCCATTTGTCATGGCTTGTTACCTAAGTGTATTAATGTCATAATTGGTGAGTAGTTTAGCACCTCCTTGTGCAAGTTTGAATAAGTATAGATTAGAATCAACACGCAGCATAGCATCAAGTTCTCTACTAAGAGATGGGTCTTGTTTCATCTCTAAGAGTTATCCAAGAGTATAAATATTCAATGAAACATTAATTTTCATTGGTGATTTATTATATAGTGACTCTATGTTATTGTTGTTTCTTTTGGGGGATTTTATACTCTTTATTATTAAATAATTTGTTATGCATTTTGGTGGTCAATTTAGAAGTGGTCGTGGGTGTCATTCCAGCTGAACTACTAGGGTTAGACTCCATAATTCATTTATGTTGGGAACTTGTTATAGGAATGAAACTTGTAACTCCCCTATGACATATGGGGTGTAATATTGGATAAGGATGATGTGATTGGATGTTTTTTTTGTTTTAAGATGACTTGTAAGAGAACACCTAGGTAGACTTAGACCAAATTTTTCATGTTGATTGGATGGATGGAAGATATGAAACCTTTAAGAGATAAATTTTTGGCTATATCTTGCTTTGATAGGTTTTGATGATAATATTTTCTTGTACTAGACTAATGAGTCCAAGAAAAGGAAGATGATAATGAGTTTTATAAACATAGTAGTAGACAATGAATACTAAGCAAGCTAGCTCATAAAGATTGACACTAATTTAACTAGGAACTTGAAAATGAATTGTCTTCAAGCAAGGAGCTAAACTAGAAGATAAGATATGAGATCTAAACCAAAGACATATGTCAAATGTTGGTTGTTGTTTTGATGAGTTGTTTATTGGTTTGTTGAGGTTGATGTTTGGTTCAATAATACTAGGATGTGATTCTAAAAATTCCAATGTGAACAGATGGGATGGGATGAGGATAAAACATTTATGTTGTTGGTTATGACTACAAGTCTGTTTAATATAGGTCTCAGTCTTATAATGGTTGTTGGTTCAATTTTGGAATTTGAGATTTTAAGAATTTTGGTGAATTTTGATTGACAGTTAAACATGTCACTTTTACAAGTGTCGATTTAACTAGTCAAAAGTGTGAAACTACCCCTAGAAAAAGTGACTAGATTTTGCAAAAGCATTAATTATTTTCAAAAGTGCTACTATATGACATTCAAATGCATCACTATGCATATTTTAGGATTTTTTTGAAAGAGATTAGTTTTGGAAAAAAACATCGAGTTGCATAGAAGCGTTGATATGTAAAATCAAATGCATCAAGATGCAATCAATAACAGTGCTAAATTATAGAAGCATCACTGTGACATAGAGACATGATTTTGTAAGTTAAACCTAAATCTATCTAAGGTTTTGAAATTTTCTAATTTTTTGAAAACTAATTTTTGTTTGTTTGATCTAACAAGAGATAAAATATTGTAGAGAAAAAAAAAGAAATACTAACTCCAAGGTTTTCGAGGATAAATTTGTGAGCCTTATTCAATAAGAGCATGTTATTTGGTGTCACTAGTTTTGAACAATGAATACACACCAAAAATACATAACCTAGCTATTAGTAAAAATGGTGTGTCAACTTAGGATAATCCCATCTACCGAATCAAATACCTCCATAATGAGTGGGTGACTAAAGTATATGGAGGAGGTCATGTACCACCTTTGCACCTCTCACCTTGAAAGGACAAGGTCTTAATCAAGGAATATCAATCACCTCAACAAGGGGAAATACATTATGGGTTACCTCACACATGATATTATACATTACATTATCCCAAGCTAACAGTTGATGGTCTTAAAGGATATAAATAAGTAACTTTCATGGTGGGGGATCAATGAACAGTGAACCAGTCCAAGGATGCTTGAGTCGAGGGGGGTTCCCCCTCTCCTCCTCACCTATACAAGTCTCAATGGACTAAGGATCTTAAGGCTTAGCTAATAGGACATTGGCCACACCTTGGGGTACATCTTTCATTCTCTCCCCTTTATATACCTCACCCAAAAATGTGGTTGAGGTCGACCTTAAGGTGATGAAATTGCCAAGCAGGCCTCCTACTTGAATTAAATAGAAAATGATTTTTTTATTCTCAAGATCATTCTTGGAATCACCATCCTTTAAAAGTAAAGAAGATACATAAGATCACATGCTCTCCAATCCATGGCATGTGATATTAGAAGATGTATAGAAAAATGCATCCATTGACATTTTCACACTTGATATGGGAATCATGAGGGAAGAACAAATGCAAACAATCACTCCTCAGAGAAACAAATAGATTGCAAGCTAATGATCTTTTTTATCTCCAAGATCACACATAACATAAGGAGAGAGCATAAATGCCACTAGCCTACTAGATGCGACAAACAAGTTCTTTTTAATAACCAAATTCAAATGTGAAAGTTGTATTGTTCAATTTTAGAGCCCAAATTCAAATGTGCAATTTGTATTGTTCAATTTTAAAATCCCAAATTAAAATGTGCAATTTGTATTATTCAATTTTAAAGCCCAAATTGAAATGTGAAAGTTGTATTGTTAAATTTTAAAAGCCCAAATTGAAATGTGAAAGTTGTATTATTTAATTTTAAAGCCCAAATTGAAATGTGAAAGTTGTATTGTTCAATTGAAAATCCCAAAATTGAAATGTGGAAGTTGTATTGTTTAATTTTAAAGCTTGAATTGAAATGTGAGATTTGTATGAAAAATATCCTGCAAGAAGACTATTTAGTAGTCTGTTTCTTTTCTTCTCACAACTTCTACCACAAGATACATACAATATGTTAGTATAAAATTCAAAAGATCAGGCACATGTTAAGGTTAGGAATTTAATTTGAAAGTGCAAAAATAGATATACTTGTAAAAAGAATAAAAGTGTCACTACAATTAAAATAGAAGCATTGATTTACTAAAAAGCATCATTGTAATATATAGAAGTTCCAAATTGCTATAGAAGCATCTTGTAAATCACAAGCCCGTCCTTATAACCTACAATGACAAAAACATAAAAGTGTAAGAACAAACATGTAGAGATATAGTAAAAGTGTTGTTGTAATAGATCAATAGCATCAATTCATGACAAACATGTCATCGTACAGAAAAAAAGCATCTATCTACTACATAAGCATTACTAACTTGTAGGTCATCAAAAACTACAAGAAAATGTCAATTTAGGGATGTGGGTCCCATTAGGCATGCCAAAATTTCATAAGGGAATAATGGGTAATGGTTAGAAAGTATAATCAAAGAAATTAGAGTTAACAAACACTAAAAATCCATGAAAGAAAGATCAATTATACCCATACACAATGAAATTAGAATGCAATTCTTGAAAGATAACAAAACCAAATTAACAATTCAATGCAAACCTATAATCCCATTGTGGAATTATGCTAATTTAGGATGTGGGTTGCTCAAATTGTGCATAAACCATGTTGCAAAAGCTTTGATTGATGCTCTTGACTCACAATTATTATGCTTAAATGCTCAAAAGTTCTCTAAATAAGGTCATCAATTCCTTATGAGAATTGTGAATGATCTTTGTGAAGAGGATGGCTTCTTTTATAAATTTCTAGGATGTTTGATCAATGATGGAGGTTGAAAATAAAGATCAACAATTCAAATTAGATCAAGAGGATCAAGGGTGGAGAATTAATGAGAGCTTTAGTTAACTCAAAATATCTCCTTATTTCAAGGAAATTAGTTTAGGATATTTTAGAGGGAAGATATTTTGAAAAAAAGAATATTCCCTTTTTGAAAATGGAATATGCTTTGTGTAGGTTGGAGGAAAATTAGTAATTAAATAATTAAAAAATTATTTAATTATGAGGTGAGAGAAAAATTATGATTTAATTAAATAATTAAAAATTATTTAATCATGGGTAAAACGGAAATTAATATTTAATTAAATAATTCAAAAAAAGTTAATCATGTGCAAGTGGAAAAATAATATTTAATTAAATAATTAAAAATTATTTAATCAAAGTGGAAAGGTAGAAATTAAAATTATTTAAATAATTGAAAATTATTTAATTAATTTGAAAAGTGGAAAATTTGATGAATTTTGATGAACTAATCAAATAATATCAATTATTCAATTAATAGAAGAAAATAATGAATTTAATTAAATAATTGGAAAATTTTTAATTAAATTGAGGAATCAAGAGATAATGAGGAAATTGATGAAAATTAGCTAATTATGAATGTGTGATGCATTCAAACAATTTTAGGTGTCTACACATTTTTAATTAAATAATTTTTAATTGTTTAATTAAGCTAACATTTCCCTCTTTTCATCCATAATAATTAAATAATTTTTAATTATTTAATTATCTTAATATTTTTATAATATCTATAAATTAATTAAATAATTTCTTAATTATTTATTTAATTCATCTCTTGTCATTTTCCCTCTAATATTAATTAAAATTAAAATTCAATTTATCTTTGATCCTCTATAAATAAATAATTTTAAAAAATTATTTAATTAGCTAACAACCCTCTTTTAAATAAATTAAAAATAATTTATTTAAATTAAACTTTTTTCTCTATAATTAAATAATTCTCAAAAATTATTTAATTAGATAGTGCCCCTTTTTTAAATAAATTAAAAATAATTTATTTAAATTAAATATTTTCTTCTAAAATAAATAAATAAATATTTATTAATTTCTCCAAGCTATCATTTGATTTAGTTCCCTCCTTCAAAATTCAAAATTTGGGTCTTACCCTATCTTGAATTTTCTTATCCATTGATCTTGCAAATCAATCTCCACCATTGATCAAATATCAAGTGAAGCATATAAATAAGAAGCTTTCATTTCATTCATATCCCCCAGCATTTTCATTGTCAAAATTTTTCCTAGAAATTTTATTATCAAAAATCTCTCTAGCACTCTTATCATTATCAAGTATTCAAGCATTCAAGAATTCAAGCATTATCAAGCATTTAAGAATTTAAGAATTCAAGCATCAATTGTCAAGAAATTATCATTGTCATTTATCAAGCATAGGTATCATTTATCTTTGAGCATTTATCTTTATCATTGCATCATATCACTATTGTTCTTTCATAGTTTGTTACTTTGAAGAGCAACCAACAATGGAGCAAATCAAGATCTTAGCTATGATGACTTTGCATGTTATCTAAATTCTATATTATAAATCAAGATTTTCAACTTCATTGTGTGATTGTGAAAGTGTGAGTTTTGCATTGTTGATATTTATTATTCACATTTACATCATTCATACTATTCATTGGTGGTGGTTACAAAGTTTAAATTCATATTCCTCTACTTGGGCATCCAAATGAGAGGTAAAGAGTCCTTGCATGTTGTTGCATGTTGTTTGCATGCTCTTTCATATTGGGTTGCCATGTTTTACATGTTAACCATTGGGAGTTATGGATTTCCTATTGGCTATGGGTTGGGTGCTCATGTGAAGGCCACATGATGATTTATTATAATTTACTATGTATATTATTTTCCACTAAGGGGAGGTATGGTTTTTGCATGTGGTTTTACCATTTTTTTTGAGATACCATATTGGTATTCTCACCTCTAACTCTTTAATAAATTTGTGCCTTGGGTTAGTAGTATGTATGGCTACTTTGTAGGTTGAATAAATAATGAAGTGATGCTGAAATACTATTAGAGAGATATGACTTATTGATGTATATTCATTCGAAGGATTAATACAAGCATTGGATCTCTTTGGGTGTGGATTTTTTCCCGTAAGGGTTATTCCACAGAAATATTATGTCACTTGTTTTTATTGTTCTTCTTTCTTTTGTTGAATGTGCATTCACATACATAATCTTTGTGGGTAATATTAGATGAACATATATATTATATTTATTGCATATTGTGAAATTTAATGTTGCAGTAATTTCACCATGTATTTCCAGCAATATGTATTGTGTGGGTATGCTTTCTGTATGACTTGAGTGTGTAGGTATAAGTTATTTTTCCAACTAAGTATGTAGATATATGTTATTTATCCAACAATAGTTGTAGAAAATATGTCACATAATTAGGCATATTTTATTTTATAACCCATATTGTACTCCAATTGAGTGCAAGATGTGGCTTATGAGAGTCAATTTAATCTAGATCTAGATCACTATTGATCCTAGATTTTATTTGTGTTATGGTTAAATCATAAATGTATTTGTTGTCATTTTGTTTGATTATTCCTTCATTGTATTTGATTTTCATTTCAATGGTTGAATCATTGCATGCTAATTATGTTTTATGTATTATGGGGATTAAGAAATTAGAAAAAGAATTGAGTATTATTATTTAGTTGCACTAAAAATTATGCAAATAAATTACCGAGTTAATTTTTTTTTTAAATTTAATTTTAATTATTTATTTATTTCATAGGAAATGGTTGGAGCATTAAGCTAAATTATATTAGTGCTAATTCAGAAAATGGAAATAAAAAGGTAAAATAGTAAAATAAAAAGAAAGTGAAAAGAAAATAGAAACATGAAAAATGGAGTCAAAAGAAATAAGAAATTTATATTTTTATTATTCCTATATTTTGAAAGTTTCTCTCTTAGACCCTCTCTCTCTCAATTTGAAAATTAGATGAAATTTATTTATTGAAGGTGTATTTGGATGTGGATTGGATTAGAAATTGAAGGCATTGAATGTGTGCTTGGATTGTTTATGAAAGTTCTCAAAAATCAATTCGTTGTATGTAATTGGCAATTTGGTGTGCTCCAAATTGAAGGTAGTTTATATCCTTCCTCATAGTTTTTGAGTTCTTTCTTTTCATGGTTATCATGCCCATGTAGGTTGTAGCATGTGGCTTCATTTAAATTTTAAATTCATTATATATTATCATGTAAATTGATTATTTAAAAACCTCAATTTTATGTCAATATTATGCAAAAAAATTATGAAATTTAGATTTAAGTGAAATCTATTCTAAAAGAATGATGTTGAGCATGTACAAATCAAAAGGGTATTTTTAGTTTTTATAAAAAAAAATTAAAAAATAGAATTTCAAGCATTCAACAATGGAGGATTTGAGAATTTCTTGTTTTTTATGGGGTATTAAATTTTTTTTTGAATGATTTTGGATGAATTCTAATGAGAGAAAATAAGTCTTCTTATTTTTTTTTCATTTATAATCATTTGGGAGAATGTTCAATTTTTAATCCCACTTTTGTACATTGATTTTCATTCCATGCTTAGATAGTGTTTTAGTGTGATGGACATAGGATTAGAGGGATAGTGTGGGAAAGTGCATTGAATTAGGGGACAAAAGGTAGCCAAATTAGTGATTTTTCCATTACATAATTGTGTTATTAAAAAAAAGCAATAAAATGATCATGTTATGGCTCGATAAAATACCAAGCCATATCATGATCTTGTTTTATGTTCTATAAAATATGATCATGCCTTGTGGAACATAAAATGTATTGGAATTTTATGATCCATAAAATGTGATTGAATTTTATGATCCACAAAATACGATTATATTTTATAGAACATAAAACACAATTGTAAATTTAAAAAAATAAAAATAAAAAAATAAACATGAGCACATTATGTAACACACTTGTGTTATATATTGTGCTTGAATTTTTTACTCAAAAAATTTTTGTACCCTTTTTTATTTGGAATAGGTTTAATGAGCATAAATGGTTGAGCTTCTAATTTACCCCCATTTGATGTGTTTTCAAGCTTCAATAGAATTTTTTAACGCCAACATTATTAGATTTACTCATTTTATAATAATAATTGATAAACTTACCACCAAATTGTCACACATCTTCTTATCTTTCTAAGAATAATTTTTCTATTTGAAATACATTAACGTATTGATTTTTATTTACTTTTACTAATGTTTATATATTTCTCATATAAATATGTAATTTTTTTTATAACTTTTGATCCAACTATTAAAATTCAAAAAAGAAAAATATGGGATCTTTCTATGATTCATTATTTACACATTAAAAGATATATATTTTTATTAAATTTATTTAAGTTGTGTGACATGCATGCTCATTGAAATAATTTTCACAATGCATCCACTTTGAAAAATTATAAAAAATGATAATTAAAAATATAAAAGAATAAACAACTTCTAATACTCACTTTTAGCTATATTTCTATCAATCAATTTTTCAAAAAAAGTAAATGAAACAAAAAAATAGTGGGGTGCATACTAAACATTATGTTATATTTTACTAAGAAAAATAGCATTACTTTTGTTTACACACAACATTTGACCCTCTTAATCTTAACCATTTAAAAATAAATGTATTTTAGAAACTAGAATTGAAGTACTACCATTCTTGTTCTTATCATCTTTTTAAATTTTGAGTGCATGCATCTCAAATTAATCATTTGAGTTCAAGTTTAGCTAATTTTAAAAAAATGTGACCACTTTTCACTCAGTGTTTCCCATTTTCATTCTCTTACCTAGGTATAATCTAGGGAAGTGGCTCTCAATTTTGTCCTACATTTGGAAGTGATTGTGTGGCTACAATGGGAAAGAGTTATTTTTTAAAGTGATAATAAAGAAAGTCATGGGGTAAATAAAATGAACCAAGATATAAGTCAAAGATATACATAGAGTGTTCACATAGGATTGGTATGATATGCCAATGACATGCCAAACTCAGTAGAGTGGTAGATGTCACTTTGCTACTCATCTTGACTTATGATGGGAATTCATGCTTGATTCTATAAGGCATACCTTTGTGCTATTATTTGACATCATACCCATCTCTAACCATGTGTTTTGTGTTTGATTGAGACATTGATTGCATGTGTTAATATCATTTTTTGTCCATGATATTTTGCATGTATGCAAGTCATGATTTCTTGTCTAGCATGGGTATGTTTGTGCCCAATACAACTATCTACTAGCATGATGGGGTGGACCTATAAGTACCAAACCATATATCAACATTGGTGTTGAACATACATGTTGTTATATATCATTTTTCTCATTATTACTAAGTTGGAAAAATAAACTTAGACAACATTTATATTTAAGATTAAAATGAACATGTATTTTGATAGAAAAATTTCAATTATGATATTATTGGAAAATGTGTTAGCTTTACGTTCCTAGTTTTTTGTTGTGTGTAAGTACATACAATAAATGATTCTATTTAGCTATCCTCATGGTAAGAGGGTAACTAGCGTATATTGGGAATATTAGCCTTCATTATTCATGTCCTTGGAGTCTATAATGAGAATCCTAGTTTTTGGGAAGCATCTTGTCCATTTGGTTGTGATCTAGAAATCAAATGTGAATTTCCATTGTGCTCTCATAGTAGTTAATGGTAATTTTGGAGACTATTTCGTGATATAATCTTTTATTTGAGTCATAGGCATTATCCATGAGTATGGTATCTACAAATAATTATCTATTCATGATACATGGGAAAATCAAAAAACACATAAAACATAGATTTATCACAAGAAAATATGAGTATTATTTTATTGAAATAAACACATATTACATTACAAAAATGAGAAAACAAAATAGAGGATGAAATCCTCACAAGATGCAACATATTGTTGGAAAAATGAAGAAGAACATCTCATTTTGTTACTCTGTGTTGTCATTGGTGTCACCATGATATATGAGTTGCAACTGCAAGATCAAGTCTGAAGTTATTTTGGTATTCTAGTCTAGTATTTGAACTGGTATTTTGCTTATATCCTCCAGCATTTTGGTTTGCATTTTTTTGTCAATGATTACTGTTACTTGTGATTTTGGGAAATGGTTTGCAGAAATTGGGAGCACGTACATTCAATATTTCACATATTTGGTGCTTGTACAAAATATTTATTGATCTTTTGCATTGAAGTATATTCCTGGCTGATCTCTTGTGAAATTGTGTAAAGATGAAATAAGTTTGTTATGCGAATATATGTGCGACCAATTTTAGGTCCATGCCGACCTGATGAAGCATTTTGAATATGTGAATTATCTTTTCAAAAGTTTTATGAATTCTTGTAGCCGACAGATGGTATTTTTTTTATAAAGTGCATCTAATTAGGCCGACCTAATTGATGCTTGTGGATAGATCAAATATATAATGGATAATCCTTGAAGTTTAATGTGTGGATTTTGTGTGTGAGTGAATGCGAAAAGGAGAGAATATGATGAACTGTGTTAAGTTAGTTTACTGAGCTACATCAGAACTGAATCTGTACTCACTAGGTGTACCCCATCAATTCATTTTTCTAGCTGTAAGCCATCTTCTATTATTGTAATTATGTAGGCAGTGAGCCTTTGTCTCTGGATAGTGAGTCCTAGCAGTGAGCCACCCATTTTGTAATATTTTATAACCGGTTATACTATATTGTGAGCTAACACTCACTGCGGTTTTTCCCATTTTGGGTTTTCCACATAAATTTTTTGGTGTTCTAGTGTTCTCTAATTTCATGTTATGTTGATGCTTTTATTTATCTTTGCTATTATTTGCATTGGAATAATTGGATGGTATATGATCAGAAAATTTAAGAAGACACTGATTCACCCCCCCTCTTAGTATCTTGGACCTTTAACAATTGGTATCAGAGCAAGGTTCCTCAGGAAAAGCCTAACAGCTTGAGGGAGATCCTGAAAATAGAACAAATGGATGATAAAGGAGAGCTTCAGACTACACTTGAGGATATTGACAAAGTTGAAAGAGAAAACAAAGATCTGAAAGAAAATATTGATGAAGCTAATGAATGTGTTTGGAAATTAAAGGAGCAATTAAAACAATTCAAAGATAGGCATAAGGAAGTAACTAATTAGTTAAAGAAAGCTAGTGAAGATATTTTCAGTTTGAAAGTACAAGTAGAAGAGAAGAAAATAATTGATGAATGCCTGAATAAGTTGGTACAAAGCAATTCTGAAGAGTGCACCAAGCTTGAACAAGAAGTTGTGAATTTGAAAGTAGATCTGGAGAAGGTGAAACTCTATGAAAACAATTTCAAATCTAGCTTAGATAGGCTTGATGAATTGATTGTAGGACAAAAGATAAGTAAAGACAAAGGTGGTCTAGGAAATGATACCAGTGAAAGTTCCAAGACCGTAAACAAACAGAAGAATCTGAATAAAGGAAATCAGAAAGAAAATCCAAGGAACTCTGCTAGGAGACCTCCGGTGAAACAGGCTAATGCACAAAGGTATCCTTATTTTAATGGTACTTTTTTTTCATGAATAAATTTGGTCACAAGGAAACAAAATGTAGAAGTAGGATGAATATGTTCCCTGGTCCTTTTACTAGTCAATGTTTTGCATGCAAAAGAATTAGACATAGGGCAAGTGAATGCAGAACCTTGATGATGAATCAATTTAATGGGAGAAAAATGAATCAATCCTTTAATGGATATTGTTATACCTACAACAAGTATGGACATAAAGCTAACCAGTGCAAAACAAGAGTCAATGGAAGTCAATCTAATCAAATAAATATTATTTGTTATAATTACAATAAACTGGGACATGTTTCAAGAGTCTGCAAAAGCAAGAAGAGTGAGGAGACCAATTCAGTAGAGAAGAGTGAATCAATGAATAAGGTTGAAAAAGATGAGATTAAGCAAGAGATGAATAAGATTTGGAGGAAGAAAGAAGAACCAGAGACTATTGATGAGTCTATGCCTACATTTGGTACAGATGATTTATTCGGTAATTAGACCTAGCAAGGTTGTAGGGGGAGAATTATCAAAAAATCATAAGAACCCCTTGGATAAATGAAATGTCAGAGGTTGTCATGAGGATGAAATGTGAAGATTGAGTTTTTAGAGGATCTAAAAAAGGAACTGGTGGAAAATATGGAGGGATGATATTTTACGAAGCGAATTAGGGTTTGTTTGTGAAAAGAAAAAGAGTTTTTAGCAACTTTTTGGTTTTTGCCACATTAAATGCCAACTAGGGAAAACCATTATTTTATAAAGGAAATTTTTTAAGTCATTTTTTTCATTCAAGTATTTGGAGAGATTGAAGTTATTTTGGAGCATTCTTCAAGAGAATTGAAGTTTGAACTATGGAAACCCTAGTTGTGATTCATCGTGTAGAAAAAAGGTACTTTTATCTTCTGAAGTAGTTGTGTTTTTCTTTATTCAAGTTGTTTGAGTTCAGAACTAGTAGAATGGAAACTCCTATTGTTGTGAAAGTGTCGGAAAGGCCGAGGCCCTCTTACAGAAAATATTCATCAAAGGTTTTCGAAGATGACGACATGGGTGCATTTTCATCAATTACGCATGGAATAATGCCAACTGAAGATACAAGAATGTACATTCGTGTGAAGTATGAGGAATATGATCACTCTAAATTGATTGATATTTGGCATAAAGAGCTTATTGGGGATGAATTCTTGGTAAAAATTGAATACTCGAAAGTGGTTGAGAAAAGGTTGGATAGGTGGAATAATTTTCCCAATTTAAGCTATGATGAGAAATATGTGAAACTAGTCCTAAGTAGAATTCATGAAAAATTTCTCTAGACTAATCGCCCTCACCTGATAGTAAAAGAAGTAGTTAGGGCTATAACTGGGCTTTGGGATAAGGGTACAACACCAGTGTTAAAATCTGTGAAGAATGAGGTAGTTATGGAACTCACAGGTGCCACATACAATAAAAGAGCCCTAATGATGAAGACCATTACTAATCCTTCTGTAAAGTATGTAGTGATGATGATTGGACATAAAACATATTTCACAAACAAAGAGAATTTTGTTTCAGCCACAACAATCTATACTAGTTCTGATATGGTTGAGAATGGTGTTGATTATGATCTTTGTGAACTTCTTAGGATACAGTTGTTGGAGAACCTGAAGTCGAAAAAGAAAAGGAAGCATGCATTCAAGTTTGGTTCTTTGATTATATGTTTATTTTTTTGCTTCATGAAGAGATTTCTGGGAAAGAGTGAAGAAGTACATTAGGACTCATCCAAACTGGTAGGCCATCAAATTTTTGATTATTTGCACAGTCTAGGAAATCTGGATGCTTAGGACAATGCTTTGACAACATTCTTTGTTATATTTAAAAGAAACATGAATGAAAGGGAGAGGATCCTGAAGAAAATTGTTGAGAAGTACAAGGATGAAATCATATTCCATGTCTCATCTGATGAATGCATGATTGTAGCTGTAGGGTATGTGCAGGATCATGATGTGCTAAAAAGTGGTGATATGATGGGTATGTGTAGGGTATGTGGCTGATGAATTTTTTTACCCAAAATTGATGAAACAAAATAGGTTTTTAAAGGAGATTCTCAACTTTCCACCAATATAAATTATGCTTTACTTTGAATTTGATAAATAAGTATTATTCATTTTCTATTTGAATTACAAATAAAGTCCGATTGATAGGTTGATTGAAAAACATCTATAGCTTTCGAATAGTATCACATTTTTTGAATCTAAAACATGCATCACATACTATAGGATTAAAAAAAATGAATTTCATAAAGTTTTGACCAAGTTAAGGTGGTCAAACATATGAGTTTTTTATATTTTTAAAAAGTTGTAATAAAAAAATCATAATTAATAATTTACTTGGAAAAAAATTACAAAAAATATGCATCACATCAGGACATAAGTCCTCTACTTATATCTAAAATCTTATAAAAAAATATTATCATTTTATTGTGGTTAGTGTGGTTAGACAGACACCTACTTCTTATTTTCTCCCTGAAATTTAAGTGCTACTGCATTGAAATTTCAAATTTTCAACAAATAGATTTATTTTTTAAATAAACCTAGTAGTTTAGAAACTACATTCAATTTTATATAGATTCTATTCTTACATATTTTTGAAATAATATAGATAACTTATTCAAATTTTTACGTAAAGTTGCCTAACTCTGATTTTTTTGAATTTTATCACGACTTAAGGGCCTGTTTCTTCCATGAGGATCCTACACATACCCTGTAGAACCTCAAATTGTCTGGATTCAGTCTCTGGGTTATGAGATGATAGAGGATGAAGCCAAACACTATGTGAAATTGTTTTTAAATAATCGAAAGGACCCCAATGAACCCCAGATTGGGACATATGTAGAAAAGTCTATGGAAATTCATATGGAGCAGTAGAAACCTAAGATTAGAAAGAAAGTAGAGAAAACAATTAAAAAATATGGATTCACAAATGAGGAGATTTCCCTTGGTAGGGCTAAGGGAGAACTAAGGGAGGTAGAATCATCTAGCCTAAGGATATTTGTAAGGACTACCTCTGCAAAATCCTCAACTACCCCCGCAACTAAGATTGATCCTAGTATGGTTGATAAAGGGAAAGGTCATGTTTCCTTTGGGCTGACTACAAGATCCAGGAAGAGGAAAGAAACTCCTTTAGTAGCCCCTGCAAAGAAAGGAAGGAAAGAGAAAGCAACAAGAGAGAAGAATTTGAGTGTTACAGATGATCATGATGAAGAAGAAGATCCTGAAGCAAATTTGGTAAGAAGAAAAGGAGGAGGTTTACCCTCTAGTGAAGGTGCATCTACATAAACTATTGGTTCCAAGAGAGTTCATAATGTATCATCCTTTGAAGATGAAGAAGAACATGTGCACACCAAGCCTGAATCAAAGAAGGCTAAGGTAGTTGGTGAGGCCTCTGTGGACCAAAGAGATGAACAAGATATTATGACAAGTTCTAGCCCCCTATATAAACTTGATCTAACTCTTAACTCCTTGCTAAGTTTTGAGAACATCCTTCAACCCACAACTAAATACTATGATATAGTTGGAGAAGAAGACAAGAAAATACTGCTTTTAGCTATTATTCAATACGTTATTGTCTTAGAGGTCAAATGGGATGACATAAGGAAAGATGTACCTGAAAGCATGTGGGATGATCTGATGAAAAGGAGATTTGAGACCGTTGTGTTTGAAGAAAAGATTAGAAATGCAACATATAATAAGATTGGGTCTTCCTTGACCCCTGATGATATGAAATCTCTAAAGAAGATCTATGCTGAAATGTTTTAGATGAAGAGTAGAGTGAATATGTTGATGACAAGGAATAAGAAGCTAACGAAGAAAGCAAGAAAGTAAATTGCAAAAGTAATCTGAGAGACAGCTAGAAAATATGGTATGTTGAAGACCAATGAAGATGCTATTGCTACTGAAAATGTTGGGGGGAATACTCCTCTTGATACATGTAATGAAGATATTTCTAGAAATTTTGATGTTGAAATTAATGTTGGTATTGAAAATAATGAGAAAAATGAAGGAGAAGTTGAGCCTGAGATGCATAATGATGCTCCTCTGGAGCACACTAAAGTAGAAGAAGGCAATAATGATCAAGGCAATGGTGAAGAAGGACAAGACAATCCTGAGGATGAACAAAATAAAGATGAAAATGATGGAAATAAGGAAGAGTACAATAATGACAAAGATAGAGATGAAGACAAAGAAGAAGAGAAGAAAGAAGAAGAAGAAGAAGAGGAAATAGAAGAAGAAAAGAAGGAAGAGGAAGAGAAGGAAGAGAAAAATGAAGATACTGAGGGGAAAAATGAAGAAAGGGAGAGGAAGATTGTGAAATCACTTAATATTCTTGGAGAATCATCCTTCGGTAATGATGTTTTGATAGGATTTCTCTCCAAGCAAATCAGATTTCAGCCGGTTATTCCCCAGGAGATTTTACAAATTCCTATGATTAAAGGGCTAGTGGATATGGAGAATATGTCTCTAGTACACAAAGTTATGTTGGGAGATGTTATGCAAGCATCCATTAGAAAGGAAATTTTGGAAGCACATCAAAGAGGAACAAACTGGTAGAGGATGCCCTTGAGGCATTATAGGAAGTCATACTCAGTGCATCCATTGATACATCTCTCGCCCCTATTGAAAATTTGAGATTATTTCTAGACTCTCTCAAGGAGTATACCTTTGAGCTTAATGAAAAGGAAACACAAGAGGTTGAGGAAAAAATGGTGGAGAAAAGGTTGTTGGCTTGACATGACAAATGTGCTCTTGCACACTCTAGAGTTGAAAAGAGCCTGGAAGCCGTGAAGGTTTGTGAGACTGAAGCTAATGTTTTTCTTGCTTATTTCTTAAAGTGGCCTAATGCCACTCAAAATATTAAAGTTTTTATGGATTCCATTGAGTCTCAACTGTCAATAGTCTCCAGTACTTATAGTCTATCTAAAGATAGAGACAACTCATCCTGGAATGCAATCTCTGCGCATAAAGAAAAATTCTTTGTTTTGCAAAAGTAGAAGGAAGAAATCATCAGGAAATTTGACCAATTGAGCGAAATTGTGAGAGTTTAATTCACTACGATTGGAAAGGCCCTGGCTTGCACATAAAATCTTGAAAAGATAAACCTGAATCCAGATACTTTAGAAGGTGTAGAAGAAATTTTGATTGAGTTGGAATCCTTGAACAAGATTCTGATTGCTACTAAGGATAGTTGGGAGAGTGGAAAAGTAGTATGGGAAGGCATTCTGAAGGAGCTTCAAGGCTCGTCATCTTCTAGCTAGTACATGTTTATTTGTTTTCCTTGCTTTAATGTTTTTTATTTGTTTTTAGAACACCCTTTGTCCTTGATGTCAAATGGGGAGAAGAATGGTGGAATGGTGTTAGGGGGAGAAGTACTGTAAATAAGGAACTCTGTAAATATTCTTTTTGGTTTTTGGAACATGTTGCCATCAATGAAAAAGGGGGAGATTGTTGGAAAAATGAAGAATAACATCTCATTTTGTTACTTTGTGTTGTCATTGATGTCACCATGATATATGAGTTGCAACTGCAAGATCAGGTTTGAATTTATTCTGATATTCTAGTCTGGTATCTGAATCATTATTTTGCTTATATCCTTCGGTATTTTGGTCCACATCTGTTTGTCAATGATTACTATTACTTGTAGTTTTGGGAAATGGTTTGCAGATGTTGGGAGCATGTACATTCAATATTTCACGTATCTGGTGCTCATACAGAATATTTATTGATCTTTTGCATTGAATTATATTCCTGGCCGACCTCTTGGGAAATTGTGTAAAGATGAAATAAGTTTGTTATGTGGATATATGTGCGACCTATTTTAGGTCCATGCCAACCTGATGAAGCGTGTTGAATATGTGAATTATCTTTTTGGAATTTTTATGAATGCTTGTAGCCGACAGATGGTATTTTTTTTATAAAGTGCATCTAATTAGGTTGACCTAATTGATGTTTGTGGAGAGATCAAATATATAATGGATAATCCTTGAAGTTTAATGTGTGTATTTTGTGTGTGAGTGAATTCAAAAAGGAGCAAATATGATGAAGTGTGTTAAGATAGTTTACTGAGCTACATCGGAACTGAATCTGCACTCACTAGGTGTATCCCATTAGTTCATTTTTCTATATGTAATCCATCTTCTATTATTGTAATTTTGTAGGAAATGATCCTTTGTTTCTGGACAATGAGTCCTGGCAGTGAGCCACCCATTTTGTAATATTTTATAACTAGTTATACTATATTGTGAGCTAACACTCACTGTGGTTTTTCCCATTTTGGGTTTTCCATGTAAAAATTCTAGTCTTCTAGTGTTCTCCGATTTCATGTTATGTTAATTCTTTTATTTATCTTTTCTATTGTTTGCATTGGAATAATTGGATGGTATCTGATTAGAAAATTTAAGAAGATATTTATTCACCCTCCCTCTCAGTATCTGGACCTTTAACACATTACAACTTCTTTCCCCTAATTTCTAGATCCTTCTCTTTTTCTTTCTTCACATTTTTCTTCAAATATTGTTTTCCCTCATTCATCATGACTTTCCACCTTCTCTAACCATCATGCCAGTACTGAAAACAATAGAAAAATGGTCATAAATAACTCTTTGGTGCCTTTAATATTTTTTATTAAAATTTGTAACTCCCGCCCAAAAAATAACTCAAATTTTGGAAGCCATAACTTTTGATTTAGACAATCGATTGAGCCCATTTTTCTTTACAATTAAATATATGAGAGGTTTTTATGCCACATTTATTTCAAATCAAGAATGAATTAGTTTTGACCACCCATTTGATTCTTTAAAGGATTTTTGAACTTTGAATATTTAATATCTCACTATCTACAAATGATCTTTGGTTAATATTTCAACCATAGACTATTTTTATAATTTTGAAGCTCTGGGAAAATTTTCAAGTCCATACATGCTCAAGTACAAACTTTATAAAAATAGAAACCTTTATATTTTAGCCATCTTTGAAAATTGAAAGCTTTAAATTGTTCTCCAGGACTTTAAAAGGAAATAAGCCTCACGAATATTTGCCAAACCAAATCTAGAAACTAAAAGAGTTTTTTTTCTTGGGTGATGCAAGATTTCCCTTACACCCTAGATGCTCATGCATTAGTTCAGTCTTTGTTTTGGACAATAGTGTAGCAAAATAACTATAGCATAGAAGTAGGACTATAGCATAGATTTTGGACTCCAATTATAACATTGGAATTTAGCATAAATTTGGGACATGTGGGTAGGGTCATGCTAGTGGTATGTGATTGTCTTTTTGGAGCACTAATATCATTTTTATGTGTTATAATCTTATTTTATAAAATAGTGGGTATTTTCAAGAAAATTTCATGGAGAGTTTATATAAAAGTTTCTCTCCTTGGCCTTTTTAAAATTTCTATATTGATGCTTCATTAACAAGTGTGATTATATGGAATTTATGTCATATTTTTCTTTAGTAAGTATTCCCTTACATAAAAATGACCCATTGACATTCCAAGTGGTAGAGGGTGTTGGAGTAATCAAGAAAATCACTTGATAATTAATTATTCATTAATTAATTATTAATTCCCTTATTAGTTTAGTTCACTTAAGCTAAACTTAGGATTTATTTTTTTAATATTAGAAAGGGCTAATTATAGGTCTAGATGTCTCATTGCATTAGATTAAGACACTTGTCATAATATAATGAAATCCTCATCTAGAGTTTTCATTTTCATGATTTTATAAGCATACACATTCACATTAATTCATTCAATACATAAGGCATATAAAATGCTTGTGGATTCAATCTTTTCTCTCTTGGTTGCATAGCAAATCAATTGCTTTGATCTCTTAGATGTGATAGGCATTTTGGTTACAGGGATTTCTAGGAGTTGTGGGGTTCACTATCAAATCCAAAATGGTATCGAAGCTCTAGATTTGTAGCTTCCTATTAGAATGGTGAGAGAAAAATTAGTTCATCCCAGGGTGAAACAAGCATTACCATTGCATCTAGAACAACTGAAAATCCTAAGATTTCCTATTGTTTCATTGATTTTGATAAAGTTGAAAAAAAATAGTTTTTAGTAGCCAAAGGACAATGCATAGGAATTCATGTGTTCGTCCCTACATGCAACCCTAGGCCACCATTGATTCTCCTTGGTGAGCATGCAAGCAAGTGGTTTCAATTTTTTTGGTTTTTTATTATAAAAATTTTCTAGCTTTTCAAAAAATATCAATAAATTAAAAGTGAAAAGTCAAAAAAAGAAGGGATTTTATTTGAACTATGCATAATAAAATTTGTGCGCAAGTGTACCTAGCTATGTGGGTCCCCCACCATTCAATACGGGGGCCTTTATATAGCCACCTAGCAACCTTAAAATAGTCGTTCGACAACCTTTTTCTATAGTCGGTCAACAATTTAAACAAACCAAAAGTCTTAGGAAATCCGGTAGGGAAAATCAATCCAGTAGTGAACAACATCAAATGAATTTTTTCACAAAACCCCGTGTCGACCAAACAACTAATGAAATATTGGATATTTTGAAAGTATATTCCAAAAAAACACAAAATATTCCAACACATCTCTAATTTCATGGCCACCAATTTTTTTTCCTATCAAAAGGGAATATTTCAATAATATTCTTGCTGATGTCAATAATATGTCATCATATAGCCGACCCCTCCAAGCCTCCTCCTATTCCTTATTTTCCCTAAAGGAGTGTTTTTTTCTTTTTGCCATAACTTGGGCATACAGTGTCGAAATTGGGAAAACAAGATATCATTGAAATTTTGGTTCTGAGCACTTTCTAGTGGTGCAGGTCTCATTATCAGATTTTTTGCTAGTTCAAGTTATTCTTAGTCAAACTCAGATCATCATTTTGAACTTCTGAGATCATAAATTTTTTCTTTTATCTCTGATTTTCACGATTCAAGTAGTGTTGGAAAGGTATTTCAGAGCTCTTTAGATCCATTCATACACTTTTTTCAAAATCTTCCTCAAGTACATTTTATTTATTATTTGGCGATTTCACATTTTGTTTAATTACATGGACATATTGGCACCTAGAAAGGATTTTCTTATGTAGGACAACATTATTTGATTTGCTTTATATGTACTGAGATTATTAGTCTCTATTTTTTCATTTGAGTGAGTATCATGGGTTTTTTGTTCATCCTTATGTGATCAACTTAGAAAAGGATAACTATGAGTCTTGGTGAAATGGCATCCTAAAACTTATTAGGTGGCTTGATATTTTTCCTTATTTGTATGGACTCATACCTACACCAAACACACTAGGGATTTTATCAGCTTGGGGTATCATTTGAGATCATATAGTAGGGGTTACTTGTTCTAGTGTTGATCTTGACACTATGTGTGTTGTATCAAACATTGATTGTCCTCACACACTTTGCAATTGAATTTGGGACATCCATGGAGACCATCATATCTCTCCATACCCAGAGGTTCCTAGTATAGATTGTCTCATCCCTCTTTCAAATACAAATTGCATACCCTTTGATGATGATACTTTAGAGGAGCTTAAGTATATCAAGGGTGTTGCATGTTCTGATGTTTCAAAGACTTTCTTCATGTTCCCACTCTTCAGATTGAGACTATATCATCATCTTATTTTGTTCCTAATTAGTTTGAAATTTCCACATATTTGGCCCATATTGATTCAATGCAATAGGACATACATCTTCTAGACAAAGTTACTTGGGATTCATATCTTGTAGACATATCATCATTGTTTGTGGAGTTCTATATTGTAGATCTGGAGGATTATTTTGAGGAAATTCATCTCCTCTTTGTTGGAAGCCTCATCAACATTGTTGGCACACCATCTTCATCGCCTTTGCAGCTTGTTCTACATCATTCTTTGTAGGATCTTGGATCGACATCATTTCCTTCTGACATGTGGATACGTGAGCACATTTCAGAGGTACGCATTATGTGTATTTGGACTCCTCATTCACCCATGCTTTTGGATTGGATTCTCTGATCACCAATGTATTTTTTTCTTCCTAAGGAAAGAAATGTTGTTTGCAGGTAGTGGATCATATTTTTCCATCATACATTCATCCTTTGCATGGGAGCTCTCTCTTTGTGGGGGGATTCATATCCTCTTTTTCTCTCTCCTATCAAGGGGACATCTATTGTACTTTCATGATAGAATTAGTACTTGGAGGGTCACATTGAGTCCTCCTTCTATCCTTCTTTCACTAGTGTAGTCATTTCTTTTTCTCTTTTGGAGAGGATTTTTTCTCATGTGGTTTTCTCCTTTTCTCTAGTTATGAGAGATTCATTTATTTGTACATGGGTACCTCATCAATACTTGTATCTAGGACCCATTCATGCATCCATCATTACATTCTACATTAGGGATTTATAGCTTCTCCCTAAGTTGATCTTAAGAGGGGGTGTTGGAGTAATCAGGATAATCACTTGATAATTAATTATTCATTAATTAATTATTAATTCCCTTATTACTTTATTTCACTTGAGCTTAACTTAGGAGTGCTCTTTTATTATTAAATTGGGATAATTATAGGTCTAGATGTCCCATTGCATGAAATTAAGATAGTTGTCACAATCTAATGTAATCCTCATCCAGGGTTTGTTTTTTCATACTTTTATAAGCATGCATACTCACATTAATTCATTCAATACAAAAGGTATATCAAATGATTTTTTGGATTCAATCTTTTCTCTCTTGGTTGCATAACAAATCAGTTTCTTTGATCTCTTAGATGTGATAGGCATTTTGGTTGTAGGGATTTCTAGGAGTAGTGGGGTTCACTATCAACTCCAACAGAGGGCTTATACATCCTAGTGGGGTAACCTCTTATGTATTTTTTCCCTTATGTTAATATATCATTAGTTGGGAAATATCCCACCAATGCTTTGGTAAGTATTCCTTATATTCTAAGAGATGGTGGTAATCCATCTAGTTGAGATGTGATATCTCCTATTTGTTATATCACCTACATATTTTTCTCTTACTTATGAGAGTGTCATAAATTATGGGTAAGAAATGTATTTGAGGTAGATGGTTCCCTACCCTTGTGTTGAATCTATGAGAGTACACACTCATGGGGTTAGAACCCAATCATTTTTGTGGTGTAATTCCACCTCTCATAGGTTCATCATGGTAGTTTCATCCCATGACTAGGAAATATTTCTTGTGTGCCACCTTTCTTGGAGCAATGATAATGTATTTTAAGTTATTTCAATATCCAATAGTATGTGTGATGTGGAGTTCCATCACATTAGGCTTGTTATGCCTTGTGTTTCATTATTTTTGGTATCACACCTTGTGTGTGTTGCATATAATGTCATACATTAGTGTCACATGTTAGTTGTTAAGAGTCATTTTTGTGTTGCTCTCTTTTTTTAATTTGGATAATTTCCTCAATGTGACTTCAATAATTATAACAAGTTTAATAAATATCACAAAGGAAAGTGTTATTTAAATCAATTAAGCTTTAGACTAGGTTATCAAGAGTAGATAAAGTTATCCAGTAGGCTACCACTTCTTTAATATGAGCTCATTTATAGACATCTTAACTTTTAATTTTATATGTTGGATTCCTATCAATGTCAAGATCTCAAATCTACCTAAAAATGATACATCCCATTTCATAGTTACCAAGTTACTTTTACCATTATGAGTGATAATGTTGATAAATGTAAATTGTGACTTCAATATGTTTGTTAGGTAAATCAAATATGTGAATATGCAATAAGATGTTATTTAATTCAAAAGAATGAATATGTTTTGAATTAATGGAATTATATGTATTGCAATATGAAAATTCTAATGTTTTGTTGATACAAATGTGTTATGATGCAAATGGACTTACTATGAACATCTAACTACCTTGGTGTTGTACTAAGCTAGTTACAGGGACATATTCAATCCTTTGAAAGGGAGGGGAAGTATCACTCAAGAGAAGTGATTGGTCAAGTAACCCTTAATGAAATATAACTGAGCTTTCACACACACTCACTTCTAAGTATAGTTGAGTCGAGTCATAGTCGCGGGATATTGGAAATTCATCCTTTAGACATGATGTGTTTGCATTAGACAAGATCATGATTTATGTTAGGAGCATTCATGGTTTGTGATAAATGCTTGGACAAATGTCTTTGATTATTTGATTGTTTGATCAAGTCATCATGATTGAATCTTTGAGTCTTTGGGATTTGTGATTAGTTGTCTTTACGTCGATCCATATGTACATTAAAAGTATACATGTAGATATGTATATATATAACGACTCATGCATGAGAGCATAATTGCATTTATGCACATATATGAGTAGAAATACTTGTGAACATACTTACATGGGAAATCAATTATATATGTGCATATATGTATACACTTAATGTATATACATGTTGATGAGGATATGAATATATGTTTTTAAATTAAAGTATTGAAGTAATGATTTATATGTTTAATATATGAATATACTAATATACGTGTGTGAAGCATGTAACAGAACATACACTGCATATATTAATATACAAGTATATAATATATATCATTATTAACTATTTGAATGTAAGTATATATGTATATATATGTGTATATGAGTATGTATATACACACTCATATTATTGATGGATAACAATAACTTGGTCACATTCATTTGAATATTGAATGGATTATTTAAATGAACTTATGTACCAAAGAATATATATGTATATATATATATATATATATATATTTGTATAAAGATATATATATACACAAGCATTTCATGCTAGTAAAAGATGTATATATATAAATACACATATATATATATATATATATTTAATGACCAATTTAATGAATATATATAAGTGCTTATATTATAGCGCAATGCTAATGTTTATTCGTGCATAAAAGCTTTAATTTTTTTGGTATTTATAAACCCTGTGCTATTTAATATAGAGTAAATAAGATGGTAGGTTATAAGATATGTTGGTCATATATCGTACCATTCATATCATCAAGATTATGCTAATGTGTTTAAGTGAGTACATTGTAACCTTAGCGATAGAGTAGAGGTTGGCGTGACCATATAAAGAGCATCTGAATAAGGTATAAAAGCCATCGCATAGGCCAAAAGTATGAGTCTTTGACCAACGTATAATCTAAGCTCTAAGCTTATATGTATTGCTATCATTGCAAGCAAATAACTACCGTTTAAACCAACAAGTGAGAAGGAAACACATAAGCATATATATGATGCACATAGCTTATATTCAATGAATAAATCATAATGTTTAAGTGTTGTGTACTATACAAAAGTAACATGTAGAGTTGATGATAAAGCAGTGCTATAAAAAGGGAGGTCAAATCAAATGATATGTGTCGAATGCTTTGGCTAAGACCAAGTCAGCAAAGTGAAACATATCCAAATGAGTATTGACTTATTCCTCTATTAAACATCAAGCTAGAAAATAGAGAATATGGTGAATTGTTGGCACCATATTATGAACTCAGTGATTGAATAGAAGTCTCTTAAACTTGTAAGACAATCTCCAGATTAGAGCATGTACAAATATGGATCAGTCAACATGTTGTTGGCAAGAAAAGAGTCAACCTATTGCTTGGATGAGTATTGAGATAAGAATTTTCCACCTTTTGGTTATCATGTTGAGTCAATTGAATTGAGTTGAGAATTGTCATTTCGTAGGCCTTGTTTCTAGCCTGTATATTCTAGTTTTTTGGTATATATATGAGGCACTCATACGTCATTTGGATATAGTTCTCCTACGCATTAATATACTTCTCCATTCTACTACATTTTATTTGAGAGGTTCTTATTTTGTTGAGAGGTATTTTGTGAGGAAAAAATACTAAGAGGAATTGAGAGGGATTTGCTACTAAGATGATTTTAAGAGGGGTCCAAGCTTAAGAACCAATGATTCAATTGGATTTAAGCAATTAAAAGGCATGAGATTCTATTCTCTTTATGTTTATCTTTTTTTCTAAAAGATTGAATGTCTTTTATTTTTTATTTGGAATTGTGTTTGATTGTTTGGAATGGAGTAATAATATATTTTCTTATTCGAAAGGAAAAGAGTCTTATTAATATTATTTCCTTATGAGTGTTTTCACATACTACATATTAAGGAGTGGATGTTGTCAATATTATTATATACTAGATTTGATGAAAGTTTGAATAGCTTAAGGGAGTGATTTAATACTCTTATATACCCTATATGGGAATTCAGATGATGATGTTTCTATACATAGATAGTTTACACTACATGTATAAAATGAAATGTATCAATTTCATGAAGTGACTTGACATAGTTAGCTTATAATGCTAGAAAACATTAGGAATGATAAGGTTTAGCAATACATCAATAGTGATAGTATGAAAGATATGATAGGATGAGATGTCATATTGCTAATCTATACTTGAATGACCACTTGATCATTACTCTACTACTGAATGAAACCCTAGGTTGAGAGTAACCTATTTGGGTCGAGAAGTATATTTGATTAATGATTGAAACCCTAGGTTAAGAATTACCTATTGGGTTGGAATATTTAAATGATTACCCATTGGAACCAATAGGTTGAGAATAACCTACTTGGTGGGTTGTTTACTTGATCTTTGTTTGGAACACATAGGTTTAGATTAACCTACATGATTAGACTGATTGATGATTATCGACTTTATCATAGGATTAGGATATACCAAGGTTGAGACTCACCTATGGGATTAAGTTGATCACTTGAGTTTATGAATTGCTACTTGATTGGAGCCATAGGTGGGATTACCTATTGAGTTTGATTTTTTACTCATCTGGTTGCTTTATACTCTTGATGTGAAGTCATTGTTGAAAAGATTCTACTCTTTGAATAACCCCTTTTACTAAGGAGATTGAAATATAAAATATAATAATTTATTGATATGATTTCTCTTTGATTGAGGTCATTTATTACTGAGATTAAACTCTTGATGAGAATCACTTATTGTTGTGATATATTCCTAAATGGAGTCAGTTATTTATGAGTATTTATTCTATGATAAGATGAGGCTTATTTAGTTAAACTTTAGAATATAAAGTTATACATGGGATTAGAATATCCATTTAAGGGGGTAACTTATGATTGAAAGCTCATATGTTATACCTAGGATTAGAATATCCATTGAAGGGGGCAACTTATGCTTGAAATCTCATATGTTATACCTAGGATTAGAATATCCATTGAAGGGGGAACATATGCTTATGCTTTATTGGTAGAGATACCATTGTGTTTTGGAAAAGGGGAATGCATTATTTATGAGGATAGTGATTACCTATTGAAGGAAATTACCTATGCATAGATTATAATCGCTTAAAGTCAAATCGAGCTAGAGTAGTGTATGTGGATTGGATGACTGTCACTCAAAATACTATGTGAGAATACTTTGGCCAAAGTAGTGTGATCACCTTTGCTCCACTATAAATTTACTATGTTCCTTTTATGCATGCTAGTTTAGGATTGTAGTGTCTACAAGTTCTAGTTATGTAGGGCACAACACTAAGGTTAGAGTGGTTAATAGTTATGAGGTTATTCCACCAATCTCTTCATTGAAGGGTAGGGACATCTATCAAATGATAGATTTGTGAAGGACCGCATTTGAGTCCGTGGTTGGTGGAAAAACGCTTGAGTGATGCTTCTCCTCAGTTGGCGACCAATATTTGAAAGGGGATTCTTGGACCATCTATGTATCTATTACTTGGAAGCTCAGGAGAGCTAGATAAGTATGTATCATGTACCCATTTATATGGAAGGATGTAATCATGAATAATAAACTTGAGTTTATTCAATATGCAATCTATGTTATGGAAATATTTGTGAAATTACAATGAAATGAAATGGAAGTTTAGAATAGTGTTTATTTCAAATGTGCATGTAATTTATATTATGGAAAATAGTTTTTGTATTGCTATGTTATGGAATAATGGATCATTCACTTGAGGTGAAAACTTTGAAATTTTACTGAGTAGAACACCGAGGTTGTTACAAAAAACTTGTAATAAATTAGGTGATAAATGCCGATTTATTTTATTTTAATCTCTTTCCTATAGTCCAATAATACTAGGTTTTCAACTGAATTTGTGTAGTAATATTTTAGTTTAGAGACACTTTTATTAGGTGATGTTATTTCTAACTTCAAGTTTTAGGACCATACAATTCCATTAAATCCCAATTATTATTCTTTATTGTTTTTTTTTTTATAAACACATATGAGGTTATCCATTGATATCAATTATTTGGGTGGGTGCAAAAAGTTGGGGGGCCAAAAAGTGGCAATTTTTTTAAATTTTTTTTGAAAGGCTATAACGTGAGTGTGTTATAACACGAGCGCATTGTCGCTTGGTGTGACCAAGACACATAAATCCTATAAAACGCTCGAGTTATAACACACTCGTGTTAAAATATGAGTGTGTCATAGCCTATTATAAGAAAAAAAGGCACTCATTTTCACTATCATTTTTTCTTTCCCACGTCCAAGAAACCTTGTGATAGCATGCTCACATTTTGGAAGCATAAAATCTTGCAATTTCTTCATCAAATCTTTGCAATTTCTTTGCCAAGATGTCACCACATCAACAGGGAGGTTGAATAAGTAAGCAAATGTTGTTTTTTTTTTGTGAATTTATTGTTAAATAGGTATTTAGATTGTTTATGATGTTCATTTCTTTAATTAATAAGAGTTGAAAATAACTTGAAATTCCTCCTCAAAATCCTTCTCCTCATGAACAAGCACATTAATAAAATCTTGGTCAACCACAACAACAAAATCCTCCAATAATTCCTCAACATCCTCATGGTACTAAGAAAAATTTAATGGGGGAAATTGAAAACAACAAAAAACAAACTAAGGATTTAATCACAAGGTTGAACAATCATGTAAGTTCAAACATGGAAAGAAACACACTTGCAAATTCACTTCAAGCCATGTTAATACATGTAGATGCAATTAGCAAGCAATTAAGTGGTTGTGCGGATAAGAGGCGGGAGTGTAGGAATTTTTATGAAGATAAATTATCAAACAAAGAAGTAAAAGATGAAAAAAATACAAAATATGATTTGTGATCACTATTCACTAACCCACATACAAATTAAACTCTTGACCTTAATAGCAAGAGGTTTCCTATCCATTGGTGCAACAACCGAGGGATTAGGAGCAAGTTTTGGAAGAGGTGGTGGATAGTTTTTGACCATCCACCATGCAACAATAATGAGGTCCCCCCCAATATTTCTTGAGGAAACTCTACTGTGAGTTCATCCTCAACAAAATCCCCAACTATTTTCATGATATGTGGTACTTTCAGGGGAAGGGCGGTGGGTCGACACAAGATAGACCAAGTTCACATCAGGATCCTCAATGACAAAGGAGATGAGCACTTGCTAGGCCAAATTATGAGCATGTTGCTATCCCTTCCATCATGAAGGAGAGTGTTGAGCTGGACACTCTACATTCTATTAGCTCTCTAAACTAGAGTATCATCCAACGTGCCAGTCCTGCAGTACAACACCATCCAATGGAGAGTTTGAGGGGTAGGGTTCCACCCCATTCTTTTCAAGTTTGCAGGTCAACTTGTACATATTCCCCCACAGATAGTCAAGAGGATAGTATGCAAGATACTTATGTAGCCTCCCAGTTGGTGATGATAGATGACATTTTGAATGAGGCTTTTGGATTGGATATTTAGTTAAATGTTAGCATGTTCGTTGAATTTAATTTATTAAATTTTATTTTTGAAATGCAAGATTATCTAATTTAGTTTAATGATCATAATAAAATTTTAGGGTCATAGTGTTGATAATGCTTACACCGGCCCTCCACCTATTTTTACCACACTACATCTACTATTGAGGTATGTAACTAGTAAAAAATTATAAATATTACATGTGAATAGCATTGTGATGAGGGCACGACCCGAGACACAGAAAATAACCCACAAACAAGAGAATAATTTTATTATTCAGAAAATGGAGCTTCTTACATGCAGAGGATCTCAAATCCCCAAGTTCTACAACACATGCAAGTTACATAAAGCTATAGAATAACCCTTCGCAATATGCAAGCTTGTCCCCAAAAAGTTACCCAAAAATTAGAAACCTGCCCATAAATAGAGCTCCTCATTAGTTTGGAGCCAAAACAACATTCAAATTTGAGTTTAGGCTGTTTGGCGCCAAAAATTTACAATATGAAGTTCAAATTTCAAAAGAGCATTTGCAATTGTATCTTCTAGAAAGTGCGCCAACTTCCTAGGGCCATAACTTTTGATCTGGGACTCTGATTCGCGAACCGTTTGAACCGTTGGAAAGGTCTCAAAGTCAATAATGCGCTTGAAATTACGTCAATTTTGGCAAGTTTTGGGGCCGATCCGGGAACTCTAAGTGCCTCAAATCTCACTCGGAAGATTTTTAGGTGCAAATCTGGGAAACTAAAACTGTAATATCTTTCAACCCAGGAATAGAAAATAAAAACCATAAATTGGGAATTTCATTATAACAAAAAGGGTATCCAAAAATGTAAAAACATCTAAAAACCGAGAAACTTGAAATTTAACTATTTTTGGGTGATGCAAGATTGCCCTTACACCACTGGATGCTCCTGCATCACATTGTTATATGAATGGTATTATAATATCTAATTTTAGATGTTGAATAGGTTAATATTGGAGGTTTCATAGGAACACCTCCCAGTGCTAGTGGAGTACAAACCTTCATGCAGGTAATAGAATAAAAAGTTTAGCTAATGAATTGTACTTAATAGATTTGTGTAGTTTATATTCATATCGATGATTAAATTGCATTGCATATGTCTCAAACTCAAAGCATTACTTCACATTACATAACTAATAACTACATATTGATGGATGAAAAAAATCAATTACAATATAGTTTTTTAGAAAGTTGACATAAGTGATGCAATTACTTCACATAGCATAAGTAATAACTAGGAGCAGCTGCCAATTGCATTTGCTTGTCATGGCATTCCATGCAACCACATTTTAGTGAGGAATTTTTTCAAACAGTTCACTGCCTTGGCTATGCCATGGATGATTGGAAAAGATCTATGAAAGCATAATAGTAAGCAATAGCATAGACAAGGCAGTGAAAAAATATGGTAGACATGTATGGAATATATGGTAGCATAGACAAGGCAGTGAACTGTTTGAAAAAATGCCTCAAAGAAATGTGGTCTCATGGTGATGTCCATCACCATGAGACCACATTTCTTTGAGGCATTTTTTCAAACAGTTCACCGCCTTGTCTATGCTACCGTTTTTCCATACATGTCTACTAAAGCATTTTATTAAATAGTTCACTTCCTTGCTACTATAGCTAAAATCCTAAAACAAGTGCTTTCCAACAAACTATGGATGCTTGGAAAAAATATATCAAATCATAATAGTAATAAATAACATAGAAAAGGTAGTGAGTTGTTTGAAAAAATTCCTCAAAGAAATGTGGTATCATCACCATGAGACCATATCTCTTTGAGGCATTTTTCATGCAACTCACTACCTTAAGAATAGAAAGCAACCCTTTAGCTAAAATTCCATTGCAAATCCTTTTCAAGGTCCTCATCCTCATCCTCAATTTACCAATCCATGGAAGCTTCCACCTCTTATTCCACTTGTTTATATACCCACCCCTCCCTCTTCATGTCATGATCCCCCTCCATCTCATAACCAAGACCACACTATACCATCACCCCATCCCAACATAATACCATAGAGAAGGAAATGAACTGTTTGGAAAAATGCCTCAAAGAAATGTGGTCTCACGATGATGGAATGCCATGACACATTTGTTTGTCATGGAATTCCATCACCATGAGACCACATTTCTTTGAGGAATTTAAATTTCAAATAGTTCACTGCCTTCTCTATGCTACCACATTTTTCATACATGTCTACCAAAGTATTTTATCAAATGGTTCACCGCCTTGTTTCTATGGATAAATTCCTAAAATAGGTGCTTTCAAACAACCTATGGAAAGGGAAATTATTGAGCATGATAGTAAGAAATATATAGTTCAATAAGTACTCAAAATTTTGTTCATTATCTCATACATTATAATTTGTATTAATGTGTATGCTATGTATTCATGTGTATACTTCAAGGCTTACATGTATTTGAGTACTTGTGCTTCACTTATTCACATGTATGCTTCACTTATTCATGTGTATACTTATTAATTGGTTAGCCCTAGAATTACTCATTGTTTTCCTTCATGGTTCATCTTGAATATTTATTAATTGAGATAAACAACTTTATTAGTTGATGCTAAACAACTTCAATACTTCTAAATGTGATCCACCAAGGATTTATCATTTAATTATGTGCTAATTCAATAGGGAATCCAAGGAATAATTTAAAAGGGATAAATCTAGGAGGAGAGGGAAGATAGATATTTATAGTGTAACCTATTGTACCTTTTCTATACAAACCTTTGATGGCTCTTGTATGATTTTCTATTCCATTTTCTACTTTTCATATCCCATTTTCATAGGTGGATCATGAATTCTCTCATTTTTTTCATTCTCCTCTTCTAGGTCCTCACCTCCACTTGTGGTATTCTAAAATAAGCTCTAGTTTATGGTGGGAACCTACTAAGATTCAAAGGAGTCATTAGTTTTCTCCTTAGTTGTCTTTGGTGATTTTACTATTTCTTGGCTGCTTACAATGTATTTGATAGTTAATTTTGTGGAGATGGAACCTCTCATTCTTTGCAGTAGGAAATTTTTGGTAGATTCCTCTTCAATAAGAGCTAGAGTTAATTGTTTCTTTTGTTTTCTTTTAAATACTCATTGGAATGGGGTTGGGATACTTTTAAATGAAATATATGGTTGAGTAGATGCATAGGTTGTGAATTTTTCTAGCACTAAATCTACTTATGTAATTAGATACTTGGTTTGGAAACTTGGAGGTTTTGATTTTTACTCCTTTTTCATCACCAAATGATATTATTGTTATTTCACTTACTTGGATTTAAGGATTTTTTGGAGTGTAGGAAGAGGTAGGATTGAAATGATCCTTCTCATATATGTCATCCATTTTATTACCCAAGGAAAAGTGACTTTGTTTGTCCACCATGTGTCTGACTTCTTGCCCATATTTTGACTAATTACTTATTATATATTCACTCCAACCTAGCTTCTTCAAAGAATGAAATTTTTAATTATAGGTGATATGCAATAAATTTCTTCTAGAACATTTGATATGATTGTGAAGGATTAGGAATAGGGGTTGTAATATCTCATGTATCAACATATATTTATACATCTTCTTTGGGCTACTTTTAGCTTCTCCTTATGGTCGAGGCTCTAGTGTGAACTTATTAACATCATTGTTCTTGATTCTCTTTAGCAAGGTCATAAGCCACCATGTGGGCTCATATTTCAATTGACCTATGATTAGGTTTAGCTATAAATATTTCAATTTTTTTCTAGAATCTTGAAATATTTCCTCTTTAAAATAACCATATTGTTGTGAGGGAAAGAAGGATGATTAAAAATGTCTTTCCCTTGCTAGACATGAGGATGACCATACAAGATTTTAAGAGTCATGTAGCCTTCTCATTTGTGATTAGAGCCATTACAAGAATAAGAAAGTTAGCTAAATACTAATATTAATAATAATAAATTCAATGTAAGTATGAGATCCTTATACTAGTTAGATCATAACCCATTCGATAACGAAAAGGTTTAGGATTTCCTCAACTATTTTGACACCCAGATGTTTTACCTCTTTCATGCAATCATAGGCTTTTGGTGTGAAAAACTCAGACTTGTCAAGTATCATGTGAATCTTTCTTTTTTCCTTTGTTTTGCATGCCATCATAAGGGATCTAACTACTTGAATGTAGCTTGGAGTGATTCGGCATGTTTTTGTGTGAAAGAGGACCATGCCTAGTGTAAACGTACCTATCTAAACATGTTGAAACAGTCAATTTGGTCACACAAGTTGTAGAATGAAAGTTGCACCACTTTACAACTTTACACTGCTTGCATTTGACAACTTTTTCCTCAATTGAAAATTCGTCACCATAGGAAAACATCTTTGGGATCGCAAAAACTAATAGACTTTATTGTAGAGGGTCCCAACACAATCTTGTAGCCTCATACAAGAACTTTGTAAGTGTCACAGTTTTTGAGTAATAACCCATCAAAGATTGTAGCCATTTTGCACTTTGGACTCTTAAGGGATCGATTTGGTACAACAGAGTATGAAGTGATTCAAAGTGTTTGGGTACAAAAGAGGACCATACCTATCATAAACTTACCTATCTAGATGAGTTGGAATAGTCAGTTTGGTCACACGAGTTACAGAACGAAAGTTGCACCACTTTGCAACTTTACACTACTTGCATTTGACAACCTTTTCCTCAACTAAAAAGTTGTCACCACGGAAAAAATCCTTTGATATTAAAAAATTGAAAAAGGTTATTATAGAGGGTCCCAACGTGATCTCATAATCTTAGATGGTAAGTTTGTAAGCATCATGGTTTCCAAGTAATAGTTAGTCAAAGATTGTAGCCATTTTGCACTTTGGACTTATAAGGGATTGAGCCGGTACAACGTAGCTTGGAGTTATTTAACATGTTTGAGTGTGAAATAGGACCATTACTAATGCAAATTTACCCATTTGTATGTGTTGGAATAGTTGGTTTGGTTGTACGAGCTATAGAATGAAAGTTGCACCACTTTGCAAGTTTACACTACTTGCATTTGACAACTTTTTCCTCAACTAAAAAGTCGTCACCATGGGAAAAGGCCTCCAATATAGAAAAAACAAAGAGAGGTTATTGTAGAGGGTCCTAACACAATCTCATATCCTTAGACATATTTTTTAAGCATCACCATGATTTTTGAGTAATAGCCCATCAAAGATTATAGTCATTTTGCACTTTGGACTCTTAAGGGATCAAGCCAATTAAACGTAGCTCAGAGTGATTCAATGTGTTTGGGTGAAAAAGAGGACCATTCCTAGTGTAAAAATACCCATCTAAATGTGTTGGAATAATTGATTTGGTTGCACGAGTTGCAGAACCAAAGTTGCACCACGTTGCAACTTTACACTACTTGCATTTGGCAACTTTTTCCTCAACTGAAAAGTTGTCACCATGGGAAAATTCCTCTGAGATAAAAAAAATCAAGAGAGTTTATTGTAGAGGGTCCCAACATTATCATGTATCCTTAGATAGTAATTTTGTAAGCATCATAGTTTCCAAGTAATAGCTCGTCAAAGATTGCAGCCATTTTGCACTTTGGACTCTTAAGGGATCAAGTCAATACAACATAGTTCTAAGTGATTCAATGTGTTTGGGTGTGAAAAAGGACCATTACTAACATAAGTTTACCTATCCAAATGTGTTGGAATAGTTGGTTTGGTCACACGAGTTGCAAAACAAAAGTTGTACCACTTTGCATCTTTACACTTCTTACATTTGACAACTTTTTCCTCAACTAAAAAGTCATCACCATGGGAAAACACCTTCGAGATAGAAAAAATTAAGAGAGATTATTGTAGAGGGTCCCAATAAATTTTTGTAGCCTTAGACAAATATTTTTTAAGCGTCATGGTTTCTGAGAAATAGCTCGTCAAAGATTGCAACCATTTTGCACTTTGAACTCTTAAGGGATCGAGTCAGTTGAACGTAGCTCAAAGTGATTCAACATGTTTGGGTGTGAAAGAGGAACATGACTATCATAAATGTACCCATTCATACATGTTGAAATAGTCAGTTTGGTCACACAAGTTGTAGAAAGAAAGTTGCCCCACTTTGCAACTTTTCATAGCTTGTATTTGATAGTTTTTTCCTCAACTAAAAAGTCATCACCATGGGAAAAATTCTTCAAGATAGAAAAAACCAAGAGAGGTAATTATAGAGGGCTCCAACACAATCTCATAGCCTTAGATGAGAAGTTTGTAAGGATCATGGTTTCTGAGTAATATCCCATCAAAGATTGCAACCATTTTGTACTTTGGACTCTTAAGGGACTAATCCAGTTGAACGTGGCTCGAAGTGATTCAAAATGTTTAGGTGCAAAAGAGGACCATGAATACTGTAAATGTACCCATCTAGATGTGTTGGAATAGTTGGTTTAGTCGTATGAGTTGTAGAAAAAAATTTGCACCACTTTTCAACTTTACACTGCTTGCATTTGACAACTTTTTCCTCAACTGAAAAGTCGACACCATGGGAAAACATCTTTGAGATAGAAAAAACCAAGAGAGGTTGTAGAGGGTCCCAATGTGATCTCATAGTCTCAGATGGAGATTTTTTAAGAATGATGGTTTTTGAGTAATATCACATCAAATATTGTAACCATTTTTCATTTTGGACTCTTAAGAGATCGAGTCGGTTGAATGTAGCTCAGAGTGATTCGATGTGAAGGGATACAAAATCGTAACCTACTAGGTGCCTAAGGACGCTTGATATCACATGTGAACTTACATCAATCTTGAAAAATCCTTTGAACATGAATATCCTTGGATTCTAGTTCTAATATAAGCATTGTATGTATTTCCTCCAAATTATAACGAATGATACCTCTTGAATTTGTATAGTGGTAAGACTTATACAACCACTAATATTTGCATTATTTTGGTGATTTAGGAAATGAAATTCTCTTTACAAATCACATACCACTTTTCACAAGCATAACAATGAAAAAGGAACTAAAATGAATGCTTAACAATGTTAAACCAACACAAAGAATTTATATCCATTATAGACATTTCCTTTTCTTGTTACTGTTCACCATTTGTAAATATTTTACAACTCCTCATAAACAACCTTTTCCTTGCATGCATTTGGATGGTTCAAAAAATGCCTCAAAGACATGACTCTTGAGGTCTTCAAATTGATTATTGTCCCTATTCACTTGATAAAGGAATACCCCTTTGTGAGTATATTAGACCTTATATTATTGTACTATGAATTGTCCTTGCTTCCCTCTATTGACTATCATTTGTATGACTATCCTCTAATATTTATATGCAACTCATTGTCTTTAACACATAAGGACTACCCTCTTGAATCCTTATGGACTATCTTTCCTCTTGTAATTGCACTCCCTTTAACTAAGGTCTGAAACCTTTTGTGCAATCTGCCATTAATGACCATCTTCAAACACCTTCAAGTATGCCCTTATAACTCTTGTTCTTAAAATATCATGGTTGTTATGAGATTTCTTCCCCTTTTATGAATGTGATCATGCATAACTCATAAAAATTAATTAAAGTCAAAGGTACTAAAAATACTTATGAGGATGAACAATACAATATAGTTTAGCACTATGGATCACTCAAGGGTCCATTTAGTAAGGAGAAGTTAGAGGTAATCTCACATAGAAATGTATGGTTAGTAGGATTTCTCCTAGTCAATGAACATGTCAGCATAGCTTCACAAGATTTCCTCATATCTACTTAAGTAAACATATCCATATGTCACTAAGCCCAAGGTTGGCTCTCAATAGGATATATCAATAGGAAACCACAAAAGTAGGAATCTATCATGCATGTAGTTATGCATATAATAAAAGGGTGGGTACCTTGTATCAAAAGCTCAAACATACAAAAATTATATATTGGGTGTTTTCAAACAAGAATCACATATAGAATTCATTAACAAAAAAAAATTCAAACAAGAATCGCATACATAATTCATTAACAAGGATTGAAAGGATTTGAAACTAAGCTCAATATGACCAAAAGAAAAATTAGTAAGATCATGAAATAATACAACGACACACCTAATACTATTACCAATATACTATGAATGAAAATGCTCAAAAAATACTTACCAAACCACAACCTCAACTATCATGATTAAATGAAATATGAACGCCTACAACTTAATCAACATAATCTAATGTACCTATTGCACCTTTTATTTAATATAACAACATGAAATCATAAAAAATGAGGCATGAATCACTAGCTAGATCATGATATGATTAGACACAAACAAATAAGAATGAATACATAAGAAATCACATTTTTAAGCTAACAAAGCATGACAAAAATTCATACAATATTTCCTATCTAAAATGTTTGTAGCTCTCCACTTCTTCAACACAATAGAATGGAAGAATAAGTAAATATTAGATTAAAGACTTCAAGTTAAAGAAAATAAGAAGTAGAGTGTTGGCATAAGTAAAATGTACATGTGAAAAACACATAGCTTGGTCAACACTAGAAGCAATTTGATACCTCGCCATGAAATTGGCAAGGTAGTGGGCTGTTTGAAAAAATGGGTCCAAAAAATGGGGTCTCCATTTCTTGGACCCATTTTTTGAAACAGCCCACTACCTTGCTAATTTCACCCACTAGCCCCATTTCTTGGACATGTTTTTTCAAATAGCCCACTACCTTGCCAATTTCACCCACTAGCTTACATCACCGTGAGACCCCATTTCTTGGACCCATTTTTTCAAATAGCCCACCACCTTTCCAATTTCACCCAGTAGTTTGATCACCATGAGACCCCATTCTTTGAACCCATTTTTTCAAATAGCCCACTACCTTGCCAATTTCACCCACTAGCAAGCTAGTGGAAACCCCATGATCCATGAGACCCCATTTCTTGGACCCATTTTTTCAAACAGCTCATTAGGTTGCCAATTTTATCAAATTAGCAAGCTAGTGGGCCCACTAGCTTGCCAATTCAGTAAAATTGGAAACCTAGTGGGTTGTTTGAAAAAATGGGTCCAAGAAATGGGGTCTCACAATGATGTACCCATGAGACCCATTTTTTCAAACAGCCCACTAGGTTGCAAATTTCACCGAATTAGTGGGTGAAATTGGCAACCCAGTGGACTGTTTGAAAAAATGGGTCCAAGAAATGAGGTCTCAACCTAGTGGGCTATTTGAAAAAATGGGTCCAAGAAATGGGGTCACCTAGTGGGATGTTTAAAACATGGGTAAAAATGGGTCCAAGAAATGGGGTATTTCTTGGACCCACTTTTTCAAATAGACTACTAGGTTGCAAATTTCACCCACTAGCTCGCCAATTCGGTGAAATTGGCAACCTAGTGGGTTGTTTGAAAAAATGGGTCCAAGAAATGGGGTCTCACGGTGATGTATTAACATCACCATGAGATTTTTTCAAACAACCCACTAGGTTACCAATTTCACCGAATTGGCAAGCTAGTGGGCCCACTAGACTAGGTTACCAATTTCACCCACTAAGCAAGCTAGTGGGTTGTTTGAAAAAATGGGTCCAATAAATGGGGTCTCACGGTGATGTAATAAGTAGTGGGTTTTTTGTGAGACCCCATTTCTTGGACCCATTTTTCAAACAACCCACTAGGTTGCCAATTTCATTGAATTGGCAAGCTAGTGGGTGAAATTGGCAAGGTAGTGGGTTGTTTGAAAAAATGGGTCCAAAAAATGGGGTCTCATGGTGATGTACATAACCGTGAGACCTCATTTCTTGCACCCATTTTTTCAAACAGCCCACTAGGTTGCCAATTTCATTGAATTAGCAAGCTAGTGGGCTCACTAGCTTGCTAATTCGATGAAATTGGAAAAGTAGTGGCTTGTTTAAAAAAATAGGTCCAACAAATGGGGTCTCACGATGATGTAAATCACCATAAGACCCCATTTCTTGGACCCATTTTTCAAACTGTCCTCTAGGTTTCCAATTCCACTGAATTGGCAAGCTAGTGGGCCCACTAGCTTGCCAATTTGGTGACATTGGCAAGGTAGTGGGTTGTTTAAAAAAATGGGTCCAAGAAATGGGGTCTCGCGGTGATGTATTACATAAAATGGGTCTAAGAAATGGAGTCTCATGGTGATGGGATGTTTGAAAAAATGGGTCCAAGAAATGGAGTCTCATGGTGATGGGATGTTTGAAAAAATGGGTCCAAGAAATGGGGTCTCATGGTGATGTTTCAAACAATCCATCACCATGAGACCCCATTTCTTGGAGCCATTTTTTCAAGTATCCAACTAGGTTTCCAATTTCACTGAATTGGAAAGCTAGTGGGCCCACTAGCTTACCAATTCGGTGAAATTGGCAACCTAGTGGGTTCTTTAAAAAGATAAGTCCAAGAAATGGGGTCTCACGATGATGTACTAGCTTTCCAATTTGGTGAAATTGGAAACCTAGTGGGTTGTTTGAAAAAATGGGTAAAAGAAATGGAGTCTCAAGGTGATGTACATCACTATGAGACCCCATTTCTTGGACCCATTTTTTCAAGCAGCCCACTACCTTGCGAATTTCATTGAATTGGCAAGCTAGTGGGCTAAAGAATGGGTGTTGAAACCTTGTACTTTGTATTTTTCACATGTTTTCTATTCTTTATAGAAGATTCTTGTGCCTAGTAAAGAAATTTCCATTGGCCAATTAGGAGCCATCTAGGTCTCCCATTGAATTTCCAATTTATGTGGTCCATTTTTTGAATTTGTGTATATATGTACACACTCTTTGAGGGTTGTTTGAATCTTCCTAGTTGATCAAGGTAGTGAGTTGTTTGTGAAAATGCCTCAAAGAAATATGGTCTCACAATGACTACAATCACTATGAGACCCCATGCCTTTGATGCATTTTCTCAAATAACTCACTACCCTGTCAATGCTACTACAATTGCAAGCTAGTGAGCTCACTAGCTTGCCAATGCGGTAACATTGACAAGGTTTGATAAAATTTCTCTAAGAGATAGGGTCTCATGGTCATGTACATCACCATGAGACCCTATCTCTTAGAGGAATTTAATCAAACCTTGTCAATGTTATCGCATCGACAATGTAGTGAGCTTGTCAATGCTCACTACCTTGTCTATGCTATGCATTGAACCAAAACATATAATCTACCCAATATTCATATGTAAAATTCAAACCAAAACATATGTACAAACTTGGAAGAAAAATATACAATCTACCCAATATTCATATGTAAAATTTGAACCAAAATATATGTACAAACTTGGATCCAAAACATATGTAAACTTGAAATATATAATTGAAAGGTCTAACTATCAGCTAATCTTGATGTGCATAATCTAAATTTTAATATAAATTAATGTGCATACTTAAATTTTAATAAGAACCAATACACATACTTAAAAATTAATCCAATGAACCATTTGGGTCTACTTTACTCTTTAGTGTGTCATGTATTGCCTCATGGTCAGACTCATGCACCTTCCACAAGGTCTTGTTTAAAGATCTACCCCCATATTTGATCAAATATACATTAGATGCCATGACAAGGTTTGAGTAATGAAGAATCTTTTGATGTGTGTCAAAGTCCTGAAATAGCCAAACGTTAACACTCTTATGTGGGTACCTTCTAAGCCATGTTCTAGTAACAACCATTGAGCCTATAGGGTATTTGATGTTTTCTCCATCTATAGCTAGGGCCTCCAGTTTCTTTTTGGACTCAACACAATGACACAAGTAATAATCCATTCCCTCTTCATTATCTTCATTTGTAATAACTGCATAAACATGCCCTACATTGATATTTGCAGCAAATTAGATGAAATTAGTCAACATGACAAATACACTACAAACTAAGATAACAATAAGAATTTCAAAAACTATGCAAGTAGATATATTACCTACTTGAACTAGATCTGATATGTGGTCAAAGTCAATTGATGATTCCATCTATGCCAGTTCCAATACCATCGGAGGTTGATACATGTGAAGCTGGATAAGATAGCTTAACCACCATTCGTCAACCCACTCCTTTGACTCACACTCATTCCAAGCTTGAATTGTACATGAAGAAAAATAGCATGTCATCTTCCATGTATGGATACTCCATGAACCTACATTTGAGATAAGAAAATAGTGTAGCTCACTTGATCATGTCAATGTACAATAATCCTCATATGGTGCAATGTTAGTATCATCTATTAGCCAAAAAAATCTACGAACTAAAGACTTACCTTCATTACCTGATCCCATCGAAGCATTACACCACTTGACAATTGATTTTGCATCTGTCAACTTTACATTGTCTTTATACTTTAACTCTTCTCATGCTAATGCTCTTTTGACACATGCTCCTGCACCATCATGCTCTTTCTTTACATGCCTAGCCTCACAAAAGTTCCACATATGTTGAACACCTGTAATAACATGTATCCTACTCAATCAATAGAACATCTGAAATTTCTTGAACTATGATGAACAATTTTCTAACCATATTATATGTTGACTATATTTTATGCCCCTCCTAGCCAAATCACTGTAAAACAACTAAAAGCAACCTTGCACAAACTTTGGAGAATGTGTGCAATCATCACTAATGTAAAATTGGTACTCCCTCAATACCTTCATGTTATCCTCTATACTATTAACTGCATGAATGAATGCAATGTGCACAAATATAGAAACTTGTGTGGAGTTGTAATATTGTGACTACACCTCACGATGTGGCTGTAGAGTGTAGCTCTCTACAAATTTTACCACTAAAACTATGCTAGAAACTAGAAAGGTGTCTTTTCATAACTTGAATTGCAAGTCCAACCATCAAGCTCTATGGGTATTCCTTGCATACTCATACACTATACTGTCATGAAATATGGACATAAACTAATACACTGGAATATTTTGAATAACCAAATCACACATTTTTGCTTGATTACCTTATTTTGTATTATATGCCACTATTTATACATGTCAAACTTTACTAGTTCCTTTCCAACAGCATGTGTGCTTTCCATATGTTCACATATTAGCCTATGTTGCAAGCCACCACAATGTTGACATGTGCCATCCAAGCATAGTTTCTTGTAGAATATTTGGCCTTCCTTTCTTTCACATAATTTTTTTGATAAGAAGTCTCTTGAAGATGTTGGTGGGGCATGTATGCCATAATCCTACAAAACATAGCTAGTATGCAAATCTAAACATATAGAATGATAAACATCAAAATGGTTAGAAAATTCAATATGTAACAAGATCTAAGGGATAAAGCGCTAATCTATAAGTTTTGGAATCTCACTCTGCCTTTGAATGAATTAAAAGATTTAATTCATGATGATTGGGAAGGGGTTCAACAAATTTTCTATTTGGATCTTGTAAAGGAAATATTTGAAGTCATATTTGATAGTAAAAGAAACAAAGATGTTGTATTCAGAATCAAATCATGGGTTTTCCAAGGATTAGGATTATGCATGCAACCCTGGATCCCAAAATTCAAAGTAGAAAATTCTCCTATTAATTTTGTCCCAATCTGGTTTCAAATGCCTCCTCTGCCATTAGAATATAGGGAATTGAATTTGGTCGAATCAATAGCAAATTATGCATGATAAATACTTTTTTTTAAATCCTTCAAAACCCATTAGAACATGTGTTCTAATCGATACGAGCAGACAATTTCTAGAACAAATTCTATTAATTTCAAAGTTTGGTTGTTGGAATCAACAAATTTTCTTTGAATCTCTTGAATCTACTTGCTTTCAATGTCATACTATAGGCCATTCTTATTCTTAGTGTTTACTAGGGTGCATTTCATCACATTCTGATCACATGATTAATGCTAAAAGAGGGGATCAGTAAAGTAATTGCAAGTAGAATGAACAAGCATTTTCCCTTTCTCCAACACAAAACACCTTCAAAAAGAGTGAGCAAACTAATTGGGAAAAAAAAGACCAAGACCAACAGAGTAACAACTATGAAAATCACTCTCACAAGAGAAAATGAGAAGAGGAAGGTTCTCAGTTGGGGCTTTATCCAAACCCTAGAGCACCTAAAAAAGTTGCATTGAATTTTAAAATGTCTAAAAACATATGGAGTTTAATGCAATATTTTTCTAGCCTATCGCTCAACTTATACTCTCCAATGGAAAAACTAAGCTCATAACATCATTTAACAAATATAGTGAAGAAACTAATGTTTCAAGGCACCAGGGACCATTTATCTGCTTGGACATTTGAAGATAATGTGCATATGAATTTGGTTACTCAAGATAACTTAAGGTCTATTGAAGAGGGTAAGGATCTATCATTAGCCACAACTAGGAGGTCTACAAATGTTGAACTTGAGTTTTTGGCAGAAAAGATTTTGGTATCAGTAGGGTCTAATTTATTTGATGAAATAGCAGTTGAGGAAGAATTATGGGAAAATGGTATTATGTCAGAAATGTAGCCTTCAAGTAAGATAGCTGAGATGTTACAATAGAAGAGGGTAAGGATCTATCATTAGTCACAACTAGGAGGTCTACGGATGTTGAACTTGAGTTTTTGGCAGAAAACATTTTGGTATCGGTAGGGCCCGATTTATTTGATGAAATAGCAGTTGAGGAAGAATTATGGGAAACTAGTATTATGTCAAAAATCTAGCCTTCAAGTAAGATAGTCGAGATGTTACAATAGGAAATTGGCTTGAAAGAACAAAAGGTTGCTAGTTTTCTTATGGAAGACCAACTCTTGGATGAAAGGGGAGATCAAGTAACTCAAGAAATTCATATGAAAGGGATTTCAGATAAATTGACAGACTTCAATAAAACTCTTATGATGTCACAATCTCTTCTTCAACCCTCAGTTAGGAAATCACCTAGGAAGAGAGGTAGGAAATCAAACCTCACTAAGATGAAGGAACAAATAGAACCAAGGGTGCAGAAAACAATTTTTGAATCCATGTCAAGCAAGAGACCGAGGAGAGCATGTTTCTCTCCTTAGGCCCAATGAGGATCTCTTCATGGAACGTCAGGGGCATCAATGCCCCTGACAAGCATGCTCATATAAGGCAACTAATAGATGCTTGTGGAGGAAACATTTTCCTTCTACAAGAAACCAAAACTTCAATAGAAGTATTTGAATCATCTATAAAGAAATGAAATAAATGGGCATCTACTCATTCACCAACTCAAGGGGAATTAGGAGTTCTAGTGATTCTATGGGATCCAAAATTAGTAAGTGTCAAATCACATAAAAATGAGAAATCTTGGCAGCTCATAGAAATAATGAAGTTTGACCTACATTTCTAGTTAATAAATGTTTATGGCCTTACTTCCACAATAGATAAGAAGTATTTGTGGGATGAAATTTCTAGGAAAATACGTTCACTTCACAATGAGAAAATTATCATAGCAGGGGATTTTAATGCAATATCCTATTTACAAGAAAAAAGTGGAGGAATAAGCCCTCTACCTAGGGTGATGGCAGATTTTAGTCATTTCATTGTAACAAATGCCTTGAGAGTTGTTCAACCAGTATCTAGAAAGTTCACTTGGCCTAATAAAAGGAAAGGTTTCCTGAAAAATTGCAAAGAGAGTAGATAGATTTTTGGTTTCCCCAAATTGGTTCATCTCTGCACATAAATTAAAATCTGGAATATTGCCATAGCTGGGATCAAATCATTATGCAATTTGTCTAGACATATCAAACATTACCATGTCAAGAGAAAAGTCTTCCTTCAAATTTTAAAGCATGTGGTTTAGGCATCCCCAATTCATGGATCTTTTGAAGAAATGGTGGGTTAATGCCCCATATGAACAGGGGACTAAGATGCTTCAATTTCATAAAAAAATGATTCATGTGAAGCAACAAATAAAAATATGGAATAAATAAGTTTTCAGAAATAATTTCCATCAAAAAGAGTTAGTGTTTAAATAAATTACAGTAGTTCATGAGAGTATAATACAAAATGGGTTAGATGTTGCTCTTTATGACAAACAAAAGTTGTTATAGGTAGAATGGGAAGAATTATGCTCTCAGGAAGAAATATATTGGAGACAAAAGTCTAGAGAGATTTGGTTAAAAGAAGGTGATCACAATACAAAATTATTTCATGCTTCTGCATAGTTAAAAAAGGTGGCTAAATCAATTCAAAAAATTCAGGAACTATCCATAGTTAACTGGTTAACAAAAGCAGAGGATATCAACAATGAAGGAATTAAGTTTTTCTTAGAACTTCTTTCAGCCCCACGGTCCACAGATGTTAGTAGAATTAGAGATGAAAATGAACTATTGGATACAATCCCTCATCTTATCAACAATGAATATAATAACCTCCTGATGAGACCTTTTACTCTCGAGGAATTGAGACATGTAGTGTTTTATTTTCCTCTAGAAAAGGACCCTAGCCTAGATGGATTTACGACCTTGTTTTTTCAAAAATGTTGGGAATTTTTTATGTTTTGAGCTTTTATGGGCACTTGAAGAGTCTAGGAGAACTGGAACTATCTTCAGAAAATTCAACATAACAAATATTGCAATTTTACCAAAATTCAAAGAGCCTAAAACATTTGTTGAGTTTAGGCCTATTTCATTATGCAATATAGTTTATAAAATCTTCACAAAAGTGATCTATTTGAGGTTACTACCATTCATTCCAAAGATTATATCTCTCGAGCAAGGAGGTTTTGTCCCTGGTAGGGAAACACATGAAGGAGAAATTGTCGCACATGAAATGTTGCATACAATAACAATGTCAAAACTGCCCTCTTTCATTGTAAAATTAGACATGATGAAAGCTTATGATAAGGTAGATTAGTAGTTCCTTAATAAGGTTTTGACAAAATTTGGTTATGCTCTTAATGGCATAGATGGATAATGTCTTGTTTATCTGGGGCAAAGTTTTCAATAATTATCAATAGGAATCTAGTAGGGTTCTTCAGTTCCACAAGGTGTCAGGCAAGTGGATCCACTTTCTCCTTTCCTTTTCATAATTATGGCAAAAGTCTTAAGCATATACATTCATTTAAAGCATAATCAACATCTATGGCAAGGTGTGTAGATTCCAAATTCAAGTATATCAGTCACTCATTCTCTCTTTGTTGATGATACTCTTTTGTTCAACAAGTCATCTCTACTAGAAGCTAAGCAAGTTAAAGAGGTTCTTGATAAATATTCATCAACTTCTAGGCAGAAGATAAATGCACTAAAATCAAAGATTTATATCCTAAACACTCATGATGATCTTAAAAAGAAAATAGTGAAAACATTAGGCTTTCAAGAAGCGGAATTTCCTTGTACCTACCTAGGGATTCCCTTTTTTAAAGGTTCAAATAAAGCTTTCTATTGGGATAAGGTCATTGATAAACTTAAGTCAAGAATATTAATCTAGAAAGCTCGATGGCTATCATTATCAAGAAGAATTCTTTTAATCAAATCGGTTCTAGCATCAATTCCAAACTATGTTTTGGTGGTGTTACAACTATAAATTTCTGAATATTTTCACATGTTCTCCATTCATAATTTTCCAAGTAGGATCCATCTTGAAAATTTTCAGCCCATATTTTTCCATATTGCCCCATTGGATCCATCGGGTAGTGCATTTTGTACATTTTGGATCCTATCGGCGTAGGTCCATGACTGTCTCCCCGACCCTTATTGCCTTTGTCTTGACATATGTTTGTTGCAGGTGTTTCGGTAAGACCTTTTCTTTGTTACAGTGACCGAATTTTTCCTGTGGGTGGCTATCGACATGACATTCATGCTATTTTGGCGATCGAGGATGAGCATATCGGCATGAGTTTGGCCATTGGACTGAGGTCTTAGCGATTTCTAATTGTCTTGGTGACTGGCAACTGAAGGATGCGTTTCGGGGGGATTCATAGCTATCGTTGTAAGGTCTTGGCAAGTGACCTTCGGTCTCGTCGACCTTACACATGGATTTTCTTCAAATAAACTTTTGGTGAGACTATGGTGGCTTCGGCGAAGAGTCGTGGTGAAGTAAAGGTGTCTCATCGATGATACATATGGTTTTATTCAAGTGGCTTTCGGTGTAAGTTTTTTTTTCTCTTGGCGATCAAAAGTTATCCTCGGGTGAATTTCGGTAAAACAATGAGCATTCTACAAGAGGTCTCCCGATATTATTAAGTCACAACAACACATAGATGAGCAAAGGGCTTTCGGTATAACCCGATGATTCTATGGGACCTCTCCCCAATTTTGAATTGTTTTGGTGAAAGTGAGTGGGAGATGGTTTTTTGCGAGAGGTTTGCTATGTCTTGCCGACCAACAACATAAAGGAATGTGATATCGGTATGAGTTAGGGTTCTTGATAAGAGGTCTCAACGAGTGACCTTCGGTCTCGTCGATGGAAAGTGGTGAAGGACCTTGTTGGCGAGAGTTTAATCTTGTCTTAGCGACTTAGTTTGGATGAATACTTTCGGTGTAGAAAAGTTTATCTATGTGAGGTCTCTCTGATATATTGTGGTCACAGTGACAGTGAATAAAATGAAAGGTGCATCTCGGTAAGATAATTTCCTATGTCTCAGCAACTCAGAATGGACAGTGACTTTCAGTGTGACGTAGTGTGCTCTATGAAAGGTCTTCCCGAGGGCAGTATGTTATAGCGACTTACAGTTTGGTTGCGGGAACTCTCGGGGAAATAAAATGAAATCTACAGGATATCTCCCTGACTCATATAAGCCACGACGAAGGAAAGTAACACCAAGCAGGGCGATTAACGATTGAATTTCCTTCGGCATAACTAACGATATCTCTTGGCGACTGTGTCACTAATGAATAACAGAAATTCAAATAATGTGGCCAACATGTGGATGCTAAATTACCGTTGCAGGCCGACTTGATTTGGGCCCGAATTCTATGGTGGGCCGACATGATATTTCAATATGATTTATTTTCTCATGCTGGTGTATAAATAGGCATTTTTTAATTGTAAAAGGATCATCATGAACTATTAGATTTTGATACACAACAAGTAGATACAGTAGAGTAAAATTATCAGATTAGAGTATTGTTGCATGATTTTAGAATGGAGGTATTTATGAAATTCAAGTGATGTTGCTACATTTCTCTGGTGTCAATTATTTGTTGAATCTAATGAAAGTATTGCTAAGTTGTCTCCAATATGGATTCTTTCTGACTGTTTAAATTGATATAACAAGTTTATACTCAATTCATTAGTACACATTTGTTGTATCTATGTGATTATTTGACTGGTTCTTTCAAGCAAAGATTAAATCTTTTTAATTGATCACAGTGGTCTGAGAGATTCATTTGGATTGTTCAAGTAGAGCTTAGTAACCATATTCTTGCATGTTTACATAAGTTGTGAACATAATATATGCCAGATAATTTGAGTTATCTTCAGAGAAGTGTTGCTCATCTTGATCTCATTTGACTCTGCATACCCAACAAGGCACTGGTCTCTGCATTTTATCATTTGATTTCTTTCTGCTTCTTTATATCTATTGATTAAGCATTTTAGGATTCAGATTTAGAATATTGTTCACTTCCATCTTCCATTGTGGACAAATTATTGCATGAAAGATAATCATAAGACTAGTCTGCTCAATCCAAAAAGGTGTACCCACCTGGGTCTAGCAGCACCTGAAGAGTAGAAGGTTGAATTCTTTTAACCTTGTTTGTTACCCTGAAATGTATCAAGAGATTGGCAGCCTCTTGTGGCTCTCAGCTTGCATTTTTGAGAGCTAACAAATTGGCGACTCTGCTGGGGAACAATCAGAATCAAGGCCTTAATCATAGAGTTAGAAATCTTGCATAGACTCCGCTGGAAATAAAAAAATTATCAAACTTTTTCTCATTTTTTGATAAAAGTGAGTGGCGACTTTGACAAAAAAATTTCAGCAGTTCATCATGAATGGAAGAAGATCTCAGTACAGGGGAGGTCATACTAGAGCTTCTACTAGCAGCAGTAAGTGGACACATAAAGATGATAGAGTTGATAAGGGAAAATGAATAAATGAGGACATGTGCATAACAAACAAAGGTAAAGCACCAAGAGCACATTGTGAAACATATAATTGCTATGATACATGGAGAGATGATTCAAGTGCAGAAATTTTTACTCCCAAAGATCAAAGAAATCCTTTTCCTTTTCACGATTCTCAGAAATAGGTTGAGTTTGAAGCCAAGAAATAGGCTGAGTTTAGAGTTGAACAAGAGGCTGAACGAATCAGAATTTAGCATGAATATAATCAGAGGATTGAGGGTAATCACGAAACTCCTAAAGGAAACCATGCACTCTCGATTCCTAATGAAGTAAAAGCATAGTTGGAACTAAAAGAGAAGAAGATAAAGGAACTAGAGGCTAAATTGTAGAAAGCCCAAATTACTGAATAGACAGTTGATGGCCCAAAGTATGTCCCACCTCACAAGTAGGGTGATCATGGCGCAGGTCCCTCCAATCAACAAAATTCTCCTCATAATCAGATAGGGAATCACTACAAGCAGCCAAATTGTCCACCTCACATTCCCACATGGCATACAGGTATGTATCCACCTCTTGTTCAACATTATATCCCATAGCATAGTGCACAGTACAATAATCACATGCATCAGTATTAGCATCTGCCTATTCTTCCCCCTCACCAGCATACAACCATGATCAGACAGTTTGATTTAGCTAGTTTTCAGTTATATCCTTACCCTATGGATGATAGTTGGAGGAATATGGTGCCCAATTTATAGGGAGTAATGCAATCACAGTTGAAGAACATTTAAGGAGTTTTAATGTTTTCGTCCAAGATATAGATATGCCTTATGAAGATTTACACATGAAGTTGTTCATTATGTCACTTCTTGAAGATGTCAGGGATTGGTTCAACAGCCTGCCAGCATTCTCAATTAATTCTCTCCAAGTATTTCAAGAAAAAATCTTAGAGCAATATGGGAATCAAAATGCTCCAGATGCAGCTCTTCATGAATTAATGAGAATTCAAAAAAATTAGAATGATTCAATTTATGATTTCAACCAAAAATTCAACAAGTTGCATACTAAAGTACCTCTTGGATCAAGGTTGCCTGATTCTGTTGCATTGAGTGTTTATTTAAATGCATTTGATCCTAAGATAGGGTATGAACTGAGAAGTAGATCCCCAAGAGATTTGGCTGAAGCATAGAAGATAGCACTGAAAATTGAAAACAATAGGAAGGCTACTGTTATAATCAGTAAAAGAGACAACTCGAGGCCTCCTCAACAAAGCAATAATTATCAGTACAAACAAGAGAATACATACAAAAATGAGAACATAAATGAAAGACCAAGGTTGCATGATATGTCTTACAATACAAACTAGAAATATGGGAAACCTATAATAGCCAGGCCTAGAAGTAAGAAGACTCCTGATTCATTGAGCAAAAAGGGAACTTACATGGTGAGTAATAATTACTTTTGTGAAGTTTGTAATCAGCCACATTCTCCAAACTATTGTGTTGTAGCTCAAAGGATGCAAGAAGAGGGAATGTTGATGGAGAATAATGGAGAAGATCACAAGGTTTATTTGACTTCAAATACTCTTTACCATGCTGAAGAAGGGTACTCATCTTTAGAGGATGAAGGTTATGAATATGATGTTTCAAATTAGAAATATAATGTCCATATGGCTGAACAACAGATCCTTTCTGATTCTGAAGAAGATTATACAGAGTCACATTTTGTTGAGCTGCTTGCTCAATGCAGTGTGAGGAGACTCACTGAAGATGAAATTGAGAGAATAACTGTTGCAGCAATTGAGGAAGCGAGGAGTAAATATTGGTTGAGAAACATAAAAGTGAATGAGATGGAAGGCATTCCTGGGGGAATTTTTATGAAGGATCAGAAAGCAACACAAGAACTTATGAAAAAGCCAGAAAATAATCAGCCTGGTAAAAATGGAGAGAAGCCTGTCCAAAAGCAGAAAGTTGAAGAATTACATAAGGAGATGCAAAAGTCTGATCAACCTAGTAAAAAAGAAAAAGAAGAAAACAAGGGAGAAACATCAAAACAGAAGAAGATTGTTAAGATGGAGAGCTCCTCTTTTGACTTCACACAGGTGTTATCCTAGGTAAAAATGTCTGTTCTACTACTTGAATTGATGAAAATTAAGGAATACAGAGATAATGATGTTCAATTGATTACAAATGGGAATGAAAAACATATGAATTCTAAAGAAGTCAATAGGCAGGAAAAGATAAATAATTCAGAAGTATGTTTGGGTGATGTTTTAACCTCCCCACAAGTGGATCCTTTCTTCACCACATTGCTTATAAATAATAAATTGCTGAGAAATTGTATGATAGATTTTGGTGCTGCTATAAACATTATGCCAGTAGGAGTAATGAAACAGCTTGGCATGTGGGTTGATACATGTGAAGGGAAGTGCTATGCAATGGATAACAGACCTGTACCTATGGTAGAAATTATGAGAGGTGTTGAAGTCAAACTAGCTACTTATCCACAGGTGGCTTATAATATAGATATAATAGTGATTGATACTCCTCCTCAGTTTGGGATGCTTCTATCAAGGCAGTGGACAGCAGCTGTTGGGGGCAATGTTCAGTTTGATTTGTCTTATGCTACAATCCCAGTGAATGCTCAGGAAGTCACATTGTATAGAGAGCCAAGAATGAACCATCTTGTTGATTATGTGCCTCAAGATCAGATCAATTATTTTTGTGATATTGATCTTGGAAGTTTTAAGATTGAACCAACTCAACCAGAATTAACCAATAATGATCTAATTGAAAAGCATGTGGCACAAAGCTGCAATGAAGTATGGAAGATGTATTTTGATGGAGCATGCAGCCAAGAAGGTAATGGCACTGGGATTGTTTTTGTTTCCCCTGAAGGTACTACTTTTAAATATTCATTCTTGTTGGCATTTCAATGTACAAACAATGTGGTAGAATATGAAGCTTTATTGACAGGTTTGAACATAGCTGTGAAACACAAGATTAAGTTGCTAACTATTTTTGGTGATTCTAAGTTGGTTGTTTCACAAATTAAATCCAAGTATGCAGTAAAGCACAAAAGATTAAAGCAATACAATAATGTTGCATGGGACACAATTGAGTTGTTTGATGCATTTTCAATTGAGTGGATCAACAAATCAAAGAACATAATGGCTGATTTTTTAGCAAATGTGGCACTGAAAAGAGATGATGTCACATTGGCCGGGGTATCACAGATTGAGTCCAAGACGAGGCCTACTATTCCTAATAACATTTATAATTAGCAGGTCTTCAATGATGATACTAACCTTTTGAAATTTCTTCATTGCATAGATCAGTATGAAGCCTAAGAAATTGATTTCAATGCTTTTGTTGAGGAAGTAGATGGGAAGCAAACTGTGTTTGGCAAGGAGATCTTACAACTCAAAACAAATAGGCTTCCTAAAGGCTTAGTGGCATTGGAGAGGGTGTATGATGGAAATGATCGGTCCCTCATAAGGCAAACACTGGTCAAAAGGGAGGGTATTGAAGAAATTAATTTAGGGATTGAGACAACACCAAGAAAGGTATACACTGGAAAGAATATCAGCCCTACAATTAGAAGAATGCTGATGGAGTTGCTGAGAAAATACATGCATGTTTTTGCTTGGTCTTATGAGGATCTGAAAGTGTACAGAGAAGATTTGTTTCAGCATGAAATACCATTGAAGCCTGATGCCAAACCATTCAGACAGAAGCAAAGGCCCATAAATCCAACATTAGAGCCTAAAATGCAAGAAGAGTTGACAAAGCTCAGAGATGGGGGAATCATCAAACCAATTAGGCACTCAATGTGGATCTCAAATTTGGCTCCTGTGAGAAAGAATAATGGTGATATCAGATTGTGTGTGGACTTCAAAAATCTGAACATGGCATCTCTTAAAGATAATTATCCTCTACCCAATATGGAGGCTATATTGCATAAGGTGATAGGGTGTGAACTGCTGTCTATGATGGATGTGTTTTTAGGGTATAACAAGGTTAAAGTCAAAGAATATGAGCAATACAAGACAACATTCACAACTCCTTGGGGAACATATGTATATATAAGAATGCCATTTGGTCTCACTAATGCTGGAGTGACTTTCCAAAGAGCCATGGATGTGGCATTTGCAGACTTGATCATTGTTATCATGGTAGTGTACCAGGATGACCTAACTGCTTATTCAAAGAAGGCTGAAGATCATGTGCAACATCTGGAGAAGGTATCTATTAAAGCCCTAGAATATGGTATTAGTTTAAATCCAAAGAAATGTCATTTTGCAGTCATAGAGGGTAAGCTCTTAGGACATATTGTGTCAAAAGAGGGAGTTAGAATTGATCCTGAGAGGGTTGAAGCTATTGATAAAATTCTTGTTCCAAAAGCTATCAAGGCTATACAATCGTTCTTTGGACAAATTAATTTTGTTAGGAGATTTGTTTCTAATTTTGCTGAGATCATTAAGCCCATATCAAAAATGTTGAAGAAAGGACATAAAATGGAATGGACTGCAGAGGCCTTGGAAACTTTTATATCTATCAAAAGGGCCATAAAGGAAGCTCTTGTCCTTAAATCTTTGGACTTTACAAAGCCTTTTCGGATATTTTTATTTTCTTCAATGCATACTATTGTTGTTGTTATGTTACAAAAGAATAATGATGGTCATGAACAGCCTATGTCTTTCTTTAGTAAATCATTACAAGAGTCTAAGCTGAAGTATGATATAATGGAAAAATAAGCATTTGCTTTAGTAAAAGCTACAAAAGCCTTCAAACCATATCTTGTTGGAGCAAGGGTGATTGCTTATGTCCCTCATGTGGCTGTCAAGGATATTCTAACACAATCTGAAGTTACAAGAAAAAGATGCAGATGGATTAACAAATACAAAGAGTTTGACATGGAGATACAGATTACTAAGCTAGTAAGAGGTCAAGGTTTGGCTAGGCTGATGGCAGAATCAAATATTGAAGCAAGTCAAGTCTGTAACGTAGAAGAAGGGATTGCAGTTGCAAGCATTGAGCATACTTCTTGGTATATTGATATTATGCATTATCTTAAAAACATGAAGTGTCCAGAGGGATTGAGTGACAACCAAAAGAGAACTTTGAAGTTGCAAGCATCAAAATATGTTTTCATGGATGGAGATATGTTTTGTAAGAATAGGGATGGTATACTGTTGTGATGTCTTGATGAATCTCAGGCCAAACATGTCCTAAGTGAAATGCATGAAGGAGTTTGTGGAGGACATTATTCAGCAAAAACAACTGCACCAAAAATCCTCAAGGCAAGTTATTATTGGCCAAAGGTTTTTAATGATTTTTTTACACATGTGAGAAAGTGTGAGGCTTGCCAGAGGTTCTCTGGAAAATTAAAATATCAGGGTGCTTTGCCACTTCGACCCTTGTAGGCCGATGCCCCTTTTCATCAATAGGGAATTGATTTCATTGGAGAGATACAAGAAAAGTCAAGTGGAGGATACAAGTGGATATTAGTTGCCACTGATTATTTTACTAAGTGGGTAGAGGAAATCCCAACTAAGCAGGCTACAAGTAAAGTAGTGACTAATTTCCTGATGGACAACATTATCACCAGATTTGGTACACCATTGAGGATAATCACAAACAATGGGATGTGCTTTAGATTAGATGAATTCAAAATATTTTGTGGTAAGTATGGCATTACTATTTCTTATGTAGCTCCTTATCATCCATAAGCCAATGGTCAAATAGAGTCTAGCAATAAGAGTCTCTTAAAGATTATAAAGAGGATGCTGGGATAGAACAAGAAGGCTTGGGATTCAAAGTTAAAATTGGCTGTGTGGGCTGATAGGATCACTATGAAAAGGGAAATTGGAAAATCTCCATTTGAATTATTGTATGGAGAACAGGCCAGGGTGCCTCTGTAGAATTTGTTACTAGTCTACAAGTTTGTCTTACAAGAAGATGTGGAAGTTCTTGAGCCCATGGAAGACAGAATGGAGCAACTTGCTGAACTTGATGAAGTAAGGAGAGAGGCCCAAAGCCAAAACATGAAGTTATAGGCACAGATGAAATATTTATTTGACAAGAAGGAAAAGGATAGAAAGTTTGAAGAAAATGACTTGGTATTAATGTAGAATGCAAGATGTCAGGAGAAGGGCAAGCATGGTAAGTTTGAAGCCTTGTGGCTGGGACCTTTTGTTGTTATTGGAAAGAAGGGTGAAGACTCATATTATCTACAGAACATGGCTGGTGAAGATCAGGAATTTCCTATTCATGGGCAATTCTTGAAGCTTTTCTTCTCTTGAGCAATACAGAGGATTAAGGGTTGCCAGTGCATGGACAACTTTTGTGTATCGTCTTTAAAATTATTTTCCATGCACAGTAGTCTAGGATTCTGTCATTCTCCATTTCACTTCCACTTTGCATTCATTTCCATTTCCATTCATTCCATTACTACTCACTGGTTCATCATTTTGTGTCTGGTTTGCTCATCTCAAGATTTTGGATCCTTGCAATGATCTTACTATCATTCATCCCCAGACGGAGCCACTATTAGAACTATAAATTTCTGAATATTTTCACATGTTCTTCATTCATAATTTTCCAAGTAGGATCCATCTTGAACACTTTCTACCCATATTTTTCCATATTGCCCCATTGGATCCATTGGGTCGTGCATTTTGTACATTCTAGTTCCTATCGGCGTAGGTCCATGATTGTCTCCCCGACCCTTATTGCCCTTCTCTTGACATATGTTTGTTGCAGGTGTTTTGGCAAGACCTTTTCTTTGTTACAATGATCAGATTTTTCCTGTGGGTGGCTATCGGCATGACATTCATGATGTTTCAGTGACCGAGGATGAGCATATCAGCATGAGTTTGGCCATAGGGCTAAGGTCTTAGCGATTTCTAATTGTCTTCGCGACTGGCAACTGAAGGATGTGTTTCTGGGGGAGTCATAGCTATCGTTGTAAGGTCTTGGCGAGTGACCTTCGGTCTCGCCAACCTTACACATGGATTTTCTTTGAATAAAATTTCGGTGAGATTACGGTGGCTTCGGTGAAGAGTCATGGTGAAGTAAAGGTGTCTCACCGATGATACATATGGGTTTATTCAAGTGGCTTTCGGTGTAAGTTTTGTTTTCTCTTGGTGATCAAAAGTTATCTCAGGGTGACTTTCGGTAAAGCAATGAGCATTCTACAAGAGATCTCCCCAATATTATTAAGTCATAGCGACACATAGATGAGCAAAGGGCTTTTAGTATAACCCAATGATTCTGTGGTACCTCTCACTGATTTTGAATTGTTTTGGCGAAAGCGAGTGGGAGATGGTTTTCGGCGAGAGGTTTGTTATGTCTTGCCGACCGACAACATAAAGGGTTGTGATATCGGTATGAGTCTGGGTTCTCGATAAGAGGTCTTGGCGAGTGACCTTCGGTCTCGTTGATGGAAAGCAGTGAAGGACCTTGTTGGCGAGAGTGTGATCTTGTCTCAGTGACTCAATTTGGATGAAGACTTTCGGTGTAGCAAAGTTTATCTATGTGAGGTCTCTCTGATATCTTGTGGTCATAGCGACAGTGAATAAAACAAAAGGTTCATCTCGGTAAGATAATTTCCTATGTCTCAGTGACTCAGAATGGATAGTGACTTTTGGTGTGACATAGTGTGCTCTATGAAAGGTCTTCTTGAGGGCAGAATGTTATAGCGACTTATAGTTTGGTCGCGGGAACTCTCGGGGAAATAAAATGAAATCTATAGGATATCTCCCCAACTCAGACAGGCCACCGCGTAGGCAAGTAACACCAAGTGGGGCGATTAACGATTGAATTTCCTTCAGCATAACTAACGATATCTCTTGGTGATTGTGTCACTAATGAATAACAGAAATTCAAATAATGTGACCGACATGTGGATGCTAAATTACCATTGCAGGCCGACATGATATTTCAATATTATTTATTTTCTCATGCTGGTGTATAAATAGGCATTTTTTAATCGTAAAAGGATCGTCATGAACTATTAGATTTTGATACACAACAAGTAGATAAAGTAGAGTAAAATTATTAGATCAGAGACTATTGTTGCATGATTTTAGAATGGAGGTATTTATGAAATTCAAGTGATGTTGCTGCATTTATTTGGTGTCAATTATTTATTGAATCTAATGAAAGTATTACTAAGTTGTCTCCAATATGGATTCTTTCTGACTGTTTGAATCGATATAACAAGTTTATACATAATTCATCAGTACACATTTGTTGTATCTGTGTGATTAGTTGACTGGTTCTTTCAAGCAAAGATTAAATCCTTTTAATTGATCACAGTGGTCTGAGAGATTCATTTGGATTGTTCAAGTAGAGCTTAGTAATCATATTATTGCATGTTTACATAAGTTGTGAACATAATATATGCCAGATAATATGAGTTATCTTCAGAGAAGTGTTGCTCATCTTGATCTCATTTGACTCCGCATACCCAACAAGGCACTGGTCTCTGCATTTTATCATTTGATTTCTTTCTGCTTCTTTATATCTATTGATTAAGCATTTTAGGATTCAGATTTAGAATATTGTTCACTTCCATCTTCCATTGTGGACAAATTATTGCATGAAAGATAATCATAAGACTAGTCTGCTCAATCCAAAAAGGTATACCCGCCTTGGTCTAGTAGCACCTGAAGAGTAGAAGGTTGAATTTTTTTAATCTTGTCTGTTACCCTGAAATGTATCAAGAGATTGGAAACCTCTTGTGGCTTTCAGCCTGTGTTTTTGAGAGCTAACAGGTGGTCCTTAAAGCTCCTGCATCTATAATCTCAAAAATAGAAAAGATAATAAGATCTTTTCTCTGGAAAGGAAATATTGATGAGCAGAAAAAGGTCCCCTTAATTTCTATAGAAGGGACGTCAAAAGGAAAGAAACAAGGAGGGGTAGGCATTCAAAATCTCTCATGGAGAAACAAAGAATTCGGGGCCAAACTTGCATGGAAAATGTACACCAATCTAGAGGCTAAATGGTCTAAAATTTTGCAAGCCAAATATTTAGACAATGCAAGCCCCTCAAGAATTCTTACAGTGGTAGATCCTCCAAAGGGGGTTCAGCTATTTGGAATTTCATTATAAACAACAGGAACCTCATCATTAAATTTTTATCTTGGGAGGTAAATGATGGTTAAAGTGTAAAGTTTTGGGTAGAATCATGGAATGGAAAGCCCCCATTGTCAACAAATCAGGATCTTCATGAGGTAAGAACAATTCTATGTCAAGCTTGGGGATAATCATTTTTACATTATGTACAGTCATCAAATTCTCTAACTAGAAAAGTAGTGTGGAAAAGTCCCTCAAATAGTCTCTTAAGCACTCAACAGTCAGATCTTTTTTAGTAAGTGTATGAAGGAAAGAATACTTTATTTATCTGCAAAACCTGATAAAATCATATGGGCAGCATCAAAAGTAGGCTCATATTCTGTGAATGAAGGATATTCAGTCTTAACACAATCTAAATATTCTACACAACCCCAATGTACATTTTACTTTTGTTGGAATAATAAAGTCCTTCCAAAAGCATGAAGTTTTTCATGGCTTTCTTTACAGAAAAGAATCTTGACAAGTGATTATCTATTTAAATTGAAGATTGTTGACCAGTTCAAGTCTCCATTATGTGAAGTGGAATTTGAAACAACAAATCATTTATTTCTACAGTGTACTTTTTCCAATCAATGTTGGAATTTTATTAAAAATAAGTTGCAACTTTCTAATTCCCTGCCAAAAATGATTTGGGATCTCTTCCAAAGTTGGTTGTTACTATATCAGTCCTCATTCTTTGCATGCATATGGTATATAGTCCTAGTGATTGTAGTATGGAATCTCTGGTGGGAAAGAAGCATGAGAATCTTCAGAAAAACAAAATCTCCAATAGAGTTGATTCTAGTAAAAATGGAAAAGGCAATATCAAAAGGGGTTAACTCATGTTTCTAGAAAGAGAAATCCATTAATTCAGTATTTACAAATTGGGACAATTCCATTTTGAAAAATTGGAAAGACATCATGTAACATCCCGCTATGCAACCCCGAAGGGTAAGAGCCAAAAGAGGACAAGATAATTTTTTTTTTAATAACATAAAGAATAACTTACACAAAAATTAGTTTCCAATACTATATATCAACAACATACATGGCCAAGCATGGCTGAACACAACCCAAAGGAGAGGACTAATCCACCCTCTAGAGAAAATCCAAATAGGAGCAAATAAGATAGCTCGAGAAAAATTTCTCTAGAACCCCCTACTCTAGAACCTTCTGCTCTAGAACTACCTACTCTGAAACCTTCTGCTTCAGAACTTCCTGCTACAGTGACACAAAACAACAAACAGAAAGCACCAATGCACCAGAACTTTGCAAACCATTGCATGAAGGAAATTACACAGCCACAGATCTAATTTTGCATGAAACTTTTGAAATAAAAGCCATAATAATCATCATAGTACAGGCGAGTCTGATACCAACACCAGAACTCATAAACCAAATAAAGAACATCACATTACTTCTCATTAATTTATATGGTTACATTTTCACTCTCAAGCGAGTACAATATACATAAAGGAAAATTCAAGAGTACAAAGGCATAGCCAAGAATAAGATATATCAACTGATAAAATAGCACAAGAGAGAATAGCTCCAACTGATGCTCCAATAACCTGTACGTCGGTCCCCAATGGCGATGGAAATGTCTCCCTACCATGTGGACTCAAAAGAGGCCACCCCACCGTGCTCGAAGGTAGTCACAAGGCCCAAGCAGAAATAACAAGGCAAGGGTAACATGTGGACAACACTCACATCAGACACGGAGAAAACATGAAATACAATGCATTAAATCCAATATCATAACATGAAGATGCTCATACAATAACATGTCAGGTACTACTCATGACTACTGAGGTATAAGGTACTAGAGTGCTAACTGGATGGAATGTCATCATGTGTGCTCGAAGGGATGGCACCAAATGAAAATAAGTACACCTCTCATATGGGGGAGGAAAACTCAATCATGCCCAAATCAACGCCCAGCAGACGGATAACTCAATGACCTACAAACGGATAGGCCTTCTCGAGTGCATCCTTAGCCTTTACAAGTGCTCAAGGCCATGCACAAGGACTCATTATCTTATAATTATTTTACTCCATCTCGTTTAACCAAATGGGGAACCAAAAAAAAAAATGAAACAATGAAAGAGCCACTAAAATCCATCATAAAATCCATTTAAAACAGCCAAGCAAACACTATTGTTAAATCATTTAAGTAGTTGATCACATACGCTAACAAGAAGATCAAATACCATACAAATAATCACCAATAAGTACATAAAAGAAACCAATCATGTAGTCAGTATTAACTTCATTAAATCATCCCAAAAAACCACTTTTAAATCAAACAAAATCTACTAAGTGACGGTAGCACAAAACATGGTTCCAGTTGTTGTTCAAACACATGAGAAAGAGGCATAAAAATTCCATAAAAAGATAAAAGTGTCCAGATCTAAAATCAGACAACAACCTAGTTTAGATTTCGATGTTTCTAGATGAATTCCATCTTTAATTTTCAATTTTATGACATGAAATAAGGTGTTGTTTAGAAAAACATCTTTTATGCATGGCTAGGCAAAAACATGAAAACTAAAAGTGTTTGGATTAAAAATCGAATAAAAACCCAGTTCATATTTTGGCATTTCTACATGGAATCCAATTCTATTTTACAATTATAACAGACAATTAAAGAGCAACAATGAAAAACGTCATTTAACAAGTGGGCACAAATTTGGCCAAAAATGAAAGTGCCCATAATTAAAATCTGCCAAAGACCCAGTTGAGATCTTGGCATTTCTACATGAAATCCACCTTTACTTTTCATTTTTAACAAGTGGATAAAGAGCATCAAGGAATTTTTTAAAAAAAAAAATTGGGCAAAAAGAGAAATGAAATGAAAGATCCCAAAAATCTATTTTTTCTAGCAACCCATTTTAGATTGCCATAATAAAAACTACAAGGTAGAAATTTAAATCCAAAACAAGCATTACTCAACTCCAAAGAATTCATAAAAAAAAAATAGAGGAATAATTCTTCCATAAGGAAATACAAAGTTTCCATTCCCAAGCTAAATTGCATTCAATTGCACTAGAAATTAAAGGGATTCAAGAACCACAAAAGAAATACCTCAACGTTGCCCCAAAATTGAAATGTGAGAATGCCCTAAGTATAAATCATGGCTAAGTTCCAAAATATGACAGCAAGGAGGAAATGGCATGCTGAGACCAACAATCAGATGCCTACAAATTTCTTCTCAACAAAATCTCCACATTGCTCCCCAACTCTACTGCCCAATTCAAGGGTTTTTTCTTCTCCTTCCAAAAACAAAAAAAAACTTCTCTTCCCAAAATAATGACTTTTTCCCAAAAAAAAACAAATAAATATATATCTTCCTCAAAACAAAACCTCATTCCCTTTTAAAAACTCTCCTAACCATAAATGAATTAAATCATTTAATTAAATAAACAATTAAAGCTCCCAAAATAATTAATTAAAGTCACTAAAAATAGAACATTAAAAATACCCAAAGCTCCCCCAAAAAGGGATTAATAAATCATTTAAACAAAATATTTTAAAACCCCATGAAAATAATAATTCAAATCCCCAAACAACTAAACACCATAAAGTACCATAATTAAAATCACGTGAAGATGCCAATAAAACCACATCAAGACACTGAAAACCAATTACATATATATATATATATATCCACATAAAGATTAATAAAAACCAAGACAAAAAACCTCAATGAGACATACTGGTAAACCACATACAACGGAAAGGTGTGTCAGACATACGGCTAAAAGGTGCTCTAGACATTACCATTAGGTAACCGAACGGTAAGACATCAACAAGGAAACACTGCCCTAATAGGGTACAATGGGCTAGGGTAGGGGACGTATGGCCTGTGACTACCTCCAATAACCACCATTAGGGAATATGAGTATGCTCAAGCTCGTGGATCTAGGAAAAGTCAATACTCAGTACCTGCATTGCTCCAATTACACGTCAAAGTACATGTGCATATAACATATATCATATAGTCAAAGCAACATCAATCATCAGGAAGAGGGTCATGGTATGATAAGCCTCTTGGATACGAGTGTTACAACATCATCCCTTTCCTGTCCATAATCATATAAGCATGTAATCCAGAATAATAGCTAAACATGATAACCTTTCACATAACCATCAATGCCTAATCTCATTATAACAACATTTAACATTTAAAATATCAAATCAACATCAAAATACTATCTTACTGAGGCTAGAGTTAGAGAGGTGTTACACATCAAGTTGTCATTTGATGGCAGCATACTCAAAAATTGTACTCCAAAAGTTGACAGAGCATTAGTATAATGGAACCCTCCTCTAAAGGATTTTGTTAAATTAAACTTTAATGGGGCATCTAAGGTAATTCAGGTTCTTCAAGAGTAGGAATTTGCATCAGAAATGCATTAGGGATAGTCTTAGTAGCCTATTCTTATCATCTACAACATGACACAAATAATAGTGCAGAAGCTCAATCATTGATATTGGGTTTGGAATTAGCGATCCAATTAGGATTCTCAAATCTCCATATAGAAGCTCCTAGGACTCATTGATAATTATCAATGCATTAAAGGAAAGGAAAATTCATAATTGGAACTTAAGCTATATATTGCATAAAGCATGGGCATTACTAGATAAGCTAGAAGCTTCAATAATTTCTCGTACCTATAGAGAAGGAAATAGGGTAATAGATTTCTTAGCAAGGTTAGGAAGTGATAATACAGAGATTAGGGAAATTAATGATTTCAATGCATTAAACGCCTTCCCTAATCTATTCGAACTAATAGAGCAAGATGTTCAAGGTGTAGAGATAAACATCTAAAGTCCTCTTACATAGAAAGAGGGAAAGTTGACAAGTTTCCTAAAACATGCATATGTCGAACACTTTGCTAAGTCATGTTTTATTAAAATTCATGTGCTAATTATATGCTTTCATCGAAAGTACAGGGCTCTCAATTGGAAACATTAAACATATGCTTTCAAGCTATCATAATGTGGCACAAAAGTACATTCTCCACACATACAAAATAGAGAATTTTGAAATGGCACATCTAATAAGAAATATTCAATAGGATTTTCAAGGACGACAAGCTTGGTGTTGTCCTGCTATCTTTCTACAAAGTACAAAGCTATATTTGTAATACTTTTAGCACTAAAGTTGGGAAACATGCTTGGTTGTTGTCCTGATATCTCCCTACAAAGCACAAAGCTAAATTTGTAATAGTTTTAGCATCAAATTTTATCAAAGCTTAGCCAAGTTTGGGTGACTAAGCAATGTTCTTTTAAAGGCATATCATTTTAATGATTACAGATTTAACTTGTTAACTTGTGTTGATGTTGAAACTAGTACAATGTTGGATTTGTAATCCATATGATAACAAGAAATATAGCAATCATTTTCCATATCAAGACAATCCAAGTGTGCCATCTTTGTAAGATGTCATTTTCAAGAAATTGCGGAAAGCTTGTCTTTAAATAGAGCCCGTCTTCATTCATTTGGCTCATATCAGAAATAAGTTTTTTGTAGAGGATTGTGTTGTTACTAATAATCTACAGGTTCATGGAGCTTAAGGAGTTTCAAGTGAGAAATTACAAAGTGTCGATCATAGTGAAACCATACGAAGAGCCCTTTTCATCATGCATTGAGGAGGAATTGCAGGAAGTTTTCAAAGTTAACTGTAAGTCTATTTTCAATTGCATTAAAATCATCATTGGTGAGGATGTGTTGCACATAAAAATTCAAAGGATCATATTTCCAGCAAATTTACTATATATTTTCTTATCGAACACACTGGATTTGGTACAAAACTATAATGTTTTAAAAATTATAGCCAGTAAATTTGTTGTTCAAATTTACTTGGAAAATGATGCATTACTTTGAAGTGTTCAGCAGTATGACTTCACCAAAGGTGATGGTCTGGTAGGAGGTTTATTCCCCAGGCATCTAATTCATTACAAAAAGTGGTATGTAGAAGTTTTTCAAGGTATGCTTCTATCAAAAATGCAAGATACCTCATCTTATCTTTATGAATCTCTTAATAAATACTGTTTTCTTTCACTATGGAGGACATAGATCAAATCAAGAGAAAGTTTCATGCAATTTCCTTCTTGAGGAATCATACATGTGTGCATGATTTGTAATTATCAATCCTTCCACAAGCTGCCAAAGGAAAATATTGTTATCGTTATGTTCCTGATATCAATGCAACAATTCCTTCACATGATTATGATTATAAGTATAAACAAGTATATGATGAAAGTTCAGTTAATGGCCCTCAAAGGGCAGGGAACAAATTAGCTTCTTTCTAATCAATTTTTTGGTTCATCCTCCATTCAGCTTTTGTAGGTCGAATATGTAATCAGGGTTTTTTGGTTGTTATGAGCATAATGTTGTTTTCTATTAAGCATCAAATGTCATGTAAAGGGGTGTACATTCTGAAAATGTAAAGGGTCTATTTTTTGGAAATGTAATAGGATATTTCTTTTGACAATGTAAAGGGGCATGTAAAAGGATTTATTCAATGTAACTGGGAAGGGTCAGTATTTTTGAAATGTAATGGGGTCTGTCTTTTCACACTGTAAAGTGGGATTGTTGTTTGTAAATGCAAAGAGATTCATACCAAGGTTGATTTAGTTAGTCATAGGATTATGATAGGAATTTATGTACCTTCTTGAGCTATAACTAGAGGTTTTCTTCTTGGTTCTTTCCTGCCGGTATGCTTGCCTGAACTAGGTTTTTGTAATAACTATTATTCAATATAATATAATTATAGTGGCTTGCCACTTTTGCTTAGAAAATAAAAAATAAGTAGTGCATGTGGGATTCATCTTGACATAAAAAGGTTTAATCATTTCAAAATACCTTTGAAGCTTTTTAATTTGAGGATAATACTCTATATATTTATGAAAAAATTGTGTTTGAGTCATAGCCAAAAAATACTTTGGATGTGGCTCATAGTTTTGACTATCGATTCTCCTTCTTACCACGCCCCTTTGATACCGAGATGACATTGTGTTATTCTTCCAATAGTTTTCAATTAATGATCTCAATTCTTTAACAACTAGTTTATCTTTTGTGGGAGTCTCCCCGAGAATGCCCATAATTTAGTGGAATCAGTGTCCTCAATTCTTTGGCGCCTTTGAACAGCTCTTAATAATTTTTTTTTATTAATTCTCAATTGTTGACTCATCTTTCTAATGAGATGAGATTTCATTGTTTTATTACTTACTAAAGTTGATGTAATGACACATCGAGTGACATTACTATCTTTTGTGCATGAGGTCTTACCCACACTCTCATAAGCATCCATTAGATTCTTCACAATAACATTTTCACTTGAAGCATCTAATGTTCTCAACCCAAGAATATTCATGATGGACCTATACTTTATACTTTGCATCATTTCAACAAATAGTTGACATCTTGTGGTCTTATTTAACTTTTCAAAGATTAGTCTTGAATCTTATGGGCATATCTTCCACAAGTGCATTGTGGAATCTTACCTTCCATTGGTTGCAAAATATTCTCATCAATATTAATCAAAAACTTTGGCTTTCTATGCAAAATTCTAGGTGGTGTTCTCATAGGTACATTCATCTCAACATTAGGAATTTCATCTATATTTAAATGAGATGGGATAGATGGTATACCTTTGATCGAGGATGGAATAGATGGAATACCTTGATGTTGAGATGGGAATGATGGTGTGCCTTCTTCCTCAAATGTGAGTGATGATGTACTCTCAACTTGAGATGTGGTAGATGGTGTCCCTCCATATTCACTTGTGGTAGATGGTGTCCCTCCATATTCACTTGTGGTAGATGGTTTCCCTCCATATTCACTTGCAGTAGAGGGTGTGTCTCCAACTACAGTATTCAAATGTATCTTAGCACAATGCTTTCAGATTTGTTCCCTTTGTGCCACCAATTCCATTTCTCCTTTTGATGGTTGAGGTTCCTCTTCAATTGGCATGTCTTCATCAATCGTTTCCAATTTATTCTTCTCACGATGTTCCCTCATCCATGCTACTTTATTTGCATTCTTAGCTTTGGTATCTTCCTATGTTGGTTTAATCCTTGATCATTTTCTTGGCATGATGGATAATTTTATCTATAGCATGATAAAGAGACAAATATTAGTTCCTAAAAAATGAATCCATACAAATAAATGAAATATATGTCATTCAAATCTTCATACAAAATACTTAGAGTATTTATAGCATAAACAAAGCTAACATGTATGTAAAATGGAAGCATGGACAAGGCATGTGAATTGTTTGAAAAAATGTTTTGGTAGACATGTATGCAAAATTTGGTACCATAGACAAGCTAGTCAGCTCACTAGCTTGTCAAAGGTCACATGAATTTTTGGATGGAATTCCTTAAATAAATGTGGTCTTGTGGAATGCCATGATTGCAAGATAAGCACAAAATGAAAGCATGGGCAAGGCATGTGAATTGTTTGAAAAAAAAAATTGGTAGACATGTATGCAAATTATGGTACCATAGACAAGCTAGTCAACTTACTAGCTTGTCATTGTGGTAGAATTGACAAGGTAGTGGTTTGTTTGAAAAAATTCCTCATAGGAGACCCCATTTCTATGAGGAATTTTTTCAAACAACCCACTACCTTGTCAATTCTACCACAATGACAAGCTAGTGAGCTCACTAGCTTGTCAAAGGTCACATGATTTTTTTGATGGAAATCCTTAAAGAAATGTGGTCTCATGGAATGGCATGATTGCAAGATAGGAAAAAAATGGAAGCATGGACAAGGCATATGAATTGTTTGAAAAAAAAAATTGGTAGACATATATGCAAAATTTGGTACCATAGACAAGCTAGTGAGCTCACTAGCTTCTCAATGCGGTAGAATTGACAAGGTAGTGGGTTGTTTGAAAAAATGCCTCATAGAAATGGGGTCTCATGGTGATGTACATCATGAGACCCCATTTCTATGAGGCTGTACACTATGAGACCCCATTTCTATGAGGCATTAAATGGGGTCTCACAGTGATGTACATCACCATTCATCGTCAAACCCCATTTTTGTGAGGCTTTTTTCAAATAGCCAACTACCTTTTCAATTCTACCACATTGACAAGCTAGTGAGCTCACTAGCTTGTCAAAGGTCACATGAATTTTTGGATGGAATACCTTAAAGAAATGTGGTCTCGTGGCATGCCATGATTGCAAGATAGGCACAAAATGGAAGCATGACAAGGCATGTGAATTTTTTGACAACAAATTTTTGGTATACATGTATGCAAAATGTGGTACCATAGACAAGCTAGTGAGTTCACTAGCTTGTCAATGTGGTAGCATTGACAAGGTAGTGGGCTATTTGAAAAAAATCCTCATAGAAATGGGGGATCACGGTGATGTACCCGTGAGCCCCCATTTCTATGAGGCATTCTTTCAAACATCCCACTACCTTGTCAATGCTACATTTGGAAGAATGCCTCATAGAAATGGGGTCTCACAGTGATGTCCAAGGAATAATAAGTTTATAAGAAAGTGTTACATCCCATGTATAACATAGAAAGGATATTTGACCACCCTATAAAGGAAGTGGATTGGTCAAATCCAAAGGATTATTATATTGACACTAGAGCTATAAACATGGTGGTTGGATCAATAAGATAGTTAGAAGCACCATACCCAATGTTGGAGCTACACCCTAAGGCTCAAGAACAAAAGAAACAAGCAAGAGAATCTTCAAGAACAAAAGAAACTATACTTGAGAGAATGAAAAAGGATGGGAACACAAAGGAAGAACTTAAAAATAAAATTGGGAAATTAACTTCATACTTACTTCACCTAGTTGGCCCTATTGACTTAGCTATACCTATCCCCATATTGCCAGTAGCCTTGAATAAAGAGACTTGAAACCCAAACCCAAAAGGAATTATCCTAGCTATGAAAGAGTGGAGAGAAGGGTTACAATCCCTTGTAGGTAGGGTAATCAAGAAAACATTATAAATATATCTCAACATTAGTGATGAGGTAAGTTTAGAAATAGAGATGAAAATCAAAATAGATGAAGATTTATTAATGCAGGAGGAGTATATTCCAATTTTGTAGAGAATAAGGGTTACTCCCTCTATTGAATAAGGTATCCAAACATCAATCAAATCATTGAAATAAAGGGGGGTTGTTTGAAAAAAAAATTGGTAGACATGTATGGAAAATTTGGTAGCATAGATAAGGCAATTAGTTGTTTGAAAAAATTCCTTAGAGAAATGTGGTCTCATGGTGATTTTCAAATAACTAATTGCCTCTTCTATGTTGTTTGATAAAATTCTTTGGTAGACATGCATAGAAAATTTGGTAGCATAAACAAGCCAATCAACTGTTTGAAAAAATTCACATCACCATGAGACCACATTACTTTGAGGCATTTTTTCAAATAGTCGATTGCCTTGTGTATGTTGTTTGATAAAATGCTTTTGTAGACATGTATGGAAAATTTGGTAGCATAGACAAGGAAATTAGCTACTTGGCAGAACTGTTTGAAAAAATTCCTCAATGATATATGTCCTCGTGGACTATAATGATTGTAGGATATGCACAAAATGGATTTGTTGAAAAGGCTTTTGAAAATTTCAAGAAAATGCAACTTCTAGGTGTAAAACCAAATTCCACTACATTTTCCAACATCCCCCATGCCTATACCAAAATTAAAGCTTTGGAAAGGGGTATTCACATCCATACAAAAGGATTGAGAAATGATGTATTATATTACATACTTATAACTACTCTCATATATATGTGTATACAAAATGTGGAAGCATACACAAGATAGGTCAATTGTTTAACAAAATTCCTCAAAGAGATGTGGTTTAAAAATGTAATTGGCAAGTGTAAAGAATTGTGTAGTTTAAAATGTTCCAAGAGGGGCTACTTGGTTATAATGAAAAACAAAAAATGATGATGGAATATGCATAATAACAAAATTAAAGCAAGCTAAAATAAACTTAAGGAAAATGTAAAGAAAATGTGTAAAGACTTCACATACCTAAAAAATAGAGATTCAAATGGAGTTCTACCCAATATTGTAGCCTTTGTTTCTTCTTCCATCAAACTCCTAAATAATTTGAGTTTTTCACAAGCATTTTTCCTTTTCAATTTTCAATTGTATATCACTCTTGAATGGAATTGAGACTTGAATTGATATATATCAAATTCAAAGTGAAAACTCTGTAATTTCATAAAAAGGTGGTAGAATGTGAAAAGTTTGCATACACACTTCACAAAAGCATCAAAAAGCTTATTTTTGGGGGAACCCACAAAAGTGGTTTACACTTTTTGGGACATCCTAATTTTTGCTGAAATCACATATTTTTAGAAAATATAATGATTTAAGCCTTGAAAAGTTCCATTTAAAGGATTATAATTGAAGAGGGTTTGATCAAACTGCCTTAGATCAAACCCCCTTGGATAGAACCTCGCTAGTTTTAAACCATACCTATAATGGAGTCTCCTTTACACCTATCAAAATGTTGATAAAAAACCACTTTTGATTTACCTTTTGGGTAATCAAATGAATTAATTTTAAATTTATTATTTGTAACCATGTGTTCCTTATTATAAGCTTCCCAAAAAGTATAATTTTAAATATATTTATTTGATTATTTTATTTATTTTTCATTTCTTGTGAATGTAGGTTTTTCACCAAAATCAAGCTCTCTTCTGCACATGTGGAAAAATAGTAGATTATCAAAAAAAAAAATGAAAATAATGTTTTGGTTAGGTATTGATGTCCTTGATATAGTAAAAAAATTTTGAATTTTGATACATACAAAAAAAGTTATGTTGTTTAGGGTTTGCCTATGTCTAAATTATAATTGTCTTGACTTCAAAACTTGATTAAGAAAAAAATATTGAATAAAACACTATGAAAACAAATGAACATGCTAGATATCATAGTTACAAATCTAAATTCAAAAAAATTAGAAATTTATCCTTCATAGAAAAAAAGTTATGTTGTTTATGGTGAGTATCACTCTTTAAAATGGTGTTTACTGCTAAAAACTAGTTTTCGAAGGAGATGGAAAAAGAAATGCAATTTGATTCAAAATTTTAAAAAATATATAATTTAGAATCTACAAAAAAAATGTCACAAATCACTAGTTTGCATCATCTTCAAATTCCTCATGGTTTAGCAGCTATAGGTTCCTGAAAGTGAAGATTTAGTTAGAAAAAATCAGTTCAATGTCTAGTTTGGCCAAAAATTGTAAACTAGTATTGTGGGATCACCTTTTTGTCGGAACACGTGCATAACTAGGAGAATATAGAGAATGTGGGCATGGAGATCATGAGTGTGTGATTTTTACCATTTTTATAGTAATCCAAAATACGCTCATGTTATAATGTGAGCACGTTTTGTCTTGTTATACAAACAACTACATCTCAACTTCTTCAAAATGCGCTTGCATTATGAAAATGTTGATTTTCTATAGGTTTCTTCTCTCTCTATCCTTATCCATCCATCCCCCCTTGTCCATCTAGGTCCCCCACTTAACCCTAAACCCTCAACCCTAGACACTATGCCTTAAACCCTAATCCCTCAACCCTATACTACAAAAACCCTTGATACATCGACCCTTAAACCCTAAACCCTAATCTCTCTCTCTCTCCCTCCCACCCCCTCTCCCTCTCTCAGGTCTCTCTCTCTCACTCCCTATATCTCTCTCCCATCCCTCTATCTCCCATCCCTCTCTCTCCCACTTCCTCTCTCTCTCCCTCTCTCTCAATTATCACTCCCAGCCTACCTAGATAAGTCCCTCTCATTCCAACCCCCTCTCTCTCTCAAGTATCAATTTTCTACTCTGTTTATCTCTCTTTTCAGTCTCTATATCTCCCACCCTCTCCATCCCACCCCCTCTCCCTCTCTCTCAAGCCCTCCTCTCTACTTCTGGCCTCTTCCCATCCTTCCCTCCCACTCCATCTCTCTCCCACTCCCATTCTACCTACATACTAGACTACTCTCTCTCTCTCTCTCTCTCTCTCTCTCTCTCTCTCTCTTCCTCTCCCTCCCTCCCTCCCTCCCACTGCCTCTCTCTCCATATCTTTAGCTCACTTCTCCCTCCACCTCTCCCTCCCTCCCTCCATCCCTCTCTACCCTATACCCTCAACCCTTAAAACCTTAAACCCTAAAACCTCAAACCTCAACCCTTAAACCTAAACCCTAATCCCTCAACCCTCTACCCTCTTGACCCAATACCATAAACCCTCAACCCTATAGGTCCTCAACCCTATACTCTCAATTCTCAACTCCTTACCCTACACATTGGATCCTCAAGCCTCATCTCTGTTTATCTTTTCCTCCTCTTATCTCCTTCTCTCTATCTCACTTCTCCCTCCATCTCTCTCCCATCCCTCTATCTCCCCCTCCCTCTCTCCCCTCTCTCTCAACTATCTCCCTCCCACCTCCTCTCTCTCTATCAGGTATCTTCCTCAAGCACCCTACCTACATAACTAGAAAACTCTTTATGTTTTTTTCTCTCTCTATCCCTCCCACTCCCTCTCTCCCTTCTCTCTCAACTATATCCCTCCCACCCCCCCTCTCTCTATCATTTCTCTCCCTCAAGCACCCTACTTAAATAACTAGATAACTCTCTCTCTCTCTCCCCCTTACCCCCTCCCTCTCCCACTCCCTTTATCTCCCTATCTATCCTTCCATCCTCTTCTCTCCTTCTCTTTATCTCACTTCTCCCCCTATCTCTCCCTCTCTCCACCCCTCCCTCTCTACCCTTAAACCATTAAACCCTAAATAAATCATGCAAACCCAAACCTCACCCCTAAATCCCCAACGCATCAATCCTCTACTCCTTGACCCAATACCTCAAACTCTCAACCTCATAGGTCTCAACCCCATAATTCTCAAATTTCAACTCCCCATCTCTCTATGTCCTTCCCTCCTCTTCTCTCCTTCTTGCTATGTCACTTCTCCCTCGATATCTCCCTCCCACAACCCTTAAACCCTAAACCCTCAAACCCTATACCTTCTAACCTATACATTGGGCCCTCAACACTAATCCCTCAACTCTATGCCCTCAACCCTCTACCATCAACCTTAAACCCTCAACCCTCAACCCTTAAACCCTCTACCCTCTACCCTCAACCCAATACCCTCTACCATCAACCCTAATCTCTCAACCCAATACTCTCAATCCTTAAACCCTTAAACTCTCTACCCTAATCCCTCAACCCTCAACCCTTATCCTTCAACCCTAATCCCTCAAACCTTTGACCCTTAAACCCTTAACCCTCAACCCTCTACCCTACACATTAAACCCTCAACCCTCAATTCTCAACCCTTAATTCTCAACCCTCAATTCTCAACCCTCAACCCTTAATCCCTCAATTTTCAACCCTTAAACCCTAAAATTTCAACCCCTATACCCTCTACCGTCCCTATTTGACCCTCAACCATAATCCCTTAACCCTATATTGTCAACCCTAAACCCTCAAACCTCAACCCTAAACCCTCAACCCTCAACCCTTAAACCCTAAACCCTTAAACCCTCTACCCTCTACCCTCAACCCAATACCCTCTACCCTCAACTCTAATCCAGCAACCTTATACCCTTAACCCAATACCCTAAACCCTATACCCTCAATTATCAACCCTCTACCCTATATATTGTGTTAGGACTAAAAATTAGCCTTAAATTACCCACAAAAAATCCATTTTCCCATCAAATACCATTTCACCTAGCATGTCATCACTCAAAATATTCCATTTGTCTACCCTATAGCCATCACCGTAAATCTCACATTCGTCATCCTACCTGTATAACAAGAAATTCATATTGATGAGAGTACATTATATCGAAGGAAGTCATTTTAAGGTCCCTTCAAAGGAATGATGGAGCAAGACAAAATGAATTTCAGAGAGTATATCATGTCGAGGGAACTTGTTTTAGTGTCCCTTCGAAAATCTGATTGAAATCTTATCGAAGACACCTTGCCATATCCGAGGGTGATGTTTTGGGGTTTTTTTGATAACTCGAGACATAGATTGCTAAATAATATAATATTTTAATTGTAATATTACTTCAACAAGACTCGTAGAGTAATTACACCTCAGCATTCAAGAAACAAAAAAAATCTCTCGGACATGACACAGCAATATATTGGAGGGACAATGAAAAGTTGAAGAGAAAAAGCTAGACTTATACACATGAAGAATCAAAGAGACTTTGGGATGTTGGGATGAAGGATTTATGAGTCCCTCCAATATAGTAAAAGAGGAAAAGTTCATCGAAGAGAAAGGTATAAGTTGATGGGACAAGGAAATTTGTCTCCTCAATGGAACAATAGCATTTATTAGAAGGGTATAGAAGAATATCAAAATGGATTTGAAAGGACTCTGAAATATCAGAGTAAAGTGGTTCATATTCTCTCTGAAAAATAGAAAAGGAAGAGGACATCATGGAAAATAATGTATATAAATGAGACCCAAATAGAAATCCCTTTGATAGCCCTAAAAAGTCAATGAGTAAATGACCAAACTAAGGACTCCATCGAAGGGAAGAATACATATTGGTAGAACAAGGAAACTAGTGCCTCAATTTTAATGAAACGATAACACTTGTGCCTTGGTTTTAATGATACAAAAGGAAAAAGATCAAAATATCGAAGTGATAAAAGAATTTTGAAGAGACTACTTGCAAGAAAGGGTTCAAGGGGACATTGTGATATCGAAATGAAGCCATATGGAGTCCCATCAAACTCTCGAAAAGAAGGGAAGAGTATACCATTAAAAAGGATATTGGTGGAAAAGAGAAATATTGGTAAGAAAAAAATATTTTCCTCTCGATGCAGTGATAACATTGACAAGACAACAACATGACAAAGATACAATTTGGCTGCGGTGATGAGTAAATCAACGGCTTATATTCAAAATAATTAATTACACTCTCAATGACATGAAAGGGCCATCAAATGACATTAATGAACTAGAGTTGAAGACATTAAAAATTGAATCCTGAAATCATTTCAAAATCATTAAGCAACCAAAGAGATAAGAAACAGAATATAACTATGGATGGCAACACTGGGACCAAGAAAAGCATTTTCTGTCCAAGTAAGTACCTTGAAATTCCTAGTATCTAAAAGCCAATTGAAATATTAAGCACACAAGTAGGGTTTTTTCTACAAAATTCAAACTATGGAAAGTACAATTGAAAACCCTAAAAACAAGAGACAAAAATTAGAAACTAGACATCTGAATCAGGACTTAATTTACCAGTGTCCTAGCTTTGGACAGAGGTCCAGGAAAAATGCACAACTAGACCCTCAAGCTAAGAAATTATAGGATACAAACAAGGAGGTAGGAGATACATGGACCCCAACAAGGGGATATGATTTGTTTATATACCACTATAAGAAGATGCACAAACTCCAACCAATCTCCAACCCATGGAGAATCAATTTAGGAAAGTTGGTGGTACTTAATGTGTTTATCAATATTGAATTGATTAGCACACTAGACAATAGATATGATCCCCAAACATACACAATTGTATTGGAAAACAGATCTTCTTTCATCCCTGTTACTAAAAACTATATTTCCATGGTGTTCCAATTAGACACCAGCACCAATATGAAGCTTAAAATTAAGGACTTTTTGAATGAATATCACAATATGAGCTCTAGTTACAAAAGGTGGAGATTACCATTACACAAGTCCCACAATGAAGGGAACTAACTTAGGGTACTTTCTGTAGAGGAACACCCATCATACTCTATGAAACTATTTGAAGAATACTTCCAATATACATACTACTCTATTTGTGAGGTGCTTGGCTTGGATGCCTCCATATTTATGGCCATAGTACCAATGGTCCTAATAGCTGATGTGTAGAGTCAAGATGCCTGACCCCTTGATTATGCTAAATACTTAGCCAATGATATTCATAATGAACTTGTTTCTATCAAAAATAATGCTAGAGGTATCAGATTCATGCATTATTCACTATTCATTCATTTCATTCTATAGGAGGGATAAAATATGGGATTGTGGAGTGAACATTTAAGAATAAAGGATGTAGATGATAATGGAGATATCAGGCCAGTCCAAATGTGGACATCCATTTGGGACAATAGGTGTGTAAGATCACATTATTTGTATTTTAAAGAGCATTTTGTGAAGCCTTTAAATAAAATCTTGGGTCATCCATATGACTATAGTTTGTCAAATGAAGTACAAAGATTCCTCAAACCCAAGGATAAGGATGAAAGAGGGAAGGTCAATCATAACTGGGGTGATTGTTATGCCTATGAGGACTGTACAAAAATTAGTATATGGTTATGAAGGAGCACCATTTCTACTACTGAAAACTTGTCCAAATAGGGTTGCTTATTTAGAGATCGTAAGTAAATTAGCTTACTCGTATTTAATGCATCTTAAGAGTCATAACAAGCAATCACTAATGCCCAGGATACTAAGATTTGGAGATTTTACTGTGGTTTCTAAAAAAGGATATGAGTTAATTGAAAAAAGGCTAGAATATTACAATTTTCCCAAAGGGAATGCAAGGGAGAAATTTGACCCTAAGCATCTTATAAATGATGTTAAAAAATGTCAAAAATTGAAAGGTTATCACCACATACTTTTTGAAGAGTATGACTTACTAAGAAATGTTGATGAACATCATGCTACTAAGAGGACAAGCCTATACAATAGAGTGATGAAAATAGAGGCTTGGAGAATGCACAATAATCCCCCATATAAAGGTTCCTTTTTGGAAATTGAAGATCCCATAAAAGTTTGGATGCATTAATTTCACATGAAGAAAAATTGACAAGGGATGTGCCTCCTTTGGTGTTCACAAAGAAAAGAAATGAAGATATTTGGGGAATGCAAGATGAAAGTGAAACTCCACTATTTAAACTCCCCCCTCAGCCTACACCGGATATTAGCTTCTTTGTTGACACATCCATTGCAGAAGAAGAGGAAGTGGGGAGTGATGATGAAGGTGTACAAGTGGTAAAACCTGTGATTGAAAATTATGAGCCCTTAATGGAGAGAAACATTGTTGTAATAGAGTCCTCAACTGAGCTTTCAATTGATGTAAGGCATAGCGCCAACCAAAAGTTTACTTCTAATGATGATTTCGTTAAAACCTTCGAGTTTAATACATTTTTGTTTGAGTATAAAGGTAAACTAATTAGGGAAAGGATTAAGGATATCACACCTGAATAGGAAGTAGAAGCTTTAAAAGAGCTATATGATGAGGTTGATAAAGAAATGGAGGTTATTACCCCAAAAAAGGGAAGAAAATTGCTAGAAGAGGTAGGGATCATGTTTCTCCTTGGATGGGATATGAGCTCCACCATTGTATTTGATAGCTTCCAGAGAAGTCAGAATAAAACCCTACAGTTGAGTGCAGAAGGAGTAGATAGAGTATATACTAGATCAAGTTATATAAACAATGCAACTTTGTTAATGTGGTTCTTGTACCCACCTAACAAAAAACCATTAGTCACTAATGATCCTAATACGAAATTTTCCCATCTCCTTGTACAATGAGTTGAAGATATTGATCCTTTCGAGACTGCATATTTGAACATTAATGTTGCTAGGTTTACTAAAGCCCAAATTGAGAGGATGGTGAGAGATGATAAAATATATGACTGAAAATGAGAACCTGAGATAGCAGATAGCTAGCTATAAAGATAAGCTACCATCTTCCTCAAGTACTTTCTCCCCATTGGAAGATAGTAATAACAATGTATTAGAGGCCATGGCTAAAACTACTTATTGGAGGCATAGGGCTGAGAGGTTCCAAAAGAGAGGTGATAAATTGGAAATGGAAATAAATCCTATCAAGTTCAGTATTGTCTCTGAGTTGATAAATAAAAGGTTTGAAAAAATGCTTGGGAATGCTGATAAGGTATGGGCAGTTCACAATAGAACACATGCTACTTTTCAGGAACATAAAAGAATTCATCTAAGAATGATGGAAAAGAAGGAAGAATTAATAGCCAAGGAAAATGTTGATGATCAAGTGCTCAAAATTTATGATGAATTGATGGATATGCATGAAAAATTCTATATTGTGCTGACACCCAATCCTGGTGATTTTGACCAACCTTTGGATATGGCTTTGCCTAATTTCTTTGATGATGAAGGAAATCTGAAAGAACATATCGTATGGAGGAATGAATTGGCTCGACTATTACCAGTGGATCTCAAAAAAATAAATGATGAATCAATGGTGCTAGAGAATACACATTCACAGCTAGAACAAATCTTCACTCTAGAGTTTGTTATGAAAGAAATAATCACCAATGCTGATACATATATGCTAGCCAAGACTATATCGAGCATCTTTCCAAGGTCAACATGTTCATTGTTGAGGCAACATAAGGATCGAAAGTTTCATCGAAGTCACTCAGCATTAGATACATTATCATGGAGAAAGGGCCTTGAACATATCTTAAGTGATCACAAGTACCTTACAAAGATTAATGGACTTAGGTGTATCATGTATGTTGTGTACGTCATTATTTATCTTTTTTAAATTGAATTTGTTAGGGTTTTAGTTTATGATTAGAAAAAATTAAATTAAGAGACAACACTCTAGATGTAACGGTCTAAAGCTTGTTGCTTCCTGCATATAAAGGGAAACCAAGACCAAGTTTTGATATCATCATAAGCATCATAATCATATAGACATATTTACAATATAGAACACATAAGAGACTTCTAATATGAATTGTATTATCTTTTGAAGTAGTATAATGGAGAAGAAAATTTAATCTGGTGGTCCAAATTCTGGTGTTCAATTGTTTGTTAATATCAACTCATATATGTTATCTTGTTGTATCCAAAGTGGTATTTTCTTGTTATTCAACTTGAATATATCAAGCATATACTTAATTTTTCAAGACACACTTGTTGTCTCTATGTGATTTTCTTGATTGGTTTATGTGAGAAGAGAATTAAAATTCCTTTTAAGAGATTCTTTATAATTGGTTTCTTCCTATAATTAAAATCCTTTTAATTCAATCATCTTAATTGGTTTCCTTTACAAAATCATTAAAATCCTTTAATACATCATAGTAACTTGCAGAGATATCACTAGGATTTGTAAGAAAAACCTGATAACTAACAACCTTGCATGTTTATACAAGGTATGAACTTCTAAAAGTGCCAAACAATTAGAGTTAAGCCAAGAAGGAGGATCCACATACCATACACATCTTGACTCCATTTACTAAATAGGAATAGGCATTGATTACACTCATTTCAAAAAAATACTTCATAAAAACCTTATTTGCATTCAAATTTAAAACATTATCAGAAGGATTACTTGTTAGCTTTGCATCTATTTCACATTTACATGCCATTGTGGATATACTTCCCAATTTAGAGAGTACCAAAACCTTTAAGATTTGTAATCTATTTTTTTATTGAGGTACACCCACCTAGGTCTAGCAAAGCCTAAAGTGTAGGGAGTTCTAAACCATATTAGTTGACTTCATTCATTTTCCAAAATATTATAAACCTGGCTATAAAGCATGGCATACTCTTAGGGTTTACAATATACAATTTTGGGAACCAACACATTGGATCTTCAACCCTCATCTCTCTTTGTCCTTCCCTTATCTTCTCTCTTCTTTATCTCACTTCTCCATCCATCTCTCCTTCCCTCCTTCCCTCCCTCTCTCCCCTAATCCCTCAATCCTATACCCTCAACCCTTAAACCATTAAACCCTCAACTGTCAACCTTTAATCCCTCAACCCTAATCCCTCAATCCTCTACCCTTAAACCCTAATTCCTCAACCCTCAACCCTTAAACCCCAATCCCTCAACCCTTAAACCCTTAAACCCTCTACCCTCTACACTATACAGTAAACCATGAACCCTCAATTCTCAACCATATACCCTATACATTGGATCCTCAACCATAATCCCTCAACCCTATACCCTAAAACCTATATACTCAACCCTATAACCTCAACCCTCAACCCTCAACCCTAATCCCTCAACCCTAAACCCTAAACCCTAAGCCTCATCCCTCAACTCTTAAACCCTTAATCCCTCAACCCTTAACCCCTCAACCCTTAAACAATTAAACCCTCTACCCTCTACCCTATACATTAAAACCTCTAACCTATACATTAGAACCTCAACCATAATCCTCAACCCTATACCCTCAATCCCTATCACTCTCTCTATCTATCTATCTAACCTCTCTCTCCCTCCCTAAACCTTTAAACTCTCTACCCTAATCTCTCAAACATATACCCTCAACTCTTAAACCTTTAAACCCTCAACCCTTAACCCTCAACCCTCAACCCTCTTCCCTCTACCCTCTACCCAATAAACTAAACCCTCAACCCTAATCCCTCAAAACTAATCCCTCAACTCTTAAACCCTTACCCTCAACCCTCAACCCTCAACCCAATACCCTAAAACCTCAACCCTTAAACCCTTAAACCCTCTACCCTAAACCCTCAACCCTCAAAGTGTAATCCCTCAACCCCAATCCCTAAACCCTCAAGCCTTAAGCCCTAAGCCCTCAACCCTTAATCCCTCAACCCTAATCCCTCAACCCTCAACCTTTTAGTGTAAAACCTGTGAACCTCAACCTATAATTCTCTACTCCTATACATTGGACCCTCAACCCTATAACTCAACCTCTACTCCTCAACCTTAAACCTCAACCCTCTACCCTTAAAACCTCTACCCTCTAACCTCAACCCAATACCCTCTACCCTCAACCCTATACCATCAAACCTCTACCCTCTTGACCCAATACCCTAAAACCTTAACCCTATAGGTCCTCAACCCTGTACCCTCAATTCTAAAACCATCTACCTCCTATATATTTGATCCTAACTGCACCCCTCTTTTTCCTTCCCCTCCCTCTTTCTCTCCTCCCATCTCCATCTCCCACTTCTCCCTCCATCTCTCTCATGTCCCTCTATCTCCCACTCCCCCTCTCCCACTATCTCTCCCTCTCTCAACTATCTCCCCTCCCAGTTTCACCCCCTCCTCTCTGGCTGCCTCCCCAAGCACCCCACCCACATAACTAGATAACTCTCTCTCTCCCTCTCTCTCTCTCCTCCCTCCCTCCCCCTCTATCTCACTCCCCTCCCTCCATCTCTCCTCCCTCCACCCCTCCCTCTCTACCCTAATACATCAACCCTATACCCTCAACCCTTAAACCGTAAAAACTAATCCCTCAACCCTCTACCCCCTTGACCAAATACCCTAAACCCTCAACCCTATAGGTCCTCAACCCTATACCCTCAATTTTGAACCCTCTACCCTATACATTGGATCTTCAACCCTCATCTCTATATGTCATTCCCTCCTCTTCTCTCCTCTCTATCTCACTTCTCCCTCCATCTCTCCTCCCTCTCTACCCTAATCCCTCAACCCTTAACCATTAAACCCTTTAACCTCAACCCCTATACACTCTACCCTATACATTAGACCCTCAACCCTAATCCTTCAACCCTATACCCTCAACCCTTAAACCTTAAACCCTCTACCCTCAACCCTTGTCCCTCTCTCTCTATCTATCTATCTCACCTCTCTCTCCCTCCCTAACCCTTTAAACTCTCTAGCCTAATCCCTCAATCCTATACCCTCAACTCTTAGAACCTTAAATCCTCAACTATCTACCCTCTACCCTCTACCCAATACCAAATACCCTAAACCCTCAACCCTAATCCCTCAAACCTAAGCCATCAACCCTTAAACCCTCAAACCTCAACAATCTATGCTCAACCAAATAACCCAAACCCTCAAAAATTAAACCATTAAACACTCAACCCTAAACCGTCAACCCTCAACCCTTAAACCCTAAACCATAAACCATTAAACTCTCTACCCTCTACCCTCAACCTGATACCCTAAACCCTCAACATGATACCCTTAATCCCTCAACCATAATCACTCAACCCTTAAACCCTAAACCGTCAACTTTTAATCCCTCAAACCTCAATCCCTAAACCCTCAACTGTCAACCCCTAATCCCTCAATTTTCAACCCTTAAACCTTAATCCCTCAACCCTCAACCCTTAAAATCTTAAACCCTCAACCCTCTACCCTCTACAATATATATTAAATCATGAACCCTCAATTCTTAAACATCTACCCTATACATTGGATCCTCAACGATAATCCCTCAACCATATACCCTAAAACCTATATACTCAACCCTATACCCTCAACCCTAGACCCTAATCCCTCTACCCTAAACCCTTAAACCCTAAACCTCATACCTAAACTCTTAAACCCTTAAACTCTCAACCCTTAACCCCTCAACCTTTAAATGCTTAAACCCTCAACCCTTTACCCTATACATTAAATCCTCTACCATATACATTGGAACCTCAACCCTAATCCATCAACCCTATACCCTCAACCCCTATCCATCTCTCTATCTATCCATCTCACCTCTCTCTTCCTCCCCTCTCTCACCTACCCTCTCTAATTGTCTCTATCTACACTCTCCCTCTTTCTGCCTCTCACTCAATCAATCTCCTCTCTCTCTCACTCCCTCTATCTCTCTCCCACTCCCTCTCTCTCTCTCTATCTCCCTCCCACTCCCTCTCCATAACTCCATCTCCCACTCTCTCACACTCCCTCTCTCTCCCTATCTCTTAGGTCTCTCCCTCCCACCCACCTCTCTCTCTCAAGTTTCTCCCTCTGGCACCCTACCTAGGTAACTCTCTCTCTCCCCCTCTCTCTCTACCCCTCCCACCCTACCTAGATAAGTCCCTCTCATTCCAACCTCCTCTCTCACACTCCCTCTCTCTCTCTCCCTCTCTCTCATGTCACTCCCTCCCACACCCTCTCCCTCTCAGGTCTCTCTCTCTCTCACTTCCCTCTCTCTCCCTCACTCCCCTCTCTCTCACACTCCCCTCTCACACTCCCTCTCCATCTCTCAAGTCTCTCTCCCACCCTCTCTCTCTCTCTCTCCTCTCTCTCTCTCTCACCTCTCTCTCTCTCTCTATCCCTCCCACCCTACCTAGCTAAGTCCCTCTCACTCCAACCCCTTCTCTCCCGCTCCCTCTCTCTCAGGTCTCTCCCTTCAACTCCATCTCCCTCTCTTAAGTCTCTCTCTCACTACCTCTCTACCTTTCTCTCTTCCTCTCTCTCTCTCGGGTCTCTCCCTCCCACCCTACCTATACAACTCTCTCTCTCTCTTAAAATTCTTCCTCTATCTAAATAAATAAATACATACATACATACATATAAGAAGACATACATGCACACTTACATGTACATACAATATTACATCCATACAATCACACATACATATTTACATGCAATATTACATACATACATACATACATACATACATACATACATACATACATACATACATACATGTGCATACATACACATACATACATTGATACATACATAAATACATGCATATACATACACTAATACATACATACAAACATGCAAGCGTACATGCATAATACAAGCATGCATATATACATAGATACATGTCATACAAGCATACATACATACAAACATACAAATATATATACATACATTTAATAGACTAGCATTTAACACAAAGTAAGACATAATGTGAGTGTGTTATAACATGCTCACATTATGTCTTGCTAGGAAAGTCTTGGGCACAAATGCAAAAAACATGTAAAAACTATGAAATAATGTGAGCATGTTATAGTGTGCTCATGTCATAACACACTCATGTCATAACGTGCTTGTGCGCTATAATGTGCACTCACATTATAATGCACTCTCACATTATAACCCGCTCGCATTATTTCTTGCTTTGGAAATCCCCAAGCCTTAGGATTGGTATTTTCTTTGGAATACCAACCTAAAGGGTTGGAATGCCTTCTGAATGTCCAAATACGTGTTTTTACAAATTCTACAATATTTCACATAATCATGTTTGTGTTAAGCACCAAGTTTGGACATGTTTCAAGGTCAAACAAATCAAACACCTGGGTAATGTTAGTCTCTCTCTTAGCTATCTAACGATGTAATTTTTTTCACATTTTGACAATGTTAAGCCTTTGATCTATAATTTTTTTGTTTGTATGTCTATTTTTTTGGTAAAAACTAGTGTTTGGGATTTTTTTCATTATAAATTAGCCGTTCCTTGAAATTTCAAATAAATTACATTTTTAGAAACTAGACTCCATTCTACACTTATTAAAAAATTTGATTTTCAATTAGTTTTCAAAATTTATAAGGGTAGCATCCAACCAAAATTATTTTTTTTAGGAAGTGTCCACTTTTAAAATTAGTAAAAAAAATCAAATATTCGTTAAAAAATTATTAGAAAAATTAGGCATAACCTAGATACTGTTAGCTAATTTCTCACCTAAGTGATTTTAAAATTACTAAAAATAAGTTAACCTTTTGAGGGAGCCACAAAAGTTGATATGTTATGTTTTTTTGACAAGAACAACACCAATTTTTGTGGCCCCCTCTTTTGAACCCCTTAATATCTACCATTTAAAATAAAAATAGTAGTTTAGAAAGTAGACTTGGAGCACTACGATCCTTGTTTTTGTTGCATCTCAAAATTTTGAGTGTAACTATCCTCAATTTCACGTCCAAGGTTAGTATTTTATAATTAAAAAAAAGAAGTGGCCATTTAAGACCTCTTTTGGGCCCCCCATCTTTTTTCACTTACACATTTTATATTCTTTAATAGGTCCCCACTTTTAATGAATCTATGTGCATCATTTTTTATCTCTCTATAAATTTTGATTAGTGAACCTCTATCTTTACATGCATTTAGGTCCTCTCTTACATAGTTCATCACCTATTTCATGTTTGTTTATTGGTTTGCATGTTTTTTGTCACTTTTCTATAACAACAAGTACAATATTTAAGGAAAATTATTAATTTTTGTCATCTATTCTAAAAATTATAAAATATATTTCCTTTCAATAAAATAGATGAAAGTATTCCTAATTCTCTTTCTTCAAAATACTATATGAGTTATCTACACACCTTTTATATTTATTTCATATCATTTTCTAATTTATGATAAGTTTCCACTTACTTATAAGTGGTATCTACACATTCTCAAATACATCCATGCAAATATATAGATCTCTATGACCTTCTAGGACCAAACAATCCATATATGGCATTGCCACCAAGTTGGGAATATGGTCATGACATTGCCTCTAGGATGGGATTATGAATTTGAATGGTTAGCCCTTACCCTACAAAATTTCTTGAAACATCCAAGAAGCACATTTAAAAAAATCTAAACACTTTTCATCATGAAAAATATTCTCCATAGGTGCATTTAAACCCACTTATAAGATATTTTCTATCTTCTAGTCACATATTCTGAAATATTTTTTCTTGTTTCTCACATACTCATGTTTAGTTGTTAGTATAGACTCCAAGTGTGATTGAAATAGGTAAAATTGGTTATCTTTCATGCTCGTTCAAATATATTTTATTTGATATTTAAGTATACATGCTTTAATAAATGTCTCTTTTTATCTTATAGTATTTGACCTCTGAATAAGTAGTACATGAGCTAAGAAAACTATATATAACTATATAAAAATAAGTAATGTAAATATAATAAAATATTAGAAAGGAAATAAAAGAAGGGAATGTTTGCACCTAGAGAAACTATAATATGACTTTGGAAATAAGATGCATAAGTCTTATAGAAACTTTGTGGTGGATTATGGGATTTTATAAGACCTTCTTACAAATAAGTTTGTCAAAGTTGTTATGATTTCCAATATCATAAAATAAAAACCAAAAAATTCCACAAAATACTTGCACAATAATAAGCCTAATTGCATTATCAAAGAGATTGATGCAAGAGATGAGATGAATGTACATAGTAACCTTGCTTGGATAGGAAAAGTGGTGAAGGTAGTAAAGTCAAACACAATGACTAACTAACTTGTCAATGATGAAACACTTGTTAACTCACATGATAGGTGTTCTAGTGAGTGGAAAGTAACCATGCAAGAGGTGTCTCAAAAAGTGAGGACACTTGTCCCAACCACATGAGGTGAGACAAAACTATAGAATAGCCTAAGTAAAATTAAGAAAATGTCAATAGGTCAAACTAGAAACTAATGACAACTTAACTAGTTATCTAATGGCACTATTTAGACCAACATCCCCCCTTGAGTGTAACTTAGGGAGCAATATATGAACTAATGATGGGTCTAGGCTACTAGGCCATGCTAGTACTCATGTAAAAATTTCTCATAAGAAAATGAGAAAAAAATTGTGGGAAATAAACACCCCTCTTTAAAAGAGAAATGACACATTGAAGAAAGACTATGTAGGCCCCCCCTTAAAATGTTGATGACTTCTTTGCATGTTTCTCAAATGCTACATCTAAAGACTGATGTAGAATAGGTATCAAAGAAGTGATGTGAAGTCTTGTTGTAAAGAATGTTTTGATGCTCTTGGTGAAGTGTCTCTAAATTTTGATACAAGAAGTGGTGTTTTGCTATAAAGAATCTTTGGATGCTTATGTAGTAGATGATGGTGGGTGAGTTGATTATCTTTCCAATCATTCTTTTCAATCATTCCCACATTCTTTGAGTTGAAAACTTAGAATCACAAAAGAAATGTAAAAAATATAAAGTGCTCAAGGAATGATGACAATGACAACCCCCCTTAATTATTTTGATCCCCCTTGAATTGGCACTTTATATATTTTAGTGCATATAATAATTTCAATGTAATGATAATGACACTTTATAATTGAGTGCGATATCATTTTCAATGAAATGGGAAAGTGATATTCACTTTCAAAAAATCATTTATTCAATGTGAGTAGCCAATAAAAATATACAATCATTTTATTTTCCTAATTTAGCACTTAGGGGAGATGTCCCAGTATCTGCCAGGGCTAACTTCACACAACTGTAGAATTCAAACCGTACATCGAATCGACATAATTTTTAATGGGTTTTTTTTCACTCATGAGTTAAGTGCTTATAGCTATTGTTTTGTCTTACGGGAAATTTGATCGAATGTGGGAGTGTTTGATATGTGCACAAGCGTCAAAAAATCACTTTTTAGAGGTGTCATCTGCTCGTCACCACCTAACATCACAGTATTTTCCCACTATAACCATATTTTTTTTTTAAAATACCTAATTGTGTCACTATTAACATTTAATTATAACTATTTTGTCATTCAAATCCACTCAAAATTCAATGGGTCTAATACCTTATAGAATTATTTTGGCGCCCATTAAAAATCACTCTTACACATTAATCACCAAACATTAGCACTAAACACCAAACACATTGCACCCCAATTAAACTTCATTTTTGGTCCAATTAATGCATATGAGTAATTTTATTTTTGGGTATCCCATTCTTTTCCATCATTTTACCACACGCTGGCTAGAAGGTTCTCTCAGCGATGGAAGCTTCTCCAACATGTTGACAAATCTCCATAGCTCCTGCTGCTCTCCACACTTTGAGGCAACAACAAAAATCATTCTCCTTTCAATATGCAAACAATGGTACTGGTTAATCATTTTCTTCTACATATTTCATGACTCGTGAAGGGTTTATTCAATGATTGAAAAATTATTATTGCTTGTTTATGAAATAAAGCATTCCTCTTCAATGCCTTTTTTCCATGTGCTATTTGATTTTGTTGGGTCATGGTGGTGGGTTTTTTCCCACGGGTTTTTTGGGGTTAAATGATTATTTCCTTTCCCCATTTTAGCGCGTGCTCATGGAGTAGTAAACTTGAATGTTTCATGATTTTATCTCTTGAACTAATGAGAAATTTCATGGGTTTGACCACATGTCTGCATAAAATAATTTTTTGGTTTGCTTCGACCTTTTTATAAAAAACCCATGTGAATATGAGCATAAATTAGCAAGCCCATTTATTATATGCCATATATGTGAAAACCCTTGCTTGGTTTTTTTTCCAAATACATGTGCTTAAGGAAGTAATCTCATGAAACCCTTGCCTAGAATATTCGACATCTATCTAAAAATGCACTTTTGTATTCCTGTGAGTAAGGAATTATTATTATGAAACCCTTGGTTACTTTTTTGTGCACATTTCTGAAAACCCAAGTCTATAATCGATCTACCTCTATTAAAATTTCTATCCTATCATTGTTGAATATAGCACAACTTTCATTTATTGTAAAATGTGTTATTAATTATTGTTAAATGTTTTAATACCTCTGTTGAAATCTCAATACTTTGTATCATATATTCTTTACTTCACAGCTTACATTTTCTGTAACTATGCTTTGTACATTCTACTTATAGTTATTTTCATGAATTGTGCATTTAACATTTATATTTATGCACTATCTTTTGACTTTACTTTATAAGTAAATGAAGGTATTTTTTGGTGACGGGTTTTTCCTTACAAACCCCATTTACAAATTCAATAATCTATGTGTTCATTTACTATTTTTGGTTATCTCTCAGCTTGCATTTTCATTATATATGTATATACGTCTATATATGAGTGTGTTTGTCTATATATATATACACACAGGAACACTCATATATATATATATATGTTTGTATGTGTATATATATTTTCTGTACATATATGTGTTTGTATATATACGTACAGTATATATATACATATATATGTGTATATATATATTCATATATTTGTATGTATGTATATATAAACACACAACTTATTGCATTTGTAAATGAATGTGTATAATGTTATATATATATATATGTATATGTATATGTATATATGTATACATATATATGTATATATATGTATATGTATATATATAATTATATATATACACACACTATATATGTACACTATATATATATATATATATATTATAAACACATAGCTTATTGAATTTGTAAATGAATGTGTATATATATATATATATATATAACATTGTACACATTCATTTATAAATTCAATAAGTTGTGTTTATATATGCCAACTAAAAGCAGTAGAAAACATCTTCATTTTCAGTGATTTCTCAAGGTTTATATTTCTCATTTATTTCATAAAAGACTCCATTATATTATGTGTCTCTTGTTCATTCAGCAAATCGATATATATGTGTGTATCATTTGCCTATCCTTTCAAAATGCAAACAATGGTACTGGTTAATCATTTTCTTTTGCATCTTTCAAGACCCGTGAAGGGTTTATTCGCTGATTGAAAAAAATTTACTGCTTGTTTATGAAATAAATCATTCCTCTTCAATGCCTTTTTTCCATGTGCTATTTGATTTTTTTGGGTCATGGTGGTGGTTTTTTTCCCACATTGTACACATTCATTTACAAATTCAATAAGCTGTGTGTTTATATATGCCAACTGAAAATAGTAGAAAACATCTTCATTTTTTGGTTATTTCTTAGGGTTTATATTTGTCATTTATTTCATAAAAGGCTCCATTATATTTTGTCTCTTGATCATTCAACAAATCGATATAAGCTTATAAAATCATCCGTTATACTTCTTTATATTCAAAATAATTGTACACTTTAGCTTGCATTTTCATTATATATATGTGTGTGTGTGTGCGTGCGCTCGCACGCAAGTATCTTTTGGTTGTCCAATACAATAGACTAGCATTCATTTACTAAAAAATGTTTTAGTAATTATTGTTAAATATTTTACTTGTGTATATATCGCAATACTTTGTAGCATATATATATATGTATGTATGTATGTATGTATGTATGTATGTATGTATGTATGTATATATGTATATATAGATATAGATATAAAATTATACACATTCATTTACAAATTCAATAAGTTGTGTGTTCATTTACCAACTGAATACAAGAAAGGAAACAATATAAGATATATTTTATTAGACTTTCAAGAACAAGAAAGGCTTATCATCTTTTCCCTTTTGTGACTTTAATGTTTCGCCTACTGCTACAAATTGATTCAAAGTAGGCTTGAATATTTCTATCCTATAGTTGTTGTAGTGACCCTCAATTTATTCTCGGTTGATTGACTATTGTTTGTATCTGATTGGGATATTATGATACTTGGTTTGATATTGGACTCACTGTTGTGACAATAGTTGATGTTACTTTTATCACTGATGCTTAAGCTATAGGTAATATATGGATTTAATTGATTATGTGGATTAATTTTACTATGTGCATCATGTAGTCATCTGATGATATCTAATCATGATTAATTAGCATTTGATTAGTGTGTGTTGATGTTTTGCGGTGAAGGAAAACTGTGTCGCATCACTAGCTTGTGAGTGCCCTGTGACGCTACGACTTTCCCCTCATAGTGTGATTGACTATGTACATGTTCAACTATGTTGGTTTGCTGCAGGTTGTAGGTACCAAGCATCAACTCCACCTGGATTTCTAGGTTTGAGCATGCCTTAAACCTAATGGAGATTGTTGATTTGGAGTTAGCATTTGGTTCCCTATGTTGAGTTAGCATCCTTGATGAGGATGAGTGTTTGTGTGTCGTTCCCTATTTGTGTGGTCAGTTCGAGTTGGTTTTTTGTTGTTGTTGTCATTTTTCCTTCTGTTTCGCTTTGCGGTCATGTACTGTTGGGTATTCAGTTCATTTGAGTTATTTGCTTGATTGATGCTTTGATTGATTTTATATTAAATAAAAGGTTAATGTAGTTGATGGGTATTTTGATAATTTAATTAAATGTTTTAATATATTTGTAGTTTTGATAAATAAATTATTATTAATATTTTTAATTGGTTTAAATAAATTAAATTATAAATTAATAAAGAAATATTAAAATAAATGTTCTAATTAAATTGTGGTGCAATAGAGTTAAAAGGTAAGTTAGAATTAATAAATTAAATATTCTAAAGTGGATTTATTGAGAATAATTAAATAAAGATAATTTATTAATATATAATGAAGTGTGGTTCAAAGAAATTGTCGTGGGAAATCAAATAATTTAATTTAAGAAAAGAAGTTGCATGTAGCAATGGATTGGGGTGAAATAGTAAATAAATTGGTTATCTTGCTAAAATATAGGGGGCTTTTTCTTTTTTTTTGGGAAACGAATTCTTGTTTTGAGGCTCTCTCGTGAATGCTATGTTTGGGAAAAGAAGTTTTGAGTTCTTGTTCTTGGTGGCTAGAGGTTTTCTTTGTTCTTGGAGTTTTCTATTGGATTTGGGGTTTCTTGGATTGGACTTCTGTATAATTGTTGAGGGAGTTCGGAGCTGAAAGCTGGATTTAAGAGAGCTCAGCATCAAGACCTCAGTTCAGTCAAACAAATGAAATCAGCTTGATAGAGGTCATTGTTTATCCCTTCTAAAACAGTCTTGTAAGTCCCTTCTTGATCGAACTCGTGTGACTTTCCCCAATGCCTTCTCATTCATTAAATTGAATTCTTTGTAAATAAAGATTTGGTATTCGATGTTTTAGAATTGAATAAAATCTTTGTATAGGATGGAATAAAATTCATAATGTTTGGCTTTATTCTTGACTTAGGTATACGATTTAAGATAATAATCGAAGCCCTATTTTAGTTCCTTCTTTTATGTTTGTTCTATTGCTAGCTTATTACATATAAAATCTCACTTGTTCCTTGTGACTTGCTTCTTGTAGGTGGAATTGAACCTGTATTGATTATCTATATTAAACTAATGCTTATATACCTCTCTAAATTTTGTCCCTTAGGTTTGATAGTCTCAAGAAATTTATATATAATCTTTGTTGTGGTCTCTTGATGAAGAGCTTTCATTCGTATAGTGGTAATTCAATACAATTGTGGGGATGTATGATTCCCCACACATCACGGCTGTAGACTTCGGGAAATTCGAATGTTTGTTGTTAGTTCTTTGCGTGCATACAATACATAGAGCTCTCTTGTTCAATGGGCATTCGATCTTGAATGAATTGATGGATATATATTCGTATGGGTGGTGGATAAGTATTACACATTCCTTTTGAAGCAGTCTGTCCAGCCCTACCATCAACCACTTTTGTCCAGCATGCATGGGAACTAAACTTCTGCCAATCTGAAATCTAGTATGGTAGAGTCTTTATGTTTATAGAGGTAATTTTCTATTATTCTTCATGTTGTACTCTAGGATTTGATGGGGATGTATCGGTTAGGAAGCCAAGTTTGAACCTAAGTAAAGCCAAATTTGATAGGTGTTAGCCTCATACAAGCTGTTAGTTAAGGCCACACCAACCCTGAGTTATACTTGTGCTTCTTAGCGTCAATCGATATCATAAATGTGTAAAATACATGTTTAATGAACCGTAGTTTTCTCCTTCACTTCTCTGTAACATCTTAGTGTTCGATACTTGAGATTGTATCGGTATGTTTATTGGTATGTTGATATACATATATCTACATAAATATTCGATTCTGTAAATTTCATTGTGCTTATAATTAATGGGAAATGATTTTTATATACACATCGTTGTATTGAGGATTGGTATGGGATTGATGGTCATAAGTAATCGATGTAAAGTAGTTTTGGCTACCAACCGAAATTATATATATATATATATATATGCTTATATGTATATTGATACTTGTATAAGTATGTTTAATTACAACTATATTGAAATCTGCCCCTTACTTTTATGAATGTAAGTACATATTCGTATATGTATGTGAGTGTATATATATATTTATACTCATATATAGATGTGTATGTGTTTGAAATATATAATATGGGTATAATTGTTATTGGTTGCGGGTTTATAAATGATAGACAAGAATATTTCACCTTCTAAATAAAAGATTATTGATAATGGATTTTTGGAAATGTTGGGTTATAGAGAGACAAACTATAGTATAAACAAGTAATTAGTATAATTTTGAAAGTCAATGAGATGGATGAATTAGATAAATTGGATAAGTTAGTTGAACTTCTAAATGGTGTATTCCTCTAATAGCTTTATGTTGAATGCTGGTTTCTTTTGTAAATTATTTAATAGTTGAAGTGCCAATTCCTAGGGATGCTTGTGATTGTCATTGTGGATGCATGTATGGCTTGTTGATTGTTTGAATTGAACATTGTGTTGTTCATTGGAGATTGGGAGTGAATTTGATAATTGTTTGAAAGTGGTGGGGGGGGTTTATGGTGTAAGTTGTATTAAGGATTGAAATTGTTTTAATGAATGCGGTTGATGGTGTGTGTTACTTGTAAATAGCCTTTTTGTGATCGTGATATTGTAATTTTCTCGATGGGGACTTATTATGCATAATGGTTAGTTGGAATTCTAGAGGCTAGGGAGAATTGTTTACTTGATAGATCTTTTGATTGTTCTTTATGAGATAGTTGTTTGTGTTATATGAGTATACTAGGGTCTTAGCCATGCACCACCCTTACTTGTTTATGGTTGTGTTTGAGAGAGAGATCGTCCATGCTTTGCTCAGAATATGTACTTGGGTGGTTTTCATTTTATGTACATGATGGCTTTACCCTGTTGTTTTGTTGGGTCTCATTGCTACTAGTAGGGGGAGTGGCTCTCAATGGGGGTCAGTGCACAAAGTGGTGCCAGGGTAACCAATGTGGGAGTTTCATAATTAAGTGATAACTTAAAATGAATTAGGGGATTGGGTAGTTTAAACATTAATAAAGATAAGTGGATGCCTCACCCATGCATACAATGCTCATTAGGCTAAGGATGGGTTGAGAATGCCTGGTTAGCAAGACCAACTTCCTTGTCCTCATGAAAGGAATATTGGTTCCGCATGTGTCACCCTATGGGGCTGGCAGCTCGTGAGAGATTGCTAGGGTAACCATAGATGGGGGCCAACGAATAGTGAGAGACTACTAGGGTAACCATAGATTGGGGTCTGCGGCTAGTGCTAGACTTCCAGGGTAACCCATGTCAGGACCATGTGATGACACTCTTCCCTCTACAGATTAGTATTCTCATGCTTGTTCTCTCTCTTGGTGTGTGATGCCCTCTGGAAGCAATGTATGGTGTCTCTATATCAGTTGCCCTCTATTTACCTTGATTGTCAGCTGTGGTCGTCTTGATGTTTTTATGTGGGATCACGTGTTATCTCCTAGCACAAGGGGGTGGACCTTTGGGTTCCACATGGTCAAGTGGAATGTGCCTTGTACTCCATTGGGTCCCCTCACTTTGTTCATTTTCATGGTGACTACTCCTAGATTTGAAGACTTCTGTAGTTGAACCAATTCATGTGGATGGTTACTCATGTACTTATATTGAACCATATATCTAATGTATTGTGTAACATACTTTTGATGTACAAGTTCCTAACATGTATACGAGGATACATTGATGTTCAAATGTAACAATATAATGATGTAAATGAATGTTGAAACCTCCCATGTAACAAAAAATGTAAAATATTCTTTTATATATGTTGGTTAATTAGATTGATGCTAAATGATGTCTATTGATTATGTAATGGAGATTTCATATTCGATGATCTTGTAAATGTAATTTATTATTAAAGTTGCAATTTAACTAAATGTCATGATTTTTAGTTATGTTAGTTTAGTTAATGGGAATCAAGTAGCGTAGTCGTTGACATTAAAGGACTTAGGTTAGAATTTGAGTTAATGTCTCATTTATAATCGTGTGATTAATGCATTTTTTTTTTAAATTGTTTTGTTTTAGGTGTTGGTGTGTTGTTCTCTAGGGTTTCATGGCGGGGTGTTATAGTTGTTGAATACAACACAACTTCTTTCATTTACTATATAATATGTTAATAATTATTGTTAAATGTTTTACCTGTGTTGAAATCTCAATACTTTGTATCATATATTCTTTACTTCACAGCTTATGTTTTTATTGTAGTCTTATATGTTCACAGATACATATGTGTGTATACATATAATTACACAAATATATGTATACATTTATAAATTTTTGTACATATATATTAATATGTATACATACATATATCTACGTATATATAGATATATATATGCATATGTACAGATATATGAATACATGTAACTGTGTAATTATATGTATACACAGATACATGTATCCATATATCTATACAAATACATATACAAATATATATATGTACATATATATATGTAAACCCTCAACGGTTTGTTGTTGTCTTCTCTCCATGGTGTGAGGTAACGACAAACATCATTCTCCTTTCAAAATGCAAACAATAGTACTCCTGATTCTTATTGTGTCATCAAAATGTAGGTGTGGTTTATAATGCAATTAAATTATATATATGTGGGTGATCCCACAATAGTGGTTTACACTTTTTGGCCTAACTGGACACTGATATTTTTTTTTTTAACACAATCTCCACATTCGGGCACCTATAGCGATTAAACAGTAAAGAATTTGAAGATGATGCAAACTAGAGTCTTGTCATATTTTGTCTGCAGATTCTAAAAATATTTTTTTCAATTTTTTTGGAATCAGATTGCACTTCTTTTTCCATCTTCCACAAAAATTGGTTTTTTTCAAAAAACAGCATTTTTAAAAAGTAAAGCACACCGTATAACGCATCACTTTTTTTCCTTGAAAGATAAAATTCCAATTCTTTCAAATTTAGATTTGTAACTCCGATATCTAGTGCTTCCACTTGGTTAGATAGTTTTTTATTGAATATTTTTTCTTTAATCAAGTTTTAAAGTCAAATCAATTACAATTCGACATAACAACCATTATAACATAACTTTTACTTGTATGTATCAAAATTCTTTTTCTTTTTTTGTTGGATCAAGGACTCCAATATCTGGTGCACTCATATTTTTAAAAATTTTTTTTGATAATCTTCTATTTTTCCACTTGTGTAGAACAAAGAGTTTTGTTTTCAGTGAAAAACCTATATTTAATAAAACTTAAAAAATAGATAGATAATATAATCAAAACATACTAAAATTATATTCATTGGATAGCTCATTTTGAGGGGAACTCGATACTAGTTGGGTTTTTGAGATCTTCTCCATTTTCATTCTGAAATCAAGCTTCGAAACGCAAAATTTTCAACAATTCTGGTGCCTTAGGAACCAAGGGTGAAAAAAGAGGGGTTCAGCCGAACAAGTGTTCGGTCGAACATCTTGGAAAGGTTCGGTCGAACTAGGGTTCGACCGAACCCATGTTCAGCCGAACCACCAATCCATGCAATTAAAAAAATCAATTAAATGAAAGCTTTTTTGTTTTAGCCATACTAAGTGGGTTCGGCCGAACCTAGGTTCGGTCGAACCCACTCTAGTATGATTTTTTAATAGGGGATTTCATTGGTTTGGCCGAACCCATTTGATATGAGGAATGGGAAAAATTCAAAATTTCCTTCCTCTTCAAAAGTGTAAACCACTTATGTGGCTTCACCCATGTATGTATACACATGTGTGTTTGTATATATGTGTGTGTGTGTGTGTATGTATGTATAGACATACATATATACATATATGTATGTATGTATGAATATATGTATATATGTATGTATGCATACACATACATATATACATGTATACATATGTATGTATACATGTATATATGTATCTGTATAAATACATATATATATGCATATATATATATGTGTGTGTGTTTGTTTGTATGTATGAATGTATACACATACATACATACATACATATGTGTAGACATGTAAAATGTAAATGCACTCGATCCTGATCTACTAACATCACTTCATCCTAAATTATCCCTCTGTCTAACCATTTAATTGAATAGCCTTATTTGATTAAATTCATCATAATTTCCCTTTTAATTAAATAAATCCCTCGATTTAATTAAATTATTGTCTCTATGTAATTAGCTAGGTCATTTCATCTTCCTATCTTTATTTAATTAAATAATCCATATTATTTGATTAAATTTATAAAGTTCATCTAATTAAATTAAATAAATCAAACAATTATCTAATTTAATCTAACATCACCCCCTTTGGTTAAATAAATCAAAATATTTATTTAACTAGGTCTTAATCATTTTCATCTCTTTTTGATTTATTTCAACCCACAAATCTAAATCAAATAGTCAAATCACCTAATCTCCTTTTAAATTAATCAAATCATGATTAATGCTAATCCTAATCACTCAAATCCTCTAGATTTTGCAACTTGCACATGAAAATCAATTTAATTGATTTATAAATCATCTATTTTCATTCAAAAAAGGCATACAAGTGGGAATATTCTTCAAATTTGAAATCTCCCCCCAAATAGACATGTACATCCAACAAAGCATTTAAAATCTCTTACATGTCCTTGTGCATTGAGCCAAGTGGCATTTAACTCCTCTTTCATCCCCCCTAAACATGTCACTTTTTCAAATTCAAATTTCAAACTTGCACATTGATCAAAATGTGCTCAACCTTCATCCTCTCACATGTTGACAAGTGGCATCATGTCATTGGCTTATATTTTATCCCACATTCATCCTATATTTCAATCTTCAACTCTTTCTTTCTATAAATAGAGAGCTCCTCTATTGTATTTGGCATCCACGATTTGAGCAAACTTATTATGCTCAAATTCATCTTCAAGCATCGCCATTCTCATCAATTTTATCAAGTTCATAGCTAGGTTATGCAGGAATTCAACCAAAGTGGATCACATCTTCATCAAAGATCATCAAGCTTGCAAAGGAGTTGGGAAAGGGCTAATCTCCACATCAAATTGGCACCAATTCTCCCATGGGATAGTGGTTTGATTGTTTTGAATAAGATTTGATAGTTTTCATTTGAATTATTTTCCTATTTCTTGTTCATTTCATTTGAATGGATCTTATGAGGAATGATTGTTTTAGACTTGTTTATGGACTAACATTGTGTTGTTTACTCATGTTTATGTAGGTCTAGATCAAGCATTCACATTTTGGTGCTAGAAGGAGGGCTCAACATTAACATTGTGTGGCACAACTAGCTGCTTAGCAAGCTACACAAGCCACTCAAGTTTCCCAAGCCACACTACAATCCCAACAAGCACAAGCCCAGGCTCAAGTGTAGGTGCAATCTCAAGCCCAATACCAAGCCCAACAAGCAAATATTATTCAAAATCCCAACAAAATGTTAACAACTCCATGTATTGATCCAAGTCAACAATCACATGATCAAGACATATTCATCAATGAACACATGGAAGATGTTTCTACCTCATCTAAAGATCAAATCAGCATACATCAAAAGTCACTTTTTGATCATGATAAGAACCCCTCAACAATATCCAACAATGATTTATTTCAAGGAGTGTTAACATTATTTGATCCTGTAATCAACAATCCATCAACCAATGACTATGTTGAAAATGTCTCTACATCACCTAATGAGTTAGAGGACATATCTCAAAAATTTATTCTAAAGAATGATCAACATCTCTCACCAAAGTCTAGCAATGGTCCTTTCCAAAACATATTGACATCCTTTGACCTCATGATTGTCAATATTGAAGGAATCTTCAACTCAACACTTGATCCAAATTCACTAAAATATCAAGAGGATATTGAGCCACTTCCTATTCCTAATGAAGATATCCAAGAAACCTTTGTAAGCAATCCATCCTTTGAAATTGACCCATGTCAAGAACTTGATCCAAAGCATGTCAAAAGTAATTCCAAAATCATTCAAGATCAAGAATTTTTATCCCCAAGTTACTAAAATAATCTAATGGATAATCTCCTATCTATACAAGATGATCATATCCACATAGTACATACTCCTCCATCTACCCATGATATGCTTTCAAGGGATGGACACATAGATGATATTCATTCAGAATAGGATTCCTTTACTCCTAATATTATTACACAAAAAGAGCAGATTATTGATTCCTACAGTGAAACTGAGTTGTCAACATTAGGATCAGATATATCCCAAATTCAGACTAAGGACATCATGTATTAAGATATCCAACATTATCCCCTCAAGGAAACATGTTAGAAAGAACAAGACATTCCGGAGTTAGCATAGTAGAAAATAGAAATAGCATCATCTATAGTGGTCCTTTATCAGAGCATGTTTACTGAATAAGACATTTCACAACAAGAAAAATCAAGGAACGAAGGTGCCACTACCACCATATTGGGGGAAACTTTATCTAGTGCAAATGTCAACATAGGGAGCATGAAGAATCCTTATGATGAAACTGATGCCAATACTACAACCAGCTATGTCATGAATCTTCATCCACCCATCACCCCATCCACGAATTGGGACCAGCATCAAAAGAAATATTTGAATCAAAGCACAAGGAATGTTATCAAAGCAAAAGAAGCAAGGAAGCATAATGGAAAAATCAAATACATATGGATACCAAAAAATACAAAGAAAGATGATCCCTATCAGACTCCATTAGTCAAAGAAACTATGGGGAAAAATAAAAAAGGGAAAATTATCCATCAAAGATGTCCGTGAAGGAAAAATAAGGCTTCTCAAGTGACATACAAAGTGTATCAAGCAGTTGATCCTAATTCCATACGCACTTCTGTATCCACCCATTATTGCTCATCTTCCCAATTTTGGAGAGTCAAGGGTTCCAAACTGTCAACCAATCCATCTCTTATCCCTAAGAACACTCCATCCATGCCTCCATGCATGATATCCAATTATCACATTAACCATGTGCTGGCAATGACCCTTCATCATAAGGATTTAGAAGGCACTCTATCGCGATGTGTGCACAAAGAAAAATTCAACTCTGATATCAACGAAGCAGATCAAGAATCTCAAAAGTTGCATTCAAGTGCACATATCTTGGCAAAGTAGCTTTTGCAGGAAGCGTATCGATGGAACATTATGAAAAAAGCATCTACATCAACACCATAAGGTGATTCAACATGAGCTTAAAATATTTCAAAAAAAAACCAAAAAAATCAAAAAAATATGAAAATCTAAAAAAAAATTAAAATAAAATAAAAAGAAATCAGAAAAAGGATTGAAAAATAGTAAAGAAAAAATTTTCCTCTAGTGAAAACCACTTCGGTGGTGCTTTGGATAGGTACCATGATGAAAACCTGGCAAATAGGCGTCATGTGTAGAATCGAGCATCTGTGTACGCCAGTTCAGGAGGAAGCATCTTATCCCATCCATCTCATCCATAATAAATCCATTCATCCATGAACCATTTATCCAATCCATTTGCATATATTTGCATCCATAGTCCAAGTTATCTTGATCTTGACAAAGTTTGGTGTACACTTTACACTTTCTTATGATAGACATCTTGACATGAGTCATTTTCATTGATCCTATCCTACCCAACATTATCTGAGCCATGAAGCATTATCCAAATGAGCATTCTTTATCTGAACACCTTATCTTATCGCAAGATAATCCATATCCCTCCATCCATACACCTATCCAAGCATTCACCCATGGTATTCCATACATTGCTAGACATTGGGGGCAAATATTTACATCTTGCTTTGGGAATAAATATTGATATATATCCTCCAACTTATGTGGTGATCTGAACATTGGCAAATGTGAAATCAAATTGGTCCACCACTTGTGAGCAAAAAACCAAATCACTAGCCCATGACACATTTTGACGAGAAGACATTCCTTATCAAGCTTCATCTTTCATCGAACATCAATCCAAACAATCAATATCAGTTGCATCTAATTTGCACTTCAAACATCACATCAAATCATCCAAAACAACTTTTTTCCAAACCAAGCTTCATCAATCCTAATCAATCAAATCCAATCAAAAAATCATCATCTCAGGATATCCTTGTGTTGCTTAACACTATCCTTGCATTGGTGTGTATCCTCAACAATGTTATCATCATCAATCCCTCATCATCTTGGGATATCCATCCTAATCCTTATGTTGCGTAACACTATCCTTGCATTGTTGTGCATCCTCAACAATGTTATCATCATCAATCCATCGATCTGATCAATCAACCTTAGCTTGGTTTTCAAAAAATCCCAAAACAAAGCACTGATATCATCACACATGTCCATATCCAAAATGTCAAAATCATGCGAAAATCCAAAAACATTCAAAAAGTCAAGAAAATCCAAAAACATTCAAAACATCCAAAATCATAAAACACTCAAAAAAATTAGAAAAAATCAAAAATATGGTATCCGAACTACGTCATCTCTGAGCTTAAACATAGGCAAGACTAATCTTTGATCAACCCTTGAGACATCAAAATCCAAAAACATTCATAAAATCTTAGAAAACCCGAAAACATTTGAAAAATCAAAAATCAAAACATTTGTAAAATCTTGAAAATATCAAAAATAGCCTCAAAACATTTTCAAAATACCAAAAACATTGAAATATTCCAGAAAATACAAAACCATCCATCCCATCTCGCTTTCACCCGCAATAATCTCATCCATAATAAACTGATCGTCACCTTCATCCTTCGGAAAAACAAATAGAAATAACCACAACAATTGGCAAAAGCAAACTTCAAACGTAAAATCAAAATCTAAACAACAAAATTTTACACACAAAATCAAACTCTTGATCATTCACAAACATGTCAATCAACTTTATATCAAAATCCTATCAAACAACTTATCAACCCATCATCATCCTATACAATGCATGTCCTAGGATATATCGTTTCGAAAATGGGCATCATTGTGGATATCACCTTGGATTCTTATCCTATCAAAACAAATCCCTTTGGCTAGAGGTATGAAGAACATTAACTTGTTTGTGTACTTGATCTTTTCTTTTGATTTATCTTATTGCACTCATTCCAATGACCTCTCGATGATGTCTAATCAAAGTGATTTAGAGAGAAATGAATGGGGCATCGATCATTATCCTTTTGTCTATTGTGCTTGTTGGATGTTCTTGTAATATAACTTCGCGAATAATTTCTTTGTTAGGTATGTCCTAGCAAGGTTTCCATATGTCAAGTGCGAACAAGAATACTCCTATTTGTTTTTCGAGTCAAAGTCCATTGCACTAGGTGCAACGCCATCTTGGTTCTTTATACCCTGATGCATCATACCACTTGTGTTATCAAACATAAGGTAATTGGCCCTTTTAAAAATCCCAACTCCTCGGTAAGAAAATCATCATCATCATCATCATCATTATCATCATCTCTAATAAAGTTGGCTAGTTGGTGTCTCTTGTCATCATCTTATTTTCTTCCTACTTCCTTTTGCGCTAACATGGTACCATGACAGTTAATCATAAATCATCGCTAATGCATCAATAAACCGTTAGCATACTACATAATGCATATCATACCATATAGAAATCATTAATCATACCACATGCATTCATCCCCATCATTGTATAATATAGATTGGTTATTCTAAGAATTTCATAAACCATACATCTATCACCCATATGCATAATCATAAAAGCATCGTCATATCAAATCATATGCATCCATATCATCCATGCATCATCATATCATCCATTACATATAAACATAATAATCATCTCATTTATATCATCAATAATGTAACTATCATGGTACAAATCAGGATCAAGTGGGTGTAATATATCAAAATAGGCATGAGGCTACCTATGGCTGATGACTATCTACATCATCAAATCTTTCTACATCAAACTTTCAAGTTGAACTGATCTTGAACCTCTTTGTCGAGAGATCAACCCTCAAATCAAACCTCTTTGCCTGATCTCTCAAGGGGGCAGTATACCAGCGTAATTTTTTTCACTGGGGCAACAATGGGGCATCTAAAATAATTAGATAATTTTTTACTTTTGATCATGGCTAGTTTATTCTTTGAACCAACACAAAAAGTACATTGCTTCAAAGAAGGGAAAAATGTAGACATGTAAAATGTACATGCACTCGATCCTAATCTACTAACATCGCTTCATCTTGAATTATCCCTCTGTCTAACCATTTAATCGAATAGCCTTATTTGATTAAAGTCATCATAATTCCCCTTTTAATTAAATAAATCCCTCGATTTAATTAAATCATTGTCTCTATGTAATTAGCTAGGTCATTTCATCTTCCTATCTTTATTTAATTAAATAATCCATATTATTTGATTAAATTTATAAAGTTCATCTAATTAAATTAAATAAATCAAACAATTATCTAATTTAATCTAACATCAACCCCCTTTGGTTAAATAAATCAAAATATTTATTTAACTAGGTCTTAATCATTTTCATTTCTTTTTGATTTATTTCAACCCACAAATTTAAATCAAATAGTCAAATCACCTAATCTCCTTTTAAATTAATCAAATCATGATTAATGCTAATCCTAATCACTCAAATCCTCTAGATTTTGCAACTTGCACATGAAAATCAATTTAATTGATTTATAAATCATCTATTTTCATTCAAAAAAGGCATCCAAGTGGGAATATTCTTCAAATTTGAAATCTCCCCCCAAATAGACATGTACATCCAACAAAGCATTTAAAATCTCTTACATGTCCTTGTGCATTGAGCCAAGTGGCATTTAACTCCTCTTTCATCCCCCCTAAACATGTCACTTCTTCAAATTCAAATCTCAAACTTGCAAATTGATCAAAATGTGCTCAACCTTCATCCTCTCACAGTTGACAAGTGGCATCATGTCATTGGCTTATATTTTATCCCACATTTATCCTATCTTTCAATCTTCAACTCTTTCTTTCTATAAATAGAGAGCTCCTCTATTGTATTTGGCATCCACGATTTGAGCAAACTTATTATGCTCAAATTCATCTTCAAGCATTGCCATTTTCATTAATTTTATCAAGTTCATAGCTAGGTTATGTAGGAATTCAACCAAAGTGGATCACATCTTCATCAAAGATCATCAAGCTTGCAAAGGAGTTGGGAAAGGGCCAATTTCCACATCAAATTGGCACCAATTCCCCCACGGGATAGTGGTTTGATTGTTTTGAATAAGATTTGATAGTTTTCATTTGAATTATTTTCCTATTTCTTATTCATTTCATTTGAATGGATCTTATGGGGAATGATTGTTTTAGACTTGTTTATGGACTAACCTTGTGTTGTTTACTCATGTTTATGTAGGTCTAGATCAAGCATTTATAGTATGTATATATATATATATATATATATATATATATGTATGTGTATACCTTCCATTGTTGTGAGAACCTTGCAGCTAGGACACAGTGAAATGATTGAAAAGAATGGGATACCCAATAAAAACATTAGTCATATGCAATAATCGGACCTGAATTAAGTTTAATTGGGGTGTAATGGTTTTGGTGTCCAGTGCTAATGTTTGACAATTAATGTGTAGGTGTGATTTTTAATGGGTGCCAAAATAATTTTATAAGGTGCTAACATGAATTAGAACCATTGACTTTTGAGTGGATTTGAATGATTAAATAGTTATAATTGCATGTTAATAGTGACACAATTGGGGCCCTTTTATGTTTTCGAATGTATATCAATGATTTTCTACAATGTATATGTATGCATATGTTTATATGAATGCATGCATGTATGCTTATGTTTCTATGAATGTATGCATGTATGCTTATGTTTCTATGACTGTATGCATGCATACAAACATGCAAAAAATTACTGATATATAAGGCTCCCCAAATAAACATTGAATCCAAATATAATGCAGAATTCACTCATATCATCTTTAAAAACCTACGCAACTAGCAGCTACAAATTCAAATGCTAAAACAAATTCAAATTTGAAACACAAGCAGCAAATTTAATGTATTCAATTTTTAGATTCGAATTACTAAATAAGAGGGATAACAGCCAGTGGCATTCATAATTATTCTCCTCTACTAATATCCTCTCCATACTACAGAGCATTGATTGGCATCCTTTACACATTCCTCATATATCCAAGGGTGATGAGAAACAATGAATATAACTTGCATATATCTTGGTATACAATTCTATTCACATTTATATGTTTTTACATATATTTATGTTTTCCATATGGAACTTTTAAGATGTTGAACTTGTTTAATTATGTGTTGTTGTACATGCATTATCGCAAAGGTCATATGATTTTTTTTCATTACTAGCCTCAATTGTTACTACCCTTGGTTGTAAATATTTTCTTGTAGGCATGGGAGAACAAGGAGAGGTGGTGTAGCAATGTTCATGGTGGGAAATTCAGTAAATGTGTTTGTCAACACACGACATAATTAAGGATTTTTTGTTGATATGGCTCTAAGTTTCAATTATTGTTCTTTATTGTTTAGTATCTAATATGTCTTTTTATTTATTTTATTAACTATTTTCCATTTGTGTTTATTCTATTATATTTTTTTGTTGTGGCAGGCATGTCAAATGGCTAGGAGGTTGTAAAGAGCATGTCAAATTGCAAGATGACAATTCAGGTAAAGTCTTTCAAGACTTTACTTTGGTTGTGACCCAATAGACATTGTATTCATTTATAATGTTCATTTTTCTTATTCATTGTAAACTTACACTTACAATTTACAATTAGATTTATTTCCAAGTGTAGTTGTTGAAAATTTTACAATTTCAAATACATTAATTTATGGATATGTTGCATATAGATGTATAGTTATATATATATGTATGCATATAAATATTTGTGTGTGTGTGTGTGTGTGTGTGTGTATACATAAATATATATAAACACACATATACATATATATACATACATATTTATATATATGTGTGCATAATATATACACACACAACTAGGGAGGTTGTAAAAAGCATGTCAAATTGCAATATGATAATCCAGGTAAAGTCTTTCAAGACTTTACTTTGGCTATGACTTGGTAGACATTGTGTTCATTTATAATGTTCATTTTTCTTCATTGTAAACTTACACTTATAATTTACAATTAGATTGATTTCCAAGTGTAGGTGTTGAAAAATTTACAATTTCAAATACATTAATTTATGGATATGTTGCATATACATAGTTGTGTGTATACACACACACATATATATACATATACATACATATATATATATACATATAAATATATATATATATATACATATAAATATATATATATATATGTATATATATATTTACATATGTATATATATACATACACACAAACACACAACTAAGGAGGTTGTAAAAATCATGTCAAATTGCAAGATGACAATTCAAGTAAAGTCTTTCAAGACTTTACTTTGGTTGTGACCTGGTAGACATTGTGTTCATTTATAATGTTCATTTTTCTTATTCATTGTAAAATTACACTTATAATTTACAATTAGATTGATTTCCAAGTGTACGTGTTGAAAAATTTACAATTTCAAATACATTAATTTATGGATATGTTGCATATATATGTATAGTTATATACATATGTATGCATATACATAGTTTTGTGTGTGTGTATACACACACACACACAACTAAGGAGGTTGTAAAGAGCATGTCAAATTGCAAGATGACAATTCAAGTAAAGTCTTCAAGACATTACTTTGGTTGTGACCTGGTAGACATTGTGTTTATTTATAATGTTCATTTTTCTTATTCATTGTAAACTTACACTTGCAATTTGCAATTAGATTGATTTCCAAGTGTAGGTGTTGAAAAATTTACAATTTCAAATACATTAATTTATGGATATGTTGCATGTAGATGTATAGTTATATATATATATATATGTATATATATATATATATATATATATATATGTATGTATGTATATATATATATATGTATGCATATACATAGTTTTGTGTGTGTGTGTATACACAGTAATGTATATGTATACATATACATATATATATATATATATATATGTATGTATACATACACACACACACACACACACATATATATATGTATGTATGCATATACATAGTTGTGTGTGTGTGTGTGTATATATATATATATACAAAAAAAATTGAATTTCAATTACATTAATTTCTTAATTTACATTTACATTTTCAACAATGTTAGTTAGATGAATACAACAAACACATATCCAACAAAATGATAGTTAGATGAATACAACCAACACAAAACTGATTTGGAATCACAAAAAGCTTCATGTTGCAGCATTCGTAGAAATATCTCGACATTCCTATAATAGATTTGCTATTTTTTTTGTTGTAAAAAGCATAAATCCTTAACTTGGAAAACTCTCAAAACATGCCTAGGCTGAAATCAAATTTATTACAGCATAAACATGATTAATAAAAAGTTCTAAAGAAGACAAGGAGTCTTCAATTTTACAAAAACCACATTGGCACACATTGAATTCAAAAAGTTCACAAAAAGACACACTAGTATCCTTTGGCTATCCAATACAATAGAATAGCATTCAGTTTTATGAAAAGCACACTAGCACACATCGAAGTCAAAAAGTTCACAAAAAAATCCTAATTAGACATTCACAGATTGGATTAAGAAGTGGTGTGTCCTTAGGTGTCAACTAACTCCACATCAACTGGAGAAGATGTTAAGGGTTGCAGATTGTTTTTCATGGCACTTGCTATACAAGCAAGTAATGCCTAATTTTCCTCTAGATTGAGCTATAACTGTTGAGAGAAGCCTTCAAAAGACCCGTTTTGTAGGTTGCTAAGAGCAACAAAGGCTGGAGACAAAATCTTAATCATGTCCCTTAAAACTAGATATTGAGTTGGAAGAGGATTTGTAGGAGTGCTCTTATTTTCTTTTTGCTCTTTCCACCTACTTTAGGGTTTCCTTCAATAGTCGAGAAATCTTTGATTTCACCCTTTCAAACTCCTTTTGATGTTGTTGCTTGAGCTTCTCCTCTACAATTTTCTATTTTTTTGCAACATGCCCCAATCTCTTTTCCTCCCTCTATGCTAGGTTTGCTTCTCTTTATGCCTTCCTTTCAGCCATTTACTCCCTTTTCCTTTGCTGTAATTCTTGGTTTCTTCAGTTTTGTGCCTCTTGTTCATTCAACAAATTGAAAAATCATTTGATGTCAAAATTTGAGATTGCTTACTTAAGCGTAGCACCCCATTGCGACCTCTATTTGATGATTGGTGCACCCTTTATGTTGGGAGTTGCAAAAAAATGCTTCTCCTTCCTACTAGTTGTTGGTCATCGATTTGTGTGCATGACACATATTTAGCTTCTTCGTCGCTTGAGCCATTACCTTCCACTCCATCCACTTCATCATTTGCATCCCAATTTCTCTAAGTCGTGAAGTAATGGATGACCTCTTCAAGATCAAAATGTGGTGGTGATGGCATGGAAAACCCTTCACCCCCTTGATTGAAATTCTGATGCACCCCTAGGTTTAAAGTTACATCTTGAAATTCAGATGCCAGATTGAGACTCTCTTCATTTTTTGTTGCCTAATTACATGTTTGAACTGCATGTTCTTCTTCAAGTTTTGTTACCTCAATATTTTCTATGCAATATCCTTCTTCATTTGTCAGAATTGGGGGATTTCTTGTAGTAAAGGTTTCCACAAACTGTCCAATCTATTCATCATTCCAACCTGCTATCCTCAAACAAGTCTTAGCTACCATGAATTGTGCCTCATCCTTAGCTGTCTCACCCTTTGTTTCTACTCCCAATGTGGTTCCTTCATCTTCAATAGTGAAAGCTTCGCTTGGCCCCATATCCAAGTCAAGTTCATGTCGACCTAATGGAAAAATACTCATTCTTCTAAAACCACTTGCAATATTGTTAGGATTCAAAGCTTGTGCAAAAGATTTGTTGGCAAGTGTTGCCAACTCTTCCTTTCCAATGTCAAGTTGAGGATGTGCAAAGACCCATATACTCCTATGTTGTTTGAAGTAGTTTTTGAATGGTGAGAGTACACTAACATCAAGGGGCTACAATTTGTGGCTGCAATGTGCTGGAAGTGTGAGAAAATCAATTCTCATACTCTTTGCTTCTTCGATCATTTTGAATGCCACATAGCTATCATGACTGTCAAAGATGAGAAGCTGTCTATTTGTTGGTGACACCCCTCTTGGGACTTCTATAACAATTTTTTTTAACTATTCCACAAATAATTCTTTGGTCAACCAAGCATGCTCTTGGATTGCCTTGCATGCCCTTGGCTCATAGTTAATAATATAGTTTCTAATGTTCCTTTTGGACTTGAACAAATAGTAACCAGGTATAGCTTGATTTACTACACTAACACAAGCTAGAACAGTGATCCATTCTCTACTTTTAGAAATTAATTGTGGAAGACATTTGGTCCCTGTCTTTGCAATAACTCTTATTGCACAATTTCTACTAGCCTACACACTTGTTTCATCACAATTCCATATTTTTTTGGGCCCATAATTGTATTTTTTGTACAACTCCTCCAAGTTGTCATAGAAGGAAGAAACTATTTCAGGGTGTAGCATTATAGCTCAGTCTATTTCCACTCCTTTTGGTGTTGAAATTGTCAAATCTAGATGTCTTTGTTGAAATACAACCCACCATGACCTCCCTGATATCCCATTTGTGAATGAGTTAGGCCTCATTCCAACCATTTGGGCCACTATTGGCTTAAGTTGTGAGACTTGAAGGCCATGGCCAATATTAGCCATGTCTTTACACCACTGCACAATTTTAGCTTCTTCTTCATCAAATAGGATTATTTTTGGGCCATTCCCTTTTTTGTATGTCACACCATTAAGCCACGTGTTCCCCATTTGATCATTGAACCTCTAATTAACATTCAATTGTCCTCAACATTTGCAATTTATTTTTCCATGTGATGCATAGTCCAATTTTTTGTGGACACAACTAGGGTTGTCATATGGTCAGTAGGTGGCTCTTAAACATGCATAGGAAATTCCATTTCTACCTCAGTGTTATGAACAATAGGTTCAAAACCATCATTTTCATTTGTTTGGTCTATATTTTTAGAAATAACATCCTCGTTGATATTGACTGTTGGCTCTTCATCAACATCTGGAACATTGAACCTCACTCCATGAGGTACTCTAATTAAGCACCTCCCATTCAATCTTTTCCTTTTCTTCCCTAGTGCATTGTAAGCCATAAAATGTTAGATAAACAAGGTTGAAAGTAGTAAAAATAAGTTCTAATAATTATTGAAACAACCAACAAGCCCAAGAGTGCCATTGTTTGCATTCTGAAAGGAGAATGATGTTTGTCATTACCTCACACTGTGGAAAGCAGGCAACAACAAACCATTGAGGGTTTACATTTATATACAAACATATAGATGTATGTATATGTGTTTGGATAGATATGTATATACATGTATTTGTGTATACATATAATTACATAGTTACATATATACATACATACATACATACATACATACATACATACATACATACATACATATATATATATGTACATGTATACATATTAATATATATGTACAAAAATTTATAAATGTATATATTTATCTGTGTAAATATATTTATACACACATATACATATATATCTTAATGTATATGTATGTATACATATAATTACACAGAAAATCACTGATATACATTGCAAAATAGAAAAGGGCCCTAATCATGTCACTATTAACATGCAGTTATAACTATTTTATCATTCAAATCTGCTCAAAATTCAATGGGTCTAATTCATGTTAGCACCTTATAAATTTATTTTGGTGTCCATTAAAAATCACACCTACACATTAATCACCAAACATTGGCACCAGACACCAAAACCATTAGACCCCAATTAAACATCATTTCGGGTCCGATTATTGCATATGACAAATATTTTTTATTGGGTATCCCATTCTTTTCCATCATTTTATTGGGTTTACATATATAAATGTACATATAGATGTATGTATATGTATTTGTATAGATATATGTATACATATAATTACATAGTTACATGTATGCATATATTTGTACATATACATACATATATATATATATATATATATATATATATATATATATATATATATATATATATATAGATATATGTAGGTATACATATCAATATATATGTATAGAAATTTATAAATGTATACATATATCTATGTAATTATATTTATAGACACATATGTATCTGTGAACATATAAGAATACAATGAAAACATAAGCTGTGAAGTAAAGAATATATGATACAAAGTATTGAGATTTCAACAAAGGTAAAACATTTAACAATAATTAATAACACATTTTATAGTAAATGAAAGAAGTTGTGTTGTATTCAACAGTGGTAGGATATAAATTTCAACAGAGGTAAATCGATTATAGACTTGGGTTTTTAGAAATATGCACAAAAAGTAACCAAGGGTTCCATGACAATAATTCCTTACTCAACGGGAATACAAAAGTGTGTTTTTAGATAGATGTCAAAAAAACGAGGCAAGGGTTTCATGAGATTAATTCCTTAGCACACGTATTTGGAAAAAAAACAAGTAGGGGTTTTTACATATATGGCGTATAATAAATGGAGAGCAAGAAATATTCATTTAACTCTAAAAAACTCATAGGAAAAAAACCACCACCATGACCCGACAAAATCAAACAACTCATGGCGAAAGGCATTGAAGAGGAATGATTTATTTCATAAACAAGCAGTAATAATTTTTCAATCAACGAATAAACCCTTCACAGGTCTTGAAAGATGTAGAAGAAAATGATTAACCAGTACCATTGTTTGCATTTTGAAATGATAGACAAAGGATACACACATATATATTGATTTGTTGAATGAATAAGAGACATAGAATATAAATGAGTCTTTTATGAAATAAATGACAAATATATGTATGGTGGCCTATTGTATCTGCAATGGAAAGTAGAAAAATAGTAACACATATTACAGTAAACAAATTCTAGTCTATTGTATTGGACAGCCAAATGATATGTATTTAAATAGAGGTAAGATGAAAATAGAGTTATATACATATATGTGTGTGTGTGTGTGTGTGCGTATACATATACATGTATATATGTATTTATATGTATGTATCTATATGTATGTAGATGTATATATATTTGTGTATATATTTTTAAATACATTATACACATATAATAATATAAATATATACAAACATATATATATACATATATATGCACAAATATATATATATGATGTAGGAGCATCCAACGGTGTAGGGAAATCTTGCATCTCCCAAAAACTTCTTTTATTTATTTTCTTTAGTTGTTTTGAGTCTCATGATGGCACTTAGGGGATATAAGATTGTTAGGCATCAAAAATAGAAAAAAATGAGCACTTACTATTTTTAGTAAGTTGGCCAAAATGGGCTCATATGGACATGAGAATTTACCCCAAGGAGCAGAGCAGAAAAAACATTTATGGTCAAGAAAGAATCACCTCAATACCCTGCACGGTTTGGGAGAAATTAAAGTTTTTGTCTTAGGAAATTTCTTCAATACAACTTCAAATTCAGATATGAAACTTTGGAGGCCCAAAAACAACTCAAAAGGTGGCCAAACCAACCTACGGTCAATTTATGTGTTGTAGAGCTCATCGAGAGTTTTCCAACGGTATGCAATAATAGTAAATTGGACACTCGGATCAAAAGTTATGGCTCCATGAAGTTGGACCTCTAAAAAATGAATTTCATAAAAATTTCTTCCTAAGCCAAAATCAAATGGCAGGACTTTTGGTGCCAAAATAAAAAGGGGAAATTTGATCTTTCTAGAACATTCTAGGGTGGTTATTGGGGAAAATAAAAGGGTTAAGTGGGGGTTGTTGACAATGGCCCTGATAGTGCAAATTGTGGCTCCGAATAGTATATTTTCTTTTCAGAGTTTATTTTGTTGTAATGAATCAAGCCCATGAGGCTGTAGCATGTAAGCTTTGAATCTATAATTTCATTTTCTAAAAATAATTGAAAGTAAGTCAATTTTTGGTCTCACATCTTTTGTGTTGGTATCTATTGTTGTGATTTCTGAGGGTTTGGGTGGTGTGTCCCTCATCAAGTGGTATCAGAGCAAGAGTTCTTGAGTCTGTAACAGAGCACCAAATGTGTTAGGCAGTTGCAACATGACTTGTGAGTGTGAGTTGAATTCAAGATGCCTCCAAGACTTGCCTAGCATGGCAGAGGTAGAGGCCGAGGTAGAGGAGGTTCACCTAGAGATGAAATCAGAGCCCTTAGAAGGCAATTAGAAGCCTTGCAACAAGAGGTTTGAAGAAGAGATGTGCAACCAGACAAAGCTGGCAGTGAAGACGAAACAAAAGAGGAAATGGAAGAGGAAGAGTAGGATCCAATGGATCTTGGAGAAATAATATTGTTGTGAGCGATCTCAAGCATTGGGAAGAGACCTAAAATGGAGGTTTCAACTTTCAGTGGAAATCTGAATCTTGAAGAATTGATTGATTGGATCAATGACATGGAGGAATTTTTCAAGTTTGAGGAGATTGAAGATCCTCACAGAGTGAGGTTTGCAAAGACAAAATTGAAAGGTCACACTAGTATATGGTGGAAATAGGTCCAGTTAGAAAGAGGAAGACAAGGGAAATATAAGATTTCCAAATGAGACAGAATGGTGTCAAAATTGAAGAAACAATTTATTCCAGTCGATTATGAATTGGAGCTACTCAAGAAGATGCAGAGCTTGAGGAAAGGGACAAGGATAGTGAAAGAATACACAGAGGAATTTCACAAGGTCTTCATTCGGGCAGGACATTTTGAGGTGAATAAAGAAAAAGTGGCTCATTATATTAATGGGTTGAAGCCAAGCATATAGGAAGAATTGGCACTAGTAAGAATGACCACCATTGAGGATGCTTACAAATTTTCTCTGAAGGTTGAAGAACGATTGAACAAGAGGTTTGAGAATAAACAACAAGATGGAGGTCGTGGAGGAAAGACCAATGGATGGTCATATGGAGGTTTAAGTGAAGATCAAAAGAAAGGTGAAGGCTCCAGTAGTAGCCAGAACCAGAAAGGAGATAACACCTACCGTCTTCGTGATCAGAATAATGGAGACCAAAGAGGAAAGGGAAGATCTGGATGAGGACCAGGAAGAGAAGGCTTTTGTGGAACCTATTTCTAGTGTGGAGAAGAAGTACATAGAGCCTATGAGTGTCCTCAACATCAAGGAAGGACAAATAGAAGACCTAAGAGTAATGCATGAGTTGCACATGTTGATGAAGATGCTGAGTCTTCACATTTTGAGGATGCAGAAAGAGGAGAGGTTCTTGTTACTAGAAGAGCCTTGCTGAATGAGGAGAATAAGCCAACTCAAAGGAAGAATTTTTTTCACACCAGATGTAAGTGTGAAGGTAAAGTTTGCAATATTATTATTGATGGAGGTAGTATTGATAACCTTGTTTAAGAAGAAATGGTTAGTAAGTTGTGGTTAGGAAGAAGGCATCCGAACCCATATTGGATTGCTTAGTTGTAGAAGGACCATAGATCCTTGGTAAATGAACAATGTCTGGTAAAGTTCAAGATTGGGAATTACCATGATGAGGTATTATGTGATATTATGCCTATGGATGTTTTTCATATGTTGTTAGGTAGACCATGGTAGTTTGATCGACGAGCAATAAATGATGGACATGCCAACACCTATTCTTTGACAAAGGATGGAGTTCGTCATAAGTTGAAGCCCTTGAAAGAGGCAAAGGAAAAGGTATGCAGTAATGCAATAATTTGTTTGGTTGATGGAAGAAAGTTCCTAGAAGGTATGAAGCATGAGCATATGTGTTTTGCATTGATCCCTAGAGTTGATAAAGAAGATACTATTGAGGTACTTGTAGAGGTTTCATAATTTTTGAATGAGTTTCAAGCTATTATTTCTAATAATGTACTTGAAGGTTTGTCTCCTGTAAGAAAGATTAGTCATTAGATGGATTTGATTCCTAGAGCTAGTTTTTCAAATAAGGCAGCTCATTGTATGACTCCAATAGAGAGTGAAGAGTTGAACAGACAACTGCAAGATTTGTTGCAGAAGGGGTTGATCAGAGAGAGTTTGATTCCATGTGCAGTACCTACAGTACTAGCACAAAAGAAGGATGGGGAATGGTGGATGTGTATAGATTCTAGTGCCATCAACAAGATCACCCTCAAGCATAGATTTACCTTGCCAAGAATGGATGACATTATGGATTGTTTGAGTTGAGCTGAGTACTTCACAAAGATAGATCTGAAGAGTGGATATCACTAGATCTGTATTAGAGAAGGAGATGAATGGAAGACAACCTTCAAAACCAAGGAGGGCTTGTACGAGTGGTTAGTCATGCATTTTGGGTTTTCCAATACACCGAGCACATTTATGCTACTTATGAATGAGGTATTAAAAGAATTTTTAGGAAAAAATATTATTGTTTATTTGGATGATATTCTGATTTTCAGTCTAAGACATTGGAGGAGCACTTGATGCATATCCAAAGAGTTTTTGAGAAGCTAAGGGATGAGAAGTTGATTAATTTGAAGAAATATAGTTTTGTGAAGAGAGAGTTGGTGTATTTGGGATTTGTTGTCTCAGTAGAGGGTCTCAAAATGGATCGAGAGAAGGTGAGAGCTATCATTGAATGGCCTACCCCAAGGAGTGTTACAGTGGTAAGATCATTTCATGGTCTAGTGAGTTTTTACAAAAAAATTATTAAGAATTTTAGTAGTATTTGTGCACCTCTGACTAAAGCAATGAGAGGGGATAGAAAAGAGCTTAAGTGGACTATAGGAGTAGCCAAAATTTTTGACATGTTGAAGAAAGTTACTAAGCAACCTGTTTTGGCACTTCCAAATTTCAATAAGGTTTTTTAGGTAGATTGTGATGCTAGTGGCATTGCCATAAGAGTTGTTTTGAGCCAAGAAGGTAAGTTTGTTGCCTATTTTAGTGAGAAGTTAAATGATGCTAAGAAGAAATATTATGTCTATGATTAAGAGTTTTATGCTATAGTTCAAGCTTTGAGGAAATGGAGACATTATTTGTTGCCAAAAGAATTTGTTTTATATACTAATCACCAGGCTTTGCAGGAACTCAATAGTCAAGGAAAGTTGAATCAAAGACACTTAAAATGGGTTGAGTTTTTTGTAGAGTTATACTTTTGTTTTGAAGCACAAGAGTGGAAGGTCAAATAGAGTTGCAAATTCCTTAAGTAGAAGGAAAAATTTGTTGATAGAGATGAACATAGAGGTTGTTGGGTTCAGTGAACTCAAGAGTTTGTATCCAGAAGATCCAGACTTTGCAGAAGCTTGGAAGGCTTGTTTGGAACCTGTTGCATTGGATAGGACAAGATGATTGGATTTCTTAATCCAATTGTGGATTCCAAGGAGTTCTATGAGAGAGAATCTAATTAAGGAGAAGCATAGTGGAGGATTGGCTGGACATTTTGGTTGAGATAAAACCATTGCTCTTGTCAATGAGAATTATTATTGGCCACAATTACAACAAGATGTGAAGAAGTTTGTAAAAATTTGCAGAGTATGTTAGATGGCAAAAGGAACAAGTCAGAATACTGGATTAAATCAGCCATTACCTGTACTTGAGAAACCGTGGGAGGATATTAGCATGAATTTTGTTCTTGGCTTGCCAAGGACATAGAGAGGGAATGACTCCATATTTGTGGTGGTGGATAGATTTTCAAAGATGGCACATTTCATTCTGTGGCATAAGACCAGTGATGTTCATGTTGCAAAGTTGTTTTTCAGAGAGGTGGTGAGACTACATGGTCTACCAAACAGTATAGTTTCAAACAGAGATACCAAATTTGTTGGTTATTTCTAGAGGACATTATGGAAGAAGTTGAAGATAGATTTGAAGTTTACTTATACACACCATCCATATACTGATGGACAAATAGAGGTGGTGAATAGGAGTTTAGGTAACCTACTACGATGCTTAGTTGGAGATAATCCTGAGGGATAGGATTTGATTATACCACAGAAAAAATTTTCTTACAACAATTTTGTCAATAGGAGCACTGGTAATCACCATTCCAAATTATATATGAGAGTAGTTCAAGAATTTATTTTGAACTAAGAAAGATGGATATGGGGGAGAAGAGTAGTACTGAGGCTGAAGATTTTGCTGAGCACCTGAAGAATTTTCATGAAGAGGTGAAGAAACATATCAATAAGATGAACTCACAATATAAGGCTCAGGCAGATTAGAAAAGGAGATATAAGGAGTTCTAGGTAGGAGATGAAGTCATGGTTCATTTGTGCAAGGAAAGGTTTCTAGTTGGTACATACAACAAGTTAAAGATGAAGAAGTTTGGACCATGCAAGATCTTGAAGAAGCATGATTCAAGAAATGCTTATGAGGTAGAGTTGCCTAGTGGAATAAACATTTCTCTTATATTCAACATTGTTGATTTGACATAGTATCATGAAGGTGATATAGAGGAGGGGCTAATAAATGAACATTTAAGAATTCCAACACCTACTTCAGAGAAGGAAGAGATAGAATAAATCCTGGATAGTCGTGTGGGTAGAAGCACAAGAAACATGCAATATGCAGAGTAATTAGTGAAATGGAGAGGAAGGAATGTTGAAGATTCATAATAGTTATCTGGGGCTGAGGTTAACCATCTTGGTTTCCCTCTAACTCCTGAGAAGTGACAGGGTCACTTTTCAAATTACCCTGGTTGTTTGATGCAGGAGCATCCAGTGGTGTTAGAAACCAAGATCTAAAATGCAAACCAAAAAATAACCTTCCACAAAAGAGAAAATCAGAAAAAGTAAGAGTTTTGCAAAAGATGTGTAAAATAATATTATTTAGGAATTCATAATTACATGAGATAATTTGCTTTATAAAAGAAAAGTATAAAAGAAAAGTATGCATAACCCTAATCTTATCTTGAGCAACAAGATAGCTCAACAAGATAAGGATGAGAATAATTAACCTAGGAATTAAAATATTACCTAAGAAAAGTTATGCAAGTGTAATTAAATATTAATTACACTAACACCCCCCCATAAGTGCAACTTAGGGAGACTAAAAAGGCATGCACCTAAAACTAAGATGAATGCAAGAAAGCATGAATGGGTCCCGGTAACAAGGCTTGATTAGGTACCCATGTACAAATGCAATAATGAGGTAGAGAAGGAAAACCCAGTGGGAAAAAACCCCCCTACAATGAGATGACTACTACAAAGAAGCACTGAAAGAACACTAGGGAGTAACACTAGAACCACAATCCGACAAGCAAGGAAAGATAATTTTGTCTACAAGAAACCAAATCAAAATCATAATAATGCGACAGTAGACCTGATGCCATAGAATACTGGAAAACTCACAAACTGGAACAACCTTGGAATCCATAAATAAATAGTAGATGAAATGATGATAGAATCTAGAAACCATGTATCTCAATGCCAATACCAAACTGTGACTAAAACTCTTTCATGGGAACAAGTACCATAAAGACTCTAGAACAAAAACCATAAAAACATGGCCCTCAAACTGAGAAGGATCTGAACCAATGCAGATCAATAACCATAAAATCTCAATCTAAAGTGTGAACTGATGTGAATCTGATATGTGTCAACCTAGAGCAAAAATGTGACCAAAAGAAACTAAGAAACCAAATATAACCCATGCGATTTTCCATCAAAACAAGATGAAGATCAAAGTGCATGAATACTCTAATCAAATTATTATATAAGAAACCCCCCTGATGAAACTTTATCTCAGTTCATTTATTACAATAACCCAATGATTGTAAAATGAGAGAATGAAAACATGCATAAAAAATAAATAAAAATAGACCCCATATCTGTGTAGAGGACTAAACCATATTTCCAATGCCACAAGAATGATGAAAAAAGGATCACCGAGTCAAAAGATAGGCCCTCCAAAGCAAAAAAAATTCATCTGAGTTCAAGGATCTGAAAAATAAATATGGAGAAAAATCAGAAGAAGCTACCTTCACCAATGGATCAACATCAGAATCATCTTTCCAATGGTATCTCATTTGTGAAAAAAGAACACCGTACGCAAAAGTTACGCCCGATTTTGTAAAACTGCTCCAAAAAGGCCAATCTGGCCTACAAGCTACCTTGGGGGCTAAAAAAAATAAGCCCCTAGTCCTATGTGCGACCAGGGGCTAGCAGACTGGGAGCTAGGGAAGAGCCCCTAGTCATACATATGACCACCAGTTCTACTGAGGGACCGGATGGGGGCTAGGTGCATAGCACCCAGTCCCCCATACAACCAAGGCCGATTGCAGAAGGGCCCACGAGGGTTGGGCGGAGAGCCTAGTCCTCCATAGGACTATGGCTGCAAACTCTAAAGCCATTAGGCACTGGCAGAGGAGATCGGTGATGATTGCATGGGGGAACCGCCCAGTGGCCATCGCTCCTGGTGGCCGTCAAGTGGCATAGCGGTGGACAAATCATGTTGAACTGCAAACGCCGGCGATTCAACAAAAAATTGAATTTTTTGAATTTTTTTCAAAAAACGTGCCTCAAGGAGCATGTTGGGGAGGCCATACGGCCTCCCTGGAAATTTTTTTTGCCTTCCAGAGCAACTGCTCAAAAATCGACAAAACAAAGGGAATTCTTAGGGTTTTTGGCCTTCGCGAACGCAATAGTGACCTTCGTTTGTACCCAAAATGCTCTGATAAATCGGCTACCTCCAGAGCTTCCAAAAAATCTCTCAACTTGAAACCCTCATGGATCTAGCAAACAATAGCCAAAATTAGAAAAATAAAAGTCAATCTTGACTTTTTCCAGTGCTCTGAATCCAATGGTGAAGCCTGATTTGATCCAAAACACTGCATAGATGAACTCAAGGCATGATACCCTCAAGGAATCCTAAACAAACTCTGCAATGATTTTTTCAAAAAATTTGAGAAGGGGTTGCAAATCAAGGCTTTGATACCATGTTAGAAACCAAGATCTGAAATGCAAACCAGAAAATAACCTTCCACAGAAGAGAAAATCAGAAAAAATAAGAGTTTTGCAAAAGATGTGCAAAATAATATTATTCAGGAATTCATAATTACATGAGATAATTTGCTTTATAAAAGCAAAGTATGCATAACCCTAATCTTATCTTGAGCAACAAGATAAGGATGAGAATAATTAACCTAGGAATTAAAATATTGCCTAAATAAAGCTATGCAAGTTTAATTAAATATTAATTACACTAACATTTTCTTTAGTTGTTTTGAGTCCCATGATGGCACTTAGGGGATATAAGACTATCAGGCATCAAAAATAGTGAAAAATGAGCACTTCCTAGTTTTAGTAAGTTAGTCAAAATAGCCTCATACAGACATGAAAATTTACCCCAAGGAGCAAAGAAAAAAAAAAATTGGTCGTGAAAGAATCACCTCAATAACCTACACAGTTTGGGAGAAATTAAAGTTTCCATCCTAGAAAATCTTTCCAATACAACTTCAAATTCACATATAGAACTTTGAAGACCCCGAAACAGCTCAAAAAATGGCCAAACCAACCTACGGTCAATTCATGTGTTGTAGAGATAGTCGAGAGCTTTCCAACGATATTTAATAATAGCAAATCAAACACTCGAATCAAAAGTTATGGCCCAATGAAGTTGGACCTCTAAAAAGTGAATAAATTCATAAAAATTTCTTCCTAGGCCAGAAATCAAACAGCTTGACTTTTGGCACCAAAAAAAAGAAGGGGAAATTTGATCTTTCTAGAACATTCTAGGGTGGTTATTAGGGAAAATAAAAAGGGTTAAGTGGGGGTTGTTGACAGTGGCCCTAATAGTGCAGATTGCAGTTCTAAATAGTAGATTTTCTTTCTAGAGTTGATTTTGTTGTAATGAATCAAACCCATAAGACTGTAGCATGTAAGCTTTGAATCTATAATTTCATTTTCTAAAAATAATTGAAAGTAAGTCAATTTTTTGTCTCGCATCTTTTGTGTTGGTATCTGTTGTGATTTCTATGGGTTTGGGCGATGTGTCCCTCATCTATATATATATATACATGTATATATGCACAAATATATATATATATATAATAAAAATGCTAGTTAATGTGTACAATTATATTGAATATAAAGGATTCTAATAAATGATTAAACATGCTTATATCAATTTGTTGAATGAACAAGAGACAAATAATATAAATGACAAATATAAACCCTAAGAAGTAAACGAAAATAATAAATGAAAAAATAGTTTATATGTGTGTATGTGTGTGTGTGTGTGAACCCCAACCCTAATACCTGTAAAACAATAAGAAGAAACACAATAGATGGTGAAATGCAAGCGAGAACAAGGACTCCCCATGAAATCCATTTACAAATCTTAAGTTAGGAAAAGAGATGAATAACACAATAAGAAAACAATAAAATTGAAATTGAATCCTAATTAAACTAGCAAACTCATCATCCCATGGGGGAATTGGTGCCAATTTGATGTGAAAATTGACCCTTTCCCTATTCCTATGATGCAAGCTTGATGAATGTTGATGAATTATCCACTTTGATGAAGGATGGTGAGTGCTCCAATGGAAAAATCTGCATAACCTAGCTAAGATTCAATGATAATGGATAGAATTTGCTAAATATTTGAGCATAGTAAGTTTAATCAAATTGTGGATGATAAAATGAGGAGATTAGCCTCTTATTTATAGAATGCCAAGATGGATGAATGTCCAAAATAGAGCAATGTGGGACTAACATTCAACCAATGGCAAGATGCCACTTGTCAACCTGAGTGGATGGAGGATGTGCAAGTTTTGAGGATTGTGCCAATAAATGCCTATTTTTGAATTTTGAATTTGTTGAAATTACATGCAAGATGGAAGAAAGAATGCATTGAATGCCACTTGGCTCAAGGAAAAGGACATTTAAGAGAGATTTAATGCCTTGTTGGATGTACATGTCAACTTGGATTTTGAATTCAAATTGAAGAATATTCCCAAAAGATGCGTTGTTGAGGAAAATAGATATTTAATAAATCAATTAAATCTATTTTCATGTGCAAGTGGTAAAAGTTGGAGGATGGGACATGAGGATAGATTAAATTAATCAAAGTTAATTAATTTAAAGAAGGGGGTTAAATGATATGTGACCTATTTGACTTAAATTTGTGGATTTTCTTAATAAAATATGAAAAGAATGTGACAAGGGATTAATTAAATAAAGATTTTGATTTATTTAATTAAAAGAGATGATGTTAGATTAAACTAAATCAGGTTTTAATTTATTTAATTTAATAGATAGACTTTAGAGATTTAATCAAATAAAATTAATTATTTAATTAAATCAGATAATTAGATCAAAATGGTTAATTTAATTATTGAGAAGAGGTGACTTAATTAGATAACTAATTTATTCAATTAAGAGAGGAATATTGATGAATTTAATCAGATAAAAGTATTTGATTAAATGGTTAGACCGAAGGATGATTCAGGACAAAACGATGTTAGTAGTCAGGATCAGATGCATAATATCAATTGGTACATTTTACATGTCTACATTTTTCCCCTCTTTGAAGAAATGCACTTGTTACGTCAGTTCAAAGAATAAACGATCTCGATCAAAGCCAATTTTTTTAAAAAAAAATCTTGCCCCACTGCTGCCCGGTGAGAGAAAACATGCCAATATATTGCCCCCTCGAGAGATTGGACGAAAATTCTAATTTTTGGGTGATCTCATGAAAAAAAGAGGACAAGGTGCCCGACAGGTCCACAAAGGCTCCACGAGGCCAAAAACATGTCTAAACACAATAAGATGATGTAAAATAGGCCTCAACTAGACAAAAATAGGCTCAAGGGTTCAAAACCCTAGCAGGATAGCCAATTAGAGTGAAAAAACCCTAATTTTCAAGCTTAAAAAGGCTCTGAGGGGTTACTCTCAATTCATTTTCACACACAACCATCTAGCAACCTTGAGATTTGAGCTCTGACCTCCTAACGATATGGTGCAACAATAGCTCCCGATGCACATTTCTGACTGAGTCTAGACATACCAACGGCCACCCGACATTGGGACACCGGTAAGTGATACATACTTTAGCTTTACTTTTCATTTTTTAGCATTCATTTATTGCTTTCAAAGTTAGTCATTCTACAGTAGTGCTATATAGTGCTACTCAAAAATCAAACTGTGTCGCTCGGTGTTAGATTGCACCATGGCGGTGGAGTTTGGAGTTTGAAAATAAATTCCAAACTCCAACACTAAGGTCATGGCCAGCGTGGTCATTTCCAAAGTGCGACGTGACAGTGCGTTAATGACAGGAATATTTTCAAACTATGCCGCTTGGAAGGAAAGTGCATCGCAGTGGTGCATTTTCAATATTTTGTGCCCCAGCGTCATAGTTTGATAAAAATCAAACTGCGACACCTTCATGGATAGTGACACTGGAGTGGTTTCTTGGACGCCCGACAAAAAAAATTCAAATTTTTTAACATGACTACGAGACATGGGGTTGTGGTACATCGCCTACGTAGTGCCCGTTCGCACCCACCTTGGGATGATGTCAACGCTTGCCGAGAGATGGCACAGCGAGACCTCTTCTTTCCACCTTCCCACCAGCGAGGCCACCGTCACCTTGGAGGACATTTGGTGCATCTTGAGATTGCCAATTCATGGTTGGCGCATCATTTTTGATATAGATGAGGGGTGGAATGCCTATCACACAGTCCTTGCCACAAAGGACATTATCATTTGCGAGGAGCAGATCAAGCTTGAGCGTCATAGGACTTTGGCCCCTCCCTTCCACTTGGTTGTTGTGGTGATTATTTTGGGTCTCATTGCCCTAAATCGACAAGGCTAGTACTTCAGTCCTGGTTGGGGACTCTGCTAGGAGTGCATGGTGATGCGTGACAGGCCTACTCATTTTGCTTGGGGGCCGATTCTTCTTGCGTCACTGTACAGAGATCTCCACGAGTAAGTCTACCTGGATGGCAAAGCACTCGAAACAAGAATCACACTCCTCCACGTATGGGTGTGAGAGCACATTGTTGTCTTTCAGCTATAGGTTGTTGCAGTTCCAATGGGGCCTAATGATCCCCTTGTATGGTACTATAAAGGTGGTGTGTCCTTCACACACACAGGGGAGCACGAGATTCCCTATTGGAGGAGGGTTCTATATGAGATGTAGGTGTTTACATGGCATTCATACCTTGGTTGGCCCGAATGGGCCGACGATGCACATCAGATTTTCTATTCCCGCCAGGACCGCTTCATGCAAGGACGAGAGCACACGATGATAGAGAGATATCTTCCCAGGCGCATTCAGTGCCAGTTTGGTGAGCCTCAAGATTGACCAGACGATGATTATGTGGTCATATTTTCCTACACTAGGTCACAGGTTTCATGGGGGTGATACATTCCTACTTCTGAGGCCGTGGACAACTTTAGACATTTGGTGGCTCCACCATGGGCCTATGATCAGGAGCTTGTAGATCCAAGCATCACACAAGCATACATGGGTTGGTTCTGGCCTCCCCTACGTTTGATAGTTCCAGGAGCAATCCCCAATCGGCGGAGGATGAGAGGTAGAGGGGGAGGATGAGGACGAAGAGACGGTGTATGACAGGACCAGTCGACCGGGCCTCCAGTTCAACTGGTTCATCCAGTTCAGGCCGATGTGCAAATGCATGATCAACAACAGGTGTCGGCTAGGCAGCAGAGGCAGGCAGGTGCACCACCACAGGCTGGGGGCAAGGATCAGCCTTAGCTACAGCCTCCACGAGCACAACTAGTAGGGTATTTGGATCCCCAAGATACATTGATTGCACAGCTGCAAGCCTAGGTGCAGACTTTGACAGGGGAGAGAGATTAGGTGCAGACTGAGAGGGACCAGGTCAAGGCTGAGAGGGACCAAGCCATACTGCAGAGATAGGTCACAGAGTTACAGGAGGTCGCAGAGATGGGCCAAAGATAGTAGTTGGAGAGAATGGCAGCCTCCTCCTCTTAGAGCACAGTGTCCATTAGGTCCTACAGGGAGTCTGTTCGGGAGGAAGATTATTACCACATGCACTATCATCAGGTTGTACCTAGAGTACTTGTAGTAGACCAGCCACAAACCAACACAGGGCCACGGTGATAGGGGTGAGGGCAACAGATAGGAGGGTTAGGTCTCCTTTTGATCGAGATGACACTTTTTGTGCCTATGGGCTCCTTTTTGATAGCCTAATGGACCTTTTTGTATTGATTGACATATATGTACAATGATCCGATTATTTTGTACTATGACAGTTATTTGATGATGATATATATATGAGATGATGATTTTGATGTGATGTGATGTGATGTGTATGATTTATTTATGTATGTATGGATGATTCTATTTCTATATGCTATTGCAATGATGTTATGGTGTTATATGATGTATTTATGGATGCATTTATTTCTGATGATATATGCATTATGTAATGATTATGACTAACATATATATATTATGTTGTTGACTTATGATATGCAGATGTATTTATGTGATGCGTAATGATGTTGCAATCTATATGATGATTTGAAATGATATGATATGTAATATGCAATATGCAAAATGATATGTAAATGATCTATGGTGTATATGTGAAATGATGTGAATCATGCTTATATATGAAATGATTATGGATGGATGTATGCTTTGCATGTAATGGATTTTTGTGTTTCTATTTATGCTTATAATGATGTGGAATGATTTATGCAATGAAATGCAAAAAAGTGATTTGTGATGCTATTTATGAGATGATATGGATGATTAGTGGATGATATAATGCAATGTAAATGCAATGGTTGTGTTTTATATGATGTGTATTGATGATGCAAATGAGATGGTTTTCTAAGATGCTTAGAATAACAAATATTTTTATCCTAAACATGTTAAATGATAATGTAATGTATGTGATGCATTTACTGTGATATGATGTAATTTATGAAATGATATGTTGATGTTTTAAGCAAAATGAATGTAATGTGTGAGATGAATTTATGATGTTATGTGGGTATGTATGCAATGGATTATCTATAATGCTTATGTATTTATTATGTATGATTATGCAGTAGGTGGTAATGTGAAATGGTTATGAAATGTTTATGCAAATGAATGTTATGTGATGATTTATGTGATGAATGCAATGTGATGAAAAAAAGTGGATGCAATGTAATAAAAAATGGATATTCTTATCTATGAAAAATTCTTCTAATAACATACTTATATGATGATGAAAATGCAATGCATGTGTTTCCTGTATGATATGTTTATGCAATATGCTAATGATTTGTGGATGCAGGATCGATGACGATGATGATGGTAATGATGATCAACTGTCATAGTACCTTGTTAGTGCGATGAGCAAGAAGGAATGAAAGAGAAGAAGTCACTTCAACAAGACACAAGATGATGAAATATGCAAATGATGATGATTGCTTGCCAAGGAGTTAGGATTTTCAAAGGGCCAATTTTCTTATGTTTGATGAAACATGTGGTACGATGCATCAAGGTATAGAGAATTAGGATGGCGTTGCACCTAGTGTGATGGACTTTGACTTGACAGACAAATAGGAGTATCCTTGTTCACACCTGACATACAGAAACCTTGCTAGGATGCACTTTAGAAGTTTCAAACACCTTGGACCAAAACACAAAAAGGTATAACCTATCAATGCAATAGTCAAAAAGTTGCCCAAAAATTCCTCCATACATACCTAACAAAGCAAGCGTTCGCCAAGGTTATATTACAAGAACGTCCAACAAGCATAGTAGACAAAAGATAATGATTGTTGCCCCATTCCTATTTCTTTAAATCCTCTATTCAGATATCATCGAGAAGTCCTTGGAATGAGCGCAATAAGTTAAAAGATAAAGACAAAGTAAACAAACAAGTTGATGTTCTTCAATACTACTAACCAAAAGGGGATGTGCTTTTAAAGATAAGAACTGAAACTATTGCCAAAAGATAATGCAAATTGTAGGAAGGATACATCCTAGGTCATGTTAGTGGATGGTGTCACGTCATTTCATTTATCCTAAGTGTTCTTTCAAATGATTGATATGGGACCAAATGGATGATAGGTTATCGACACAAAGAGTTGACCAACTTACTTACATATTGACTTAGACCTAAGACTTGTCGTTTTGAGTTTTCACTTTTCACTTGCTAGACTTGTTTCTGATTATCTTACCAAAGATTGAGGATGGCGATCGTTTATTATGAGTGATGTTATTGTAAGTGTAAACGAGATAAGATAGATGAATTTTTTCAAATATTTGGATGTTTTTGGAGATTTTGCAATGTTTTGAGGCTATTTTTGGTATTTTTTGGAGATTTTCAAATGTTTTGATTTTTGATTTTCCAATGTTTTGGGGTTTTCTGAGATTTTGACCAAGAGACTAACCTAAAGACCTATCCTAGGGGCCTCGTGGGCTAATCAACAGATTAGCCTTGCCTACGTTATACACACAGAGACCACGTAGTTTGATTGATGACTTGACTGATTTATAGATGATGATATACATGATGAGATGTCAGTTTATTATGACAGACTCCTAAAGGACTGACCTAAGTGTCTCGTGGGATGATCAAAGATCAACCTTTCCTACGTTCAAGGCTCAAAGACCTATAGTTCGACTGACGACTTTGTTTTTGACTTTTTGACTTATTTTTGGGATTTTGATATGTTTTAGTGTTTTTGGATTTTGTGCTTTTTCGATATTTTTAGATTTTCTGATGTTTTGATGTTTTTGGATTTTCTAATTTTTTGGACTTTTAAGAATATACACGAATCCAATCCATTGAGAACATGCCCCCAACGTGATCTAATAGACTACTCTGATAAAGGGAGGACAAATTGACCTTGAGGATGGGCTGAGTAGTACTAGGAGGGATCATGATACAAACACAAGACCAAGCTATGGTGCATATGTAAAATGAATGGGTAATGGATGGAGATCTAAATGTGATGGATGATGGAAACGTAATGGATGGATGATGTAGAACAAGCCGTAAAGATCCTGGTGGATGGAAAGTGCTTATTTACACAAGGCACTTGTTTTCCAGGTTTTCACCAAGGTACTTGCCCAAAGTGCCACCGAAGTGGTTTTCACTAGAGGATGATTTTTCTCTTTACTATTTTTTATCCTTTTTCTAATTTATTTTTTTGGATTTTTCTTTTTGGTTGCCACCAACATGCCTGTTTGCTAGGTTTTTGCCAAAGTAACCATTTTTTCAGGACATTTTCTAATTTTTTGATTTTTTGGTTCTATACCCCAAAAGATTTAGGCATCAAACTTTTTGAGATGAGAGCTATTCATGGGATCTTGCAGAGGTTCCCCTTCGGGTGTTGATAACTGATATGCCCCCGACTTATAACTTGTTGTGATGAAAAATGGTCCCAACCAATTGGATTCAAATTTTCCTTTGCTGCTTGGATTTGGTACATTCTTCTAATTCTCCTTTAATACTAGTTCTCTGACTTGGAAAGTCCTTTTGATTTTCTTACTATAGCTCCTTTTGAGTCTATTCTAATAGACTTGCAAATGATTCAAAAAGTCTATACGTCATTCATCCAGTAGCTCTAGCTCATTCAATCTTGATACTCGGTACTCTTCATCCATGATGAGGTTTTATAGTGATATCCTAAGTGATGGGAGCTTGATCTCAATGGGGAGTATTGCTTCTGATCTGTAGACCAAGGAGAAAGGGGTGGCGCTGGTGGGTGTGCAGATGTTGGTTCGGTAGGCCCAGAGGGTGGGATTAAGCTGCAGATGTCAGTCATGACCTACATCATTGACTGTTTTCTTGAGAATTTTTAGAATGGTCTTGTTTGTAGCTTCTGCTTGGCCATTGCCTTGGGGATAGTATGGGTTAGAGAGGCGATGTTGGATTTTTAATTTTTTGCATAAGTCACAGACTTTTGATTCTTAAATGGTGTACTATTATCTGAGATAATGGCTTGTAGAACACCATAGCGGCAAATGAGATAGTTCAAGATGAACTTTGAAATCTGCTTCCCAATTATATACATCATTGGTATGGCTTCCACCCACTTCGTAAAGTACTTCGTGGTGGTTATGATGAATTTGTGTCCATTAGATGAAGTGGGCATGATTTTTCCAATGAGATCAATTCCCCATTGTGAAAAGGGCCATGGTGTGATGATGGGATGAAGTCCTTGAGCTGGAGGATGGATGAGGTCCCCATGTTGCTGACATTGTAGACACCTTCTGGCATAGTCATGTGCCTCTCTTTCCATTTGTTGATGGTGTTTCCTGCACAACAACAACTCAGACAGAAAATGATATTCTATCTCTCTTGAAAGATAATCTTCAACAATAAATTGTTGAAAATCACCCCAAGGTCTCTCGGGTGTCAGGTCATGAAAATGCATAAACAACTCAGATAATATGTGAAAATGTTGGTAATCACAAGGGGCCTTACAAATGAACAATGTTGAAAGTGAATTTTCATCGGATGCAACAATACAGTGATGCTTTCAATCCTAAAACTAACCCAGATTCAAAATAAACAGCAAAAGAGATAAGGGTTTAGAGAAATTCTATTCTATTCTACTTCTAAGACTAATAATGCAAATGATAAACACTTGAAATGGACCAATCCCAACGAAACCAATCTCTGCTTGACCAAGATTAATCTAAAATCTTACAGAAATAGTGCAATCTTCTAAGGTTTTAAAGATTTTCAGATCATGAACATTCACCCAAGATAACCCAATTGCAATTGAAATGAATAAATCCTCATAATTGAACCAAGCACAATGAATATAAAGGTCCAGGCTAACTTTGCAAAGCAGCTAACAATCAGCTAGCTGCAAAAAGTATGGACCAGGGATTGCTGCAAACACTTCAAACATTAAATCATAAACACCATTGAATCAAATCTAAATCTAAATCTAACAACCTCGAGCAATTTGAAAGATAGAATCATAAGAACCATGCAAGATAAGTCAACACAAAAGAGATCACTAGAAAATCACAATGCCAGCAATTTAAAAGGAAACTTTCCATTTTCATAATTTTTTCCATTTTTGGAAATTTTATTTTCAAAATCTTTTCAAGAAATTTTCATTTTCATGAACATTTTTTAAAAAATTCCATTTTTGGAAAAAATAATTATTTTTGAAAAAAATTTCATTTCAGGAAACCAGACCAAGGGGAAAATCTGAGAAAATCCAGGTCAAACGGATTTTACTAAATAAGGCAAAAATTTCAACAATAGATCATCAAAACGAACCAAGAATGCGTATAGCATCGTGTAATATATCAAATTAAGCATGGGGTGTTGAGCATTTATCATCAAATTCATAAATTTAATCTAGTATTTCAATTTGCACAGAGCCTGGCAAAAAATCCAGAAAAATCTAGGTGGACAGAATTTTTGCGGATGGCATAAAGTTCTGGACCTTTGGCATATTCCAGAAAACTAAAGAAATTCGGGAAAATCCAGGTTGGGCAGAAAATTCTGAACGCAGGCAAAAACCCGGACTTCGCTCGAATCCAGAATTTTCATGGAAATCGGGAAAATCCAGATGGACCGGAAAATCCTAGACTAGGCTAAAAACCTGGATTTTTTCATAGAGCCGGTCTTTGAGCAGAATTCGGGAAAATCCGGACGAACCGAAAAATCCTGGATTGGGGTAAAAACCCGAATTTTGCTCAGAACTTAGTTTTTTCAAAGTGCAACTTGGGGAAATCATTTGGGCAAGCAAGATGAACATCTCAGATCATCCAAAGGCAACCAAATCAATAAAATTAAGGGGTCAAAAGATAGAGTAAGAAGAGGGTCCCCACATTCAGTGGGGCGTGTGTGCAAAACTGCACAACACCATTGTGGGCCAATAATACCCCATCCTCAAAAATTTCTTTGCTATAGTCATTCCACTCAATTGTGAACCACAGATATCGTTATGTACTTCAGTTAGAGCAGCCAATGCCTCCTCAACGTTTAAGCAGCGTAGTAGGGTTCCTTCTATGCTTCTACGATATACAGTATCTCCTGGGATGACAAATTAGGATGCCTTTTTGACAAAGGTTCATTTTAGGTTTGAGGGTAAGTCGGCGGGTATGACTCCTATTCAAAGGTATGTATAAATGTCGTGGTTCCAAGGATCATTGGGAACAATGATTTTGCGCACGAATTTTGATTCTGGTACCTCAAATGCGGGCACGAGAAGCTGCTCTATCAGGAATTCATATTTTGGAACGTTGTGGGGGATGTCCAGTAAGGATTCAATTGTTGCCATGGCGTCTGTTGCTCTATTGTTCGCTCTAGGAATCTGCTTAAATGTGATTTCAATGAAGGATTATTTGACTAGAGTCTCCACCAATTTCTTGTATGGAGTGAGGTTATCATCTTTGGTCTGGTATTCATCATTCACTTGATTTATTATCAATTGGGATTCTCCATATACTCTGAGAGCTATAATGTTCCACTGCACTGCTATTCTGAGACCTATGGTTAAAGCCTCATATTCTACAATGTTATTGGTGCAGGGAAACGCCAGTTTGTAGGACCTTGGTATGCAATCCCCTTGTGGGGTGATAAAGAAAATGACAGCTCCTGATCCATGCTATGTGTATGAACCATCAAAGTATAGTTTCCAGTGGTCAGCTACGTTGAGATTGAAAATAGATTCATCTGGAAACTCTGAAATGAGAGGATTCTCTGAATAGATTGGTGCTTCTGCAAGTTGATCTATGATGATTTGGCCTTTGATTGCTTTCTGCTCCACATATTCAATGTCGTATTCTGACAGTATCATCACCCATTTGGCCATTCTTCCCATGAGCATTGCTTTTGACAATAAGTACTTGAGAGGGTCAATTTTGGCGATGAGTTTTATTTTGTGTGCCAACATGTAATGTTAGAATTTTTGTGATGCAAATACTACTGCTAGGCATGCTTTCTCTATGAATGAGTAGTTTAGCTCATGCCCAACCATTATTCTGCTGATGTAATAGATATCTCTTTCTATTCCATTTTTGTCATGTTGAGCTAGGAGAGCCCCAAGGGTTGCTTTTGTTGCTGATATGTAGAGAATTAATGGTTTTCTTGGGATTGGTGGAATTAAGACCGGTGGTGTCAGTAGATATTCTTTGATTTTATTAAATGTCTCTTCACACTTGGTATCCCATTTGTACACTACTCCCTTATGAAGTAGGTGAGAGTATGGGTTTTGTTTGTCCGCCAACTGTGTTATGAATCTTCGAATGGATTGGAGCCTGCCTTGGAGACCTCTCAATTGCTTTAATTTTTTTGGTGCCTCCATTTCAAGGATTGCTTTTACCTTTGCTGGATCTACCTCAATACCTCTCATTGACAGTATATATCCTAGAAACTTTCCTGATTGTACATTGAAGATGCACTTCTTTGGGTTTAATCTGACCTTGTACTCCTCTAGCCTGTCAAAAATGGCACTTAGGGTTGCCATGTGATCTTTTCTCTTTCTGGACTTGGCTAGAATATCATCAACATGATCTTCAACAGCCGTATGGATCATGTCATGGCCTTTTGGTATGTTGCTCCTGCATTCTTTAAGCCAAATGGCATCATATTCCAGTAGTAAGTCCCCCATGGACAAGTGAAGGCTATTTTATGTTAGTCTTCTTTGGCTATCATGATCTGATTGTACCCTAAGAATCCATCCATTAGTGATAGCATTTCATGTTCGGCTGTCATGTCTAATATCATGTCAATGTTTGGAAGTGGGAAGTCATCTTTCGGACATGCTTTATTCAAGTCTCTGAAGTCTGTGTAGATTCTAATGCCCCCATCAGGTTTTGAGACAGGTACCAAGTTTGACACCCATTCTGGATAATCTATTGGTCGGATGAATCCTACATCTAATAGTTTTTTTAGCTCCATTTTGATTAATAAGGTGATCTGAGGGTGCATTTTTTGAAGCTTTTGTTTAACAGGATTTGCTTCTGGATATATTGCTAAGTGGTGAACCATGATCTCTAGATCAAGCCCTGGCATGTCAGCATAGCTCCATGTGAAGTTTATATGTCTCTCTCTTAGGAAGGCTACTAGGATCTCTTGTTCCTTTGACAGTAATGACTCTGCATAGAATGTGATGTGTGGAGTTTCCTTTATTCCTAGATTGACCGGATTGCACCTTCCTGCCAAGACTGCTAATTTTTCTTAATGAAGAGCTCTAAAAGGAAGATTGAATCCCCCCTCCTTGGGTGCCTCAGAGAGGTTTTCACCATTGGATGTGTCCTTTCTTTTTACTTTTTTCTTGTCGGAGAGTGCCATAGTGTGGTTTTCACTCAAGAACTTAGATATTATTCTTAATTTTTCACTTTTGCGACTGAGGGATTCAATCGTTTCCCCATAATAGGCATGTGTATCTAGCTCCATTATGAACCCTTCTTTGTGATCCCCACATGGAATGTTATCTTGTAGTCCCATGAATTATGAGAGCACTTCATCATTTTTGAATGTATCGAGAATTGGTGCTCCTCGTTGGTCGTAGTCAATGAGTTAGGGGTACACTAGGCGGATTTCATGATTTTGGTGATCTGATTCAAAAGATAGGGTGCTTATCATGAAAAGAGTGGTATCCTCAAATAGCCTAGGTAAGTTGGTCATGGGATCCTCATCATCACTACTACTATAGACGTCGATTATGTCAAATGTGAAGTTATCTATGACACGACCTGTAGATACTAGTAAGCGTAGTTTAGCTACGGTTGGTTGAGGATTATTAACCCTTCTAACTAGAGGGCTTCGGCCACGTATGGTTATACTTAGAGGGGTACATCCAAGGCCAAGATTTGTTATCGTTTGTGTCTTCAGAATGATAGGTATTATAAGCCCATTGTCATTTTTCCTAGGTCTTTGATTTTTGTCATAGCCCATTACGAGCATCATTTGTAGACCCTTTCTTCTGTCATCCATTGGTAAATCAACTACTAGTATCTCATCTTGATATAGCATATGAGATGGATCTGCCTTAATAACTTCTTGGCCAAGATCTCCCCAACTTGTAAAGTTGGGATAGTCTTCAGGAGATGTTTGGGATGTGGAGGCTTCATTTATTTGAGGATGTCCCTATGATCTAGGAGATTATGGTAACTCTCCTACCACAAAAGAATTTTTAGGGAGCTTGTAGTTTCCACAACCATTATTTTGGATGATGACCTTAATTTCAGAGATGGTGGGAATGGTGGGAGTGGCGGGTGTCTCTATCACAAAAGTGGATGAGAGAGTGGCAGGATAATTATATGGTGTAGATGGACCCTCATCAATTTTTGGTACATGGGGCATTTTATAGTACTTTGCTTCAAGGATTTTTCAATAGGAGAAGGGTTCAAGATCTCCATGGATGGTGACTTCTTGTCCCTCATGTGTGAATTTCACACATTGATGGAAAGTTGACACTACTACCTTCATTGCATGTATCCATGGACGTCCCAGAAGGATGTTATACGGTAAGTCAAGATCTAGGACCTAAAAATTGGTTTCCATGATAGATGGCCCTACTTGAATAGGGATTTTGATTGTGCCTTGGGACACTCTTTCCTAATCATCATATGCTCTTATTGTGATACCCTTTCCTTTGTCGATAGAATCTTCTGAGATTTTTAATTGTTTGATGAGCTTGAGAGAACAAATATTCAAGCTTGCACCTCCATCCACCAAGACCCTTTTGACTTTTCTTTTTTGTACTATGAATTCTAAGTGGAGCGCACGATTGTGAGATGGTTGAGTGGGGAAATCCTGGTCAGATAATGTGAGGAGATTTGGCGTAATGATATTTCCAACCAAAGCTTGGAATTGTTCCGCATCAAGATCTACAGGGACAATGGATGAAGCCAACGCTTCTTCTAGGATTCTTTTATGAGAAGATGATATTTTTAGTAACTCCATGATGGATATTTGTGTTGGCGCTCTTTTGAGCTGATCAAGGATGTTATATCCATTAGGGACAGATCTAGATGTAGGGACTTTGTTTGGCTAGGATGATCCTGTGATGGTAACTTTTCCGCCTCTTGTGGTGACTCCACAATCGGCATGGGTGCCTTTGATGGTGATGACTGTGTAGTATTCATTTAGAGAGGCGACCACAGTTTCATACACATGATTCACGTTTGTGTGGGTTCCTTTCCCCTTATCGGTATTATTATTATTATTCCCATTATTGCCATGGTTAGGCATTAGATTCGTGTATATCTTAAGGTCTTGGTTTCCTGTTGGTTGTTCCACGTTTATAATTCTTTGATTGATGAGATCTTGAATTATTTTTTTAGCCTCATACAACTATTCGCGCTATGCCCTTTGATTTTATGGAAGTCACAAAGTTGATTCTCATTATACCAAGGAGGTTTCACATCTGGTTCTTGGTAATTCTCATAGGTGGGAGCTTTAATGAGTTTTTTGTTTATCAGCTTCTTCATGATGACTTCAAATGGTTCCCCCAGAGTAGTGTACTTTCGCTTGGGATAATTCTTGTTCCATTGGGGTGGTCCCCTTTGATCATTAAGATTGTTAATTGCCTGATTGTTGTTTAGTTGTTGTGTTGTCTGATGATTGTTTTGGTGTTGGATTTGGATTTGTGGTGTGGGTGTATTTTGGCATGGGGCATTGATGACCACTTTAGCGTCGACAACACCATCATTAGTAACATTTTTGTTCCTTTCCCACGTGCGAGGTTTATCATTGTAATTGGCAGGTGGGTGGTTGTTTTGTTGTTCGTGGTATGAAGTTGATCCTATGGGTTGTGTCATAAGGGCTCATTCGATGTTGAGCACCTTGGAGATCAACTAGTCATATGTGGTGATCCCTTGTACCTTGAGATGAAATGCCAAGAGGCCATCAAGGTTGGATATAATGGTGCAAACTTGTTCCTCGGGCATGGTCCATTTGCTCTGATTGGCCTTGGATCGCCATCGTTGTAGGAATGAAGCGGATGATTCATTATTTCCTTGTTTTAGAGCTGAGATTTCTTCTAGATTGACATCCATTGCAATATTGCATGCGTAGTTTTTAATGAATGCATTATAATTTCTTGGAATGTTTTGATGTCAGTTGGTAGGCGAGAGAACCATTCCATAGCGTGGCCAGCCAAACTCCTAGGGCATAGCCACATCAAATAGATATCGTTGTATGTGACTTCCATGCAATGAACCTGGAATTCCCTGATGTGATCTTCATGGTTTCCCATCCCACGATATTTGTCAAACTTGGGGATCTCAAATCCCTTGGGGAATGGTTTCATCACAAGGCTCCTATCAAATGGATAGGGACACAAGTTGCTTGGTGTTTTTGTGGTTCGCCCTAATTGAAGATCGAGCACTTGTTGCAAGAGCAACCTGATTTGTGTTGTTACATCATTTTGTAGATCAGGGGGTGGGATGAAGGTGTTCTGAGGTGTTTCAATTGTGGGTTGGATGGGTGGGTTGGTTGGTGTGTTATTTGATGGTATTTGCACATTTTTTCAAGCCAGGTATGCTTGCACTTGCTACTATATGAATAACACTTATTGTTGATCTTCTTGTTGTTGTTGTGCTAGGATTGCTTGTTGTTGTGTTTGTTGTTTTTGTTGTGCTAGGATTGCCTGTTGTTGTGCTTTTTGTTGTGCTTGTTGTTGGGTTTCCAATTGGGCTGCTTCTTGCTGCTCTTGATATTGTTTTATTGCTTGTTGATATGCTTGTAGTTGTGTTGCCTATTTTTGTGCAAGAAGCTATGCTTGTTCTTCTGCTTGTTGTGCTTGATATTGGGTGTGCGCCTGAGCTTAAGCTTGTGCTTGGGTTTGTGCTTGTGTCACTTGTTGTTGCAATAGAATTTGGGCTTGAGCAGTCTTTTGTGCTTGTAATGCGGCTTGGGATGCTTGAGCAGCTTGTTGTTGTTGTTGCAATAAGGCTTGGGCATTTTGCACTGCTTGTGCGGCTTGTTGGGCAGCTATTTGTGCAGCTTTTTTCTTTTGCACTTGTAGGAATGCCTTTTGATAAGCAACTTGGTGAGTGGCTTGCAATGCCATGTTGTATTGGTTTGATAAATTAGAGTTTGGTGGTGGTGGGGGTGGTGGTGGATTTGGAATGGTGTTTGTGGTGGTGGTGAGCGATGATGTCGTGTTGGTGGTTTGAGTGTTGAAGGGTGTTGTTGATGTGATTGGCCCTTGAGAGAACATGTTTTGAGATGTTAGGGTGGTGGTTGATGATGTCACGATTGCTTGTGTAGTTGTCATCTTTTGTTGCGATATCAATGACAAGTTTTGAGATTTTGGCGTAATGCTTTGATTGGTGTTTGGAATGTTGGTTTGATTGATATTTGGTAAAGGTGGAAGCCCCAAGCCAAGTAGAGGTGTGGATAATGGTGGTAATGGTGGGAGGGGTGAAAATGTGAGGGGTGTGAGTTCTTGAGAAAATGATGTGGTGTCAAAAATGCCCCCAGGTCCGAACATGTCACCCTCCTCTTGTGAATTTGTGGGGAGAGAAGTTTGAGGTGTTGCATGGAAGGATGATGATGATGGATATTTATGGAAAGTGAGAGGGACATTCTTATGTAATGAATTTTGGGGTATGTTTTGTTCCAAGATGGTGTTTTGTTCCAAGATGGTGTTTGCATCCAAGTCTTGATTGTTAACAAGGTGGTGTGTTTGAATAGCATTAAGAAATGCATTTCCCTTATTAACATTGGGTTGGGTTGGAGCAAAAGATGTGATTTTCAAAATGTTTTGAGTTATGTTTTGGGATGGGGGTGTAGATGAGATGGGGAGTGTGGATGAAATTAGAGGAATAAACTCCAAAGATGGTTCCACTACAGAGCTCACGTCAAAATCAGAAGGTAATTTGGCCCCTTGTTTTGCTAGTTCAAGCATGTATAGTGAAGGGTTAAGCCTCATCATGATGTTGATGATCTTATGGTTTTATGGATTTTGGAGCATTTCGATTATTTCTTCATGCAACATCCCAAAGGTAAGATCTCCTTGGATTTCCTCTTGTGGGTTTTGTGATGATGAGATAGTCAAAGGATTGCTTGATTTGACAGGATTCATTTCGACATTCGTTTGGCTTAGGTCACTTGAAGCGGGTGTTTCTTTATCAGCTTCCATGTTCTTCTTGTATTGAGATCTAGTTTGAACCATAAAACAAGAATCAATTTTCAATAATATGGGAGATGAATCTCTTAATTCTTTTGGTTTGATCTTTATTTTATGCACAAAAGAGAAGAATTTTAGGATATCTTGAGGATCAAAAGGTAATATGACGATGATGTAAGAGATGGGTGATATGGATGTTTTAATAGATTTTGATAAATCTTGAGGGGAATGCTAGAATTTTAGGACTTTTGGATATGTTTTTGGATTTTGAATTTTTGATTTTCTTTTGGGATTGTCCTTGATTTGATTGATTTTGGTTTGCTTTGATTTGAGCAAATAGACCCTAAGATTTTGGATGATTATCTAAGGGGTAGATTTTCTCAAAGGATGATAATTTGAATATGTGTAGGGAGAAGGATGCATCTACCCACACCTATTCAAACAAGATGATAATTTAGCCAAGCATATGAAGAAGGATGCATCTACATATACCTAGCTAAACAAGATGGTTTGATAACTTTGACTTAAGTATATGCAAAAGGATGCATCTACACATACCTAGCCAAGAATGATTTGATAAAGATTTCAAGGATTTTGTCTCAAGGATTTGATGATTTTGATTTTTGCCAAAAAGCCTAGCATGAAGGATAATTTCAAGATTTCTCAAAAGGTGATGGTGAGATGATTTTTGGTTTGATGTTTGAAGGATGGATGAAAAAAAAGATTTTGATTTCTTTTGATCCTAAGGTGAACCTAAAAAAGAAAATTTGTTTACCTAAACCTCAGTATTGAAGAACATGCAATGCTTCTATAGACCTTTATAACCAAGAAATGGTTCAATTTGTGCATACATTTCTGGATTTTGAACCAAGGAATTTTTTTTTGGGATTTGACTTTCTTTGCAAATCGTGAGGTTTCAACACATGTGAGAGTTCATTTTGTTATCTTTGCTTAGTGGCTTTATTTTACCACAAACACTTCTTTGATTAGGTTTCCAAACTAGATGTCCAATGTCCTAATTTCTTCGAATCCCACAAAGTATGTTATGTGGAAATTTGATGAATTCAAGGCAAAGGTTACCTATTGTTTAACTTTAGTAGAAAAATTGAGAGGTAATCCAAGTGTTTAGAAACCTCTAAGGATAGAATCCCAAGGGCAAGCAATAACACTTGAATTGGGTCAATTGTATTTGTCTCCTAAAGGGTTTGAAATTTTGATGATGAAGTTTAAGTGTTTGTTTCCAAGAAGTTTTTGAACAAGCAAAGCATTTTGTAACCAAGAATAAGTACAACCCTATGGATATGGAAGACAATATTTGTTGAGTCCCCACTTGGACAAGTCCAACTACACTTATCTTTAGTGAATGGTTAGATGCTTGACCCCGCTGGATCCCCTCCATGACACTCACTTATATGGGGCCACCAAGCATCAACACCCATGAAACTCCCATGGCATGCTTTCTATTTCTACTAAAAGACCGTAAAAGTGTGGGGGGGCTTCAGAACGACCGTTCTTGCACCAAAAAATAGATCAAGGATTTTGGCAATCCTAAAACATGGGTTTTAATTAGGACTTTCCATTCGTGGAGATTGACCCATATAGCGAGAGTCCCTTTTCAGATCCATCTCATCGGAGCCAACCGCGTGATATTGGCGTTTATTCTAATACCCACATTTATATCCTGATTGGAAATACTCTTGGTTTTAGAGTGTTACCGGTTGAGTCGTTCTCTTGGGTGAGTACCTTTTCCCCAAGGCAGGCCCTCTAAGATAAATAGAAGTGAGTAAAGACAATATCCATAACTCAATCAATCTTTGTTTGCAATACAAAGTGAGAGAATGTACACAATAATGCTCTACTTACACTCGCACAATGTTTTGTTCAATTTTAAACCCAAAATGAAGTGTGGAGGTGATTGCTTTATCTCAACCTAAAATCACAAAAAGGGCCTTTTAATTCTCAAGATCGCTATAAAGTGCAAGAGAAGCACATATGTTCTTTTTCAATGAAGTTAGTTTAAGTAAGCCATCATGAAGACAAAGTTGCACTTGTTCATTTTAGAGCCACAAAGCAATTGTGAATTCTTTTTAAAGCACCAAAGGACAAATGAGAGTTGTTTTGTTCAGTTGTTAACCAAAAAACAAACTTTAGTAAGTTGTATTCCTAAAGTTCATTTTAAGCCTTTACAAAAATTGAAAAGGTTCTTTTTAAAAGCCCAAACGAAATTAGTGTCCTAAGCAAGAAGAGATAATAGTTTCCTAAGAGTGTTAAACAAACACTAAAGTGTTTAAAAATACTTTGATTTTGTGAAATACCATTATCATGTTTCTCTTTCTTTTGTTTTTTAATTGATCCAACCTACAAGAAAGAAAATCAGTCAGATTTTGCAAAACACAGAGGTTAAAAAGCAGAAAAAAGAAGATAAACTTATCATTTGACAAAAGGCACATGCTAAAATGAAATTCCAATTTTTTACTCCCTGCCAACGGCGCAACCCGTGACTACATCGCAGTTTAATTTCTCTAGCGGTGTTGTATAGCTCCGCTTACCAGTTAGCAATGCTCTGTACCCGAACCAGTGAGCTCAAATGTGTCGCCCTTTTCACCAGCGTCACTGTTTAAAATTCAAATTCAAAAATTTTAGGCGGAAAGGCTAAAGCATCGTAGTTTGGACTTTCCAGCGATGCTATATGGTGACGCTGGAGAATCAACGGTGCTATATGGCGATGCTAAGCTTCCAATGTTGAAATTTTCCTGTGCACAAAACAAAAATGCAGAATTTTTAGAAAAACATGATTAAAAATGAGATTATGCCCTCCTTCTAGCGCCAAATGTGTGAACCCCAATTCTAATACCTGCAAAACAATAAGAAAAAACACATTAGATGGTGAAATGCAAGCGAGAACAAGGATTCCCCATGAAATTTATTTACAAATCTTAAATTAGGAAAAGAGATGAATAACACAATAAGAAAACAATAAAATTAAAATTGAATCCTAATTAAACTAGCAAACTCATGATCCCATGGGGGAATTGGTGCCAATTTGATGTGAAAATTGGCCATTTCCCAATTCCTATGATACAAGCTTGATGAATGTTGATGAATGATCCACTTTGATGAAGGATGGTGAGTGCTCCAATGGAAAAATCTGCATAACCTAGCTAAGATTCAATGATAATGGATAGAATTTGCTAAATATTTGAGCATAGTAAGTTTACTCAAATTGTGGATGATAAAATGAGGAGATTAGCCTCTTATTTATAGAATGCTAAGATGGATGAATGTCCAAAATAGAGCAATGTGGGACTAACATTCAACCAATGGAAAGATGCCACTTGTCAACCTATGAGTGGATGGAGGATGTGCAATTTTTGAGGATTGTGCCAATAAATGCCTATTTTTGAATTTTGAATTTGTTGAAATGACATGCGAGAGGGAAGAAAGAATGAATTGAATGCCACTTGGCTCAAGGCAAAGGACATGTAAGAGAGTTAATGCCTTGTTGGATGTACATGTCAACTTGGATTTTGAATTCAAACTTGGAGAATATTCCTAAAAGATGCCTTGTTGAGGAAAATAGACATTTAATAAATCAATTAAATCTATTTTCATGTGCAAATGGTAAAAGCTGGAGGATGGGACATGAGGAGAGATTAAATTAATCAAAGTTAATTAATTTAAAGAAGGGGGTTAAATGATATGTGACCTATTTGACTTAAATTTGTGGATTTACTTAAATCAAATATGAGAAGAATGTGACAAGGGATTAATTAAATAAAGATTTGATTTATTTAATTAAAAGAGATGATGTTAGATTAAACTAAATAAGGTTTTAATTTATTTAATTTAATAGATAGACTTTAGAGATTTAATCAAATAAAATTAATTATTTAATTAAATCAGATAATTAGATCAAAATGGTTAATTTAATTATCGAGAAGATGTGACTTAATTAGATAACTGATTTATTCAATTAAAAGAGGAATATTGATGAATTTAATCAGATAAAAGTATTTGATTAAATGGGTAGACCGAAGGATGATTCAAGATGAAACAATGTTAGTAGTCAGGATCAAATGCATAATGTCAATCAGTACATTTTACATGTCTACAATATATATATAGACACACTCATATATATAGATGTCTATACTTATATAGTGAAAATGCAAGCTATTGTGTACACTTATTTTGAATATAAATGAGTCTAATAGATGATTCAACATGCCTTTATCGATTTGAAGAAAGAACATGAAACAAAAAATATAAAGGAGTCTTTTATGAAATAAATGACAAATATAAACCCTGAGAAATGACCAAAAATAGTAAATGAACACAAAGATTATTGAATTTGTAAATGGGGTTTGTAAGGAAAAACCCATCACCAAAAAAGGTCTTTCATTTACTTATAAAGTAAAAAAACACTGTATAAATATAAATGTTAAATGCATAGTTCAAGAAAATAATTATAAGTAGAATGTATAAAGTACTGACCTGAAACATGGGATATTGGAGGAATGTGTAGAGGAATGTGTAGAGGATGCCTATCGATGCTCTGAATTTTGTAGAGAATAATTCTTCACAAATAACAATTGCACTTTTTGGGACATCCTGATTTTTGCATGAAATAACATATTTTTAGAAAATACAATGATTTAAGACTTTAAAGTTCCATTTAAATAATTTTAATTAAAGAGGGATAGATTAAACCTCCTTAGATCAAACCCCCTTGAATAGAACTTTGTTAGATTTAAACCATACCTATAATTGAGTCTCCTCTACACCTATCAAAATACTGATAAAAAACCACTTTTGATTTACCTTTTGGGTGATCAAATGAATTCATTTAAAATTTATGTTTTGTAAGCATGTAGCCCTTATTATAAGTTTATCAAAAAGTTATAATTTTAAATATGTTTAATTCGATTATTATATTTATTTTTTATTTCTTGTGAATGTAGGATTTTCAATGAACATCAAGTTCTTTGTTTCACACATACCAAAAAATAGAAAAATAGAAAAAAAAAATCTAAAAAATACATGTGCACTAGGTATTGATGTCCTTATTCCAAAAAAAAAGAATAAGTTAATTCAAATGAATACAAAAAATGTTATGCCGGCCGAAGTACACCTTTGTCCAAATTATAATTACTCAAACTTGGAAAATTAATTAAAGAAAAATTATGCAATAAAAAATTATGAAAAAATATCCATGCACTAGATATTGGTGTGAAAAAATTGCTTTTTAAAAATTAGAATTGTATCCTATCTATAACAAAATTTATGCAGTCTAAAGTAAACATCACTTTTTAAAAATGTTGATTAGTAGAAAAAATAAGTTATTAAAAATTATATAAAATGATTCACAATTTATTTTTTTAAATTTTTTTTTAAATATAATTAGAATCTACACAAAAGATCTAACAAATAACTAGTTTGATTCATCTTCAAATTCTTAATGGTTTAGTTGCTATAGGTGTAAGAAAGTGAATATCTAGTGAAAAATCCTAATTTTAGTGTCAAGTTTGGTAAAAAATTGTAACCCATTATTGTGGGATCACCTTGTGAATGCCGCTGGCTACTTTCCCCCTCTTATTTAGGAATTTGAATCTGACAATTGAATGCATTCAATTTGGTTGTTATGTTTCAAATTTGAATTTGTTTGAGCATTTGAATTTGTAACTACCAGTTACGTAAGTTTTTAAAAATGATATGATTGAATTTTGCATTATATTTGGATTTGATGTTTATTTGGGGAGCCTTACACCAATATTTAATTATGTAGGTACCTACAAAAAATGAAGTTAATACATGTAGCTGCCAAGGAGAGTGGAAGACTGTGCATTTCAAATCCCATAGAGTTGATAGGAGATTGTGATTATGTCATGTAAAACACCATTAAATGTGCATGAGTATATATTAAAATATTATGTAATGAGGGTGGCACCTTTTGCAAGTGGGGGTATTTGTAACAATAAAAGTTTTAAATTAATTGTAAATGAGCCTTTTTTTGTGCAAGTTGACTTGAACTATAAATACAAATGCATGTGTAGCTGACTATCTACATTGGTTAGTTAGACATTGTGTTATGAGCAACCATTGGTGTTTTTGTGATTTTTTATTTGATAAATAAAGTTTTTTAATGGATCAAAGTGAATTTTTTTTTGGGAGGTTGAGTGAGCGGTAATTGAATGGGGGTGGTAATGGGACATCTCCCCTAGAAACTTAAAGTTTTCCTATTAAATGAGGAGGAAAAATATACGTTAAATAAAATACTTTTCACATCATCTTATACGCTATTTTATCCAGCTCGAAAAGAGCTTTCCAATGACTATTCACAATTGAAATTTTGACTTATGATTTGAAAGTTATGCCAAAAGAAAACTACTCCCCCTTACAAGCCTAAAGCTAGCTCTAAGCTTTGACAATTTGGTAATAAAGTGTTGGCAATCAGTACTAAATGATTTAATTATAAGCAAATGCAAATGGAATTGCTACGTGATTGTGTTCATCCCAAGTTTGGCTGTGGTGGTAGATTCGGTAGAGAGGGCTCCTTGGTGAGTAGTTGGAGTCATTTAGAACATAATCTCACAAGTTCAGATATTATGTCGCCTCCCTATGACTTTTTCTTCCGTGCATGGTGCTGATTTATGACCACAGAGGATGATTTGATGCAAATTCCTCATGTATATAGAAACTACCGAATATTGAGTCGCTCTCTCAAATTTGCTGCCATTAAGGGAGATATGATTGTGAGTCGTGAGTGAGACGATGAAGACAACTCTGCAGAAGACGACATACAGACAAATAAAGAGCAACCAACAGAGTATTATGCAATGTGATGGTGGCTTGGTGGTGCCTTCCACTTAACATATGCAGGCATGCAAATTGACCTGCAATGAAGGTGCACACAGGTATTGGATCAGCCTCCGATAATTGATATGCAAAGATGCCTCAATATGCAAGATTTGGTCGATTCTTGCATTGCCATCACTAGATCTGTAAAAAAAATGATGCTTCTGTGATGGGCGATGAGAGTTGACCGCACCTTGGATGGTGCCAAAAAGGCTAGTGAATTCGTGAATCTTTCAAATCATGTGGAGGAGTGGACATTGATAGAAATGTTGGCCGCTGGAAATGACTATGTTTTGAGGCACTAAAACAATCCCTGTGCAACAATGATGTGATATGGAGGCCAAGTGGGAGGAGGGTCTCGAATGTAGTGTGGAAGCTTCCAATGCATTTGTGGGAGCAGAGGGTCACGCCTGTAGTGTGTAGGTACCATAAGATCACTTGTTGAGATACGAGGAAAGAGATCTTTCCAGCCTGTAATGCTTCAATCCAAGCAGATCGGTCTTCTCTGGACCCAGCTCGCAGATGAAGTCTGCGTGAATGTTGAGAATCTTTTATCATCCAACTTACTTTATCAAATGGAGGACACCTTGAGATGGATGAATCTCATGCCAGAGCGAATATGACATGCATGCAAATCAGCGAGTCTTTTATGCAAAGACTAACACTTTACAAATAACTCAGACTCACACCTTGCTTAATATCAGCTTCCAAAAATTACACCCAGATTGAGATCCAAGGTTATGCCCAAACAATTATCATTTTTGCATGCAAATCAAATTGCATGGAACTCTAGATTAGGTTAGATGCAATATTTTGCGAAGGGTTTTTCTTGCATGGCTCTAAGATTGTGTTATGATTTTCAATATCATAAAGAAAACATAAAAAAATTCCACAAAATACTTGCACACTAATAAGTCTAATTGTATAATCAAATAAATTGATACAAGAGATGAGATGAATGCACACAATAACCTTGCTTATATAAGCAAATTGGTGAAGGTAGTCAAGTCAAACATAATGACTGACTAACCCTTGAATGGTGGAACATTTTTTAACTCAGATGAAAAGTGCTTTAGTGAGTGGCAAGTGACCGTGCAAGAGGTGTCTCACAAAGTGAGGACACTTGTCTCGACCACATGAGGTGAGAAAAAACTATAGAATAACCTAAGTAAACTTAAGCAAATGTGAATAGGTCAAACTAGAAAGTGATGACAACTTAACTAGTTATCTAATTACACTATTTACACTAACAAAAGTACCTTACCTTATGTGCTACAGCCTCACAAGTTGAGCACTAGGGTGGTAAGGTCCCTAACAATTGGAGATCTACAACATTTTAGGCTTCTTTAAGGTCATGTATAGAATTTTTTCATTTACAAATGGTTCACCTCACTCGAAAATCTATAAAATCCTAAAAGATTAAGCATCAAGGACATCAAATGTTGGTTATTATGCTTGGGAGACTACCTCAACTAGTCCCTAAATATTATCAAGCTAGAAAAAGTGTTATTAAGATAGTTAGTGGTGTGTGCAAACTTACATGCTTAGTGATTGTGTTATGTGAATAATAATGGGTAATATTTAATAAAAAACATAAGGGTAATTCAACAAGTATTTTGTGCAATTGATGGTGCCCCAAGGGTGATGATAGTAATCAAAAATTAGTTTTACAAGAGGGAAACAAATATTGAAGGTGTAGGAATTTTTTTGATGGATATGGCTATAGCACAAGGTCTCTAATGGATTCATAAAGGGAAGAAAGTAATGAGAATGGATATGTGGAATGAAAATGTAAGGATAAAATGTAAGAAATATAAGCTTTAATGTTCAAGAGAGGTTCCATATCTCTAGTATTCAATTATAGTTATGTTATTATTTCTTTGTAATATCTTCTTTACATATCGCCTATGCATTGGAGGTTGTTAAGTTTCTTTATTTTGGGAGTGAGATGATACTAATGAGTGAATGGAGGGAAAATTGCTTAAATACAAGATTTTGCGAGGTTATAGGGTTCATGAAAAGTTAAAATTTAGTAAGGAATATGCTACCAACAATTGGGGAAAGTTTGGGATCATTAGGAGATAGAAGCCCCAGCAGTAGGTGGTACTAGGGATAAGGCCATAACATTGTGGGTGCTAGGGTCACTTCATGGTATATCTTCCAAATTTTATTGGAAAGTTAAGGATAATTTTCTAAGGCTTGTGGTACTTGCATTAACCTTATGAGATCACCAAAAAGGCCCAAAACATACAATTATGGTAGAAAACATATTAGGATAATGGACACTAAAATGATTGTAAGAACATAAGGTTTGGATTGTAGGGTATACAATTTTCTACCTTGTAGGAGTGACTTAAAGTTGTAGGATTCTTCTTTTACAATACAACTCAAACTTAATAATAGTACACAAGGATCAATTATAAGGTGACATGTATTACATAAATTGGAGAATGTCATTTAAAGTTTAGAAACACCATTATTTTTAGTGCATTTAAGATATACTAACATAAATTGGTTTGAAATGTGTTTTTTCCTTATTGAATAAGTCAAATCAAAACAATAATTTAATCATAAAACAATCTTATTTGTTTTTGTTTTATGTATATCAAATTTAGAAGTGGTATAGTTGTACTTTTTAGACCCTAAATAAATGGCATGATCCTTTTTTGTTATAATCTACTAAAGCTATACATGTTTATTTTGTTGTTTGTGTTATTTATTAGGAAATGATTTGAGAAAAGAATAAGATAGGCTAAACTTTCTTGCTCAATAGTTGAGGCCACATCATCACTCAATATTTAGTTTATTTCTATTCAATTTATATAAATTTAATAGGCGCAAAAATGTTAAATGGAATAAGCTCAATGATAAATCTTTAAGTCTTTAATAATGGAGCCTCATGTTCAAATCCTTAAGATATATGCTATATGGTTTAAAATATGCAAACCTTGACTATTAGATCAAGTACACTACCATGGTTAAACATGTTTGAACTAAAGTTGTATTTGTTATTTAGCCTCTATGAGCATCAACTAAATATAGTGAATGGCAAGTGGACCATTTGATCATGAAAGACAAGTTCTTATGAACCACTATTCATATAATATGAATGGATGAAAATTAAATTAAATTATAGAATTAAATCTCAATAAATCATCACATAATATCAAAACTAATTTAAATATTAAATTGAATAAATTTACATCCAATAAGTATAACATGCCCCAACACACAAAAATACAAGATCGAGGAAAGTATGACACATCTACTCATACATCAAGATACACATTTGACCTTATTTATTAACTAATTGAAAATTAAAAAACACATATTTTAATTTTTAATTAATTAATAATTAGCCGATAGGCTATTATACTGGGCGAAGCCCACCGGGAATTCCAGCAGTCTGATGCCGGAGACCCCACCGGAAACCCCTCACGGCTATCGGATTGTCGACGGAGAGTACCATGGCTGTTCACTTGACCCTTGGCCTTCCTCGGAGTCCCCTGTACTATGTACGCATCCTGATCCATGTCGCGAGAGTTTTAGCCGATGGGAGCCATCCCTCGTAGTACATGCATCGGTCAAAAGGTATGGCTAGGAGCCCGCATGCGCCATTCTACACCATTCTTGGGGTGTCCGTTTGCAAACTGCAATTTAATAAGCCACCAAATCTTCCCTGGAGGTAATAAATGTGAAGCAACCTTAAGATGGCCTTCACATGGAAGCTAGGCACAGGCACGACATTTTGGCGTCCAGCTGAGTGGCCTGGCAGGTATTCTTTCGAGCTCCGTCACTGTTTCTATTTAAAGTAGATTCCAGAACATGCATTTGAGGGGGGCATACTGGTTTGTACCTGCTTTATATGGTTTCCATTGTTTTGAATTTGATCTGAAGAAGCAAAATGGTCATTTGCATGATGAAAAAGAATATACTTGCAGAGTTTTTATCAAATAACAAGTGGACCAACATACCATAATGCATGGGGAGGTGCTTCTTTTGTTCACAGTTCTCTTCACGTTAGTAATTACAGACACAATTACCCAGTTCTTTGCAGCAGGTATAGGAGAGGTCCATAATACTCATCTTTTTTTTTCAAAGAGGTTTATTTCTTGTTTTACAAATTTACAGGGAAGAAAATTATTGGTTAATCTTTAGTTATGAATCTATTATAGATAAGATCAAGAATTGAATATCTTTGAATGAATTATGGTCTTTGATGCAGACTATTATGATAGAAGCTGCAGTCCATGCGGTATACAGTATATTATTAGTGGTAGATTAGCAAGTTTAACACATAACTGTTTCACTTTAAATATTGGAAGATATATATCATAAAGGATTTAGGAGCGTTGTACCTTTTTTTTCTCTTTATATCTATACACTGATACTGTGTTGGGCTTCCACAAAATATTGTGGGTACTACTGTAACCTGTGATGAGCCCTCATATATCTGCACTCTGTGATGAGTCCTTATATATTGGCTTCTCATAGGATAGGGATGGTCACTTGTGACTTGGAGTGTGACCATCAGTACTCTCTGATGAATTACAGTCCAAAACGTAGTGTTACAGTCACTAGATTAATACATAAGGATCATTATGTGAAGTGGGTATGGTTTTTCTGCAGGGAAATGTGGGTCTGATGTAAAATCACAACAGAAATACAATGCCAACTGTGCTCAACATATTTTGGAGAAGGGTTCTAGTATTAGGCTTCCCTGCCCATTGGATTTTAAAGCAACACGTCCTCAAAATTCAACAGCAGAATATGTAAATCAGTTTAAGCCATTCTCTCCTCACGTAGGCTGGAGGAAAAGATCACAGTACTTGGGCCAGGTCAACATCCAAGAGTTTCTAGAGTGGCAACATCTATAAGTGCTAAAATTCAAGTTTCTGGTTTCATTGGCTGTGGAATATGTGGGGATAAATATAAAGCTAGCATTGGAGATACCATCAAATCTGTGGCAGAATACTGTAATACATAAACCTCGGAATTGACTGGAATAATGTATATCCAGGCCAATACATTAATATACCCTGTATGAACCCAAAACTTATAATCCCACTCGACCATTGTGGACCTTGTGGTATTGAATACAATGCAATGGAAGAGGTGGGTATAGAAAACGTTTCAAAGAATTGTTTAGTCAATACGAATGATTTGATGGCTCTGAATCCTTCAGTGCAAGGACCAAACATTACAGTTGTTCCTACTGGGGCTAGGCTTAGGCTGCCATGTGGAAAGGACAACTGTGGACCTTGTGGGTCTCTATTTACCACCCTGGATGGTCAAGATCTCTCGGGTGTGGCTGTCAAATGCCATGTAGGTACCATTGCCCTGCAGCTTGAGAATGAAGGTGTGAACTTTAATCCATTATATAATAACACAAGGCTAAAAGTTCCCTGCAACAAAAATCATACTGACAATCCCATATGCAGTTAATGTAGTCCAATTATTTCAGTTATGAATGACACTGATGTCTATGTATTGCAAACATGTGCAATGTTTCTACTGATTTTATTATATATGCCAACAACATTAGATCTGAAAATGAACTGATACCTAGAGGAAAGACTGTGTATGTAAGTTGTAAATTGTTTTTTCTTGAAAATTACTGAAGCCTTTTCAACGAATCCATTTTGTGCATACCCTGCTATGATTGTATTTCATGAGACCACATTTTGGGAAGAGCTTTCAAAGGAAATTCGAGGGCTACTAATCACCATTTTAATTTTTTTTTTAAATCAGATCAAAAAAGAGTTTAAAAGACCCTTTTGTTATTCCAGTTCTTATGTTTCTGTTTTCGGTTAAGAACAATGAACAATGCCTAATGATAATTACCTTGATTTGACTTACTTGATTTCAAAGCACAAACAGAATTTTAATTCCAAATTCAAAGCTAAAACTGAGCATCCTTGTTAGAAGCTAGCCCTAGGCACGTGCTGAACACTGTAATGAGGATTATAGTGCAGCATTTTTAGTTTTCATTCTACAACCTGTCTTCAATGCATTTTTCTGTTTCAGTCAAAAATGAAAAATCGGTATATAACAAACTGAGGGATCTCTCTCATCTCCAGGGCTTAATTCTTGGAGGTTAGAAATTAATTTATTTCCTGGTCTGTCTCTTAAATAGGAAGATTATTAACTATAAGAAAAGATGGATAGTTGAATTCGATTTTTTTTTGTTACTTAATCACATGCAAATAGGCAGTTCCTCATGCAATGTCTTAATTGAACAGTTGAGAGCTGAGCCTCATTAGCTTAGCCTTAAATCAATCCCGTATTGCTTTTTTATTCTGTTAGAAAATGGATAACGGTTATTTCAAATTTACTTTTGATAGAATTTATAATAGTAAAGCCAAATATGAAATTTGTGAAATAGTTCGCCAGCACCCTAAGGTATTGTTAGTAAGTGATTAATAGGGTCCAATTAAAGCCAAAGTAAGCTCATCAAAACTTTACAAAACCTCATCTTGTTTTGATGTAACATTAGATAATTGCAATTTCTGTAGTCTATATAGGTGTATGAAAAACATTTTTTTTTATGTAATTCCAGGAGCTTTTGTGCTGGTTTGGAAACTACATTTATCTTTGCCTGTTATTGTTGTGATTTTGGTGGAACATTTATAACTTATGTAAGGAATGACTATTAGAAATTTTTTAGGCTTTTCAATATTTAAGTCCTTGCCAATGACTAGATATTTGTTTTATATGTTGTCCCAATCTAGCATGAATACACAAGGTTTCTAATGCAAAATAAGGACATTCATTTTAAGTTCTTTATGAAACAGCAGGGCAAATGTTTAACATATGCCTATATATTCTGTCAACTATTCGTACCAGATTTGTGTGATGTTTCAACTTCATTTTCATAGAGATCCACGTAGCACACAGCTTGTAATTAAGGGCCAATTTTACACAGTATTGATGTGAATCTCAAGAAAATGTACTGGGTAATCTGCCCTAATTCAATTCCATAGAATTATACCATTATTACCTCTCTGAAGTTTCTACTTGTAATCACTGCTCCTTTCACTTAGCTAATTTGATTAATTGGTGTCTCAAATTGATTGTTGTAAAACTCTCCTCCGAGCACTTACAAATCATTACACAATTCACACTTCTAATCTTAAAATTGGTGCTACAATTTGTCTGCATCAACACCTAATCTAAACACCTAACCACCCCATTGCTTTTGTTGTGCAGGCTTTGAAGACAAATGACAAAGATCGCAAAAGCTCATTGCTACCAAAAAAAATACACCACTTCTACATGCTCATAATAAAATACCATTGTATATCATCCTATCGGCGTAAGTATTGCACCTCATTGGGGTGCAAGTGCTAGTTAATAAATAAACATAGAAATATATTAAACCTATTTTTAAAACCCACACCAACACATTGAAGTTCAAATTATTATCCACCGGCAAGGATGGTTAATTCTTTTATGGCACCAGAGCATTTGGGTACGTTCTTTCATATCTGACGGTCACGATCAGAAACATTTTGTTCTAAGCATCTCAATCCGTACTGTTTCGCTCTGTGCACCATAGACAAGTTTTCAGAAAATAGAACCATTGTTTACTGTGACAGCATAATTATGATTATTAGGTTGGAAGAAACAGAGAAGAATTCTGCATAATATCATAAAGCACTGAAACAGTATTATTATTCGACACCCTCTGAGTGGTACGATTATTTAATTAGAAAATTCAGGTGTACAATCCTTTCCTGAGTATGCAGAGACAGATAAAAGAAGATTTTTTCTTGGGTGAATAAGAATCGTACAAAAAATTGAAAATCAGCATAAACAATTTTGTATTTTATTTCATAACAGTTTTTGGGTGGGTACTATAATAATATCTTAGTTCAATTGTGTAGTTTTTGAGTCTAAATCATTGATCTATATATTATAAATACTGATTTATGTGAACCCATCTCTTATGAGAATAAATGGTCTAGTCAGCACCCATAGTACCTAGGTGATGTTACAGTGATGAAACAGCAGGGCTTGCCAGGGGATCACCCATCCCAATACTACTCCAACTCGTGCAATCATGAAATTTTCCCAGATCAAACTCAGAATATCCCAATAACAAAATATCAGAACTTGTCAGCCATCCCAATACTACTCCAATTCACATGCATTTAACCATTTTATTTTCCCAGCGATATTCCAATTACAAAACATAGAACTTTTCACTCATCCCAATACCACTCAAATCGAACTTGTCATCCATCTGAATACGACTCAAACATGTACATTTAACTATAAAATTCTCCTAAGATCAAACTCACCTACCTAATTTACTATCCCAATTACAAAACTTTCTGGAAATGTTGGACCTCTCATTTATACAATAAACTATCAATGAACATACTTTTTAATTAGATATTTGGTGCCCATCAATTTTTCAATCTGATTATTTCTACCGAATTAAATACATCACAGCGACCCGTCTCTAGGACCATCTGATACGACATCTGTTGTGCACAGAAACTGCCAAGTGGGACAATTATTGTAGTTACTGATCTGAAAAAGATAAGAATGAAAGAGCTTAAGCAATTGACACGTTGCGGGACTGTTTACTTTCGGCCGATCAGAGAATAAGATGACACATTTAATGATATAGATGGAATGAGAATTCAGATATTTTGAGTTTAAAATCTGTTTAAACAGTGTTAGAATTTTTCGAATCATGGGAAAATGATGGGCTAAGTACGATAGTAATTGTCATCACAAGTTGGGTTTCATAGACGTCTTAATCGCAGTTGTAAACATCAAATTTTAGATCTGCAACAATGGAGTTGCACGGACGCTCGAAATTTGAGGTGATAACATAGATAAACTTGGTCTAATTTGGTCTAATTGAGGTAGGAGGAATTGGATAAGATCTCAAAGAAACTTCTCAGCTTTTTCATTTGTAGTCCACAAAAATCTGATATATATACTCTTTATCATAAAGGTTAAATCTTATGTGAAGTACTCCGGTTTCTTTTTGAGCCATTTTGATAAATGTGGATCGCACTTTCAATTCTACTAGCAATTAAGTGTGGTTGTCAGATATTTTGGTTAGGTCAACTTTGAGTTAAGGGCAGGCTGGGGGCTGGGCATGGCGGTTGAGGATAGGCTGAGGAATAGACAATTGCATATCAGGTGGGGAAGGATAATGAGACTAGAGAAATTGATATTGGAATTATTAATGTTTATAAATAATAATAAAGAGTACTGAGATTCAAGACTAGTTTTTGTAATATTATTATGATTTCATGATGGTTTTTTCTTTGATTCTTGCTTTTTTAATAATGATGTTTATTTTGGTCTCTTCATCACTTTTTGTCATTAGTTTTGTTAGTTTGTGAGGAGACCTTTTTTTCTCTACCTCTTGGTTTATTTTTTGATAACTTACTCTTTCTTGACTTCCTTTAGTGTTTTAACTTTAAAATAGAAACATGTTCATTAAATGAAACTAAAACACTTAAAGTGCTAATTGACGTTAATTATAGAGAATTTGAGAAACATAAAGCATAATTTAGCTATAGAAATAGAAAATACACAAAACAAAAAACTATTATGGAGTTCTTTATTTTAGATGCTAGGGCTTTGCAGAGACTTTAATGTGACTCATTGTTATTCTATACAGACAAAAAACTAAAAATGATGTGGTGTCCAAAAATGTATCATCTGTGTAAACATCAAAACTAAATAGAACAAAATGACAAAATAACTAGAAACTATAGTGATAAAGAAACACTATAGAAAACTAACTTACTGAACAAAATCAATCAAGGAGTTTTTTAGTGGCAAATTTTTCGTCAATCGACAATCGGCAAATATATCATATCAGTCAATTTGAAATTGATGAATACATTGCAACCAATGTGGTGGATAAATTGCTCAGATTTTATGAATTATCGGTCATATGCATTTTAATTCACTATAATTTATTTTATCAGACATATGTAATTAATAATTTCACCATAACAAACTACATATTTCAAATGGTCTAATTAATATTTTAGCCTAGAATTTTGGATGCATGTATTAATTCACCCACATATTCGCCAATAACATTAAAACTACATTGTGCATGAGGACCCATTTCGCTAACAACATTAAATGTTTACTACATCTGAGGAACCATTTCACCAATAATATTAAAAATCAATTACATATGAGAACCCATTTCGCCCATACTATGATAACTCCATGCTAATCCTAGGTCCATAATCACCTTGAAAATTATAGTTCGTATGTGTTTTTTCAGGGTTTGATTCACCCAACACTTACATGTATCATTTTATAATCATGCAAAACTCGTCAAATTTTTACCATACCAATTAAAAATCCTATGGAATTCACCAAATATAGATTGATATAAATGCAATCAAAACTCTGATTCATTTTTACACATTTTTTTTAGTTTTGAACTTTTGACCTCTCAATTTGGATCATAGGCAAGTTACAACTGCAAGCATTGTTGCATTAGCTAAGAGCAAGTGAGTGAAAACATAAATAAAAGTGATCACTTTTTGTAGTGTTATAAGATTATTTATCTCTTTAATATCATTCTTGCTTCATTCTTACAAATGATATTGAGTAGGGATACATCTAGGACCCAAGGATCTATGCTCTACAATTCCTTCTTAAACAAGAAGATATTTTTGGAGGATTTTATTTCATGAGAAATGTTGAGTAGGAACAAAAGTAAGAGTCCTAAAAGAGGTGAAGGGAGGTCATCAAAACATAAAACAATAATGTCATACTTCAACAATGTTTACAGTCCATCAAATCAAGATGAAATTATTGTTATGATCTCCAACATCATAAAACAAAAACCCAAAACTTCCACGAAAAGACTTGCACACTAATAAGCCTAATTTACATTATCAAGAGATTGATACAAGAGTTGATTTGAATGTACATAGTAACCTTTCTTAGGTAGACAAGGTGGTAAAGGTTGGAAAGTCAGAAACAATGACTAACTACCCCACTAAAGTTGGAACACTTGTTAACTCACACATGACAAGTGTTCTAGCGAGTGGAAAGTAATTATGCAAGAGGTTTTTCACAAAGTGAGGACACTTGTCTCAACCACATGAGGTGAGACAAAACTCTAGAAGCCCCTAAGTGGTGACTTAATGAATGTGAATAGGACTCTCTCTAGGTATACCAAAAGCTAAATAGTTTGATAAAGTCACTATTTACACAAACACTCTCCTTAAGTGTAACTTATGGAATACACTTATGGAGTAATGTATGAACTAATGACGAGTCCCGACTACTAGACCATGTTAGGTACTCATTTACAAATGTAATCTCTTATAAAGCAGAGTAAAGGAGAAAATCCAATGGGAATAAAACTCCTCAAAAAAAAAAAAGATGATACAATGAAGAAAGACTATGTATCTCCCCCATAAGATAATGATGACTTTTTTGAATGTTGTTCAAATGCTCCATATGAAGACTGATGTAGAACAAGTACTAAAGAAGTGATGTGAAGTCTTGTTGTACAAAATCTCATGTAGAAGATAATGGTGGGTGAGTTGATAATCTTTTTAATCATTCTCTCCAATCATTCTTTTCATTCATTCCCACATTTTTTGAGTTGAAAACTTAGAATCATGAAATAAATGTAAAAGAAATATAAAGTTCTCAAGGCACAATGACAGTTACAACCCCCTTGATTGTTTTGATCCCCCCTGAATTGGCACTTTATATTTTTTAGTACATATAACAATTTCAATGTAATGAATAATGACACTTTATAATTGAGTGTGATATTGTTTCCAATGAAATGGGCAAGTGATATTGACTTTCACAAAAGCAATGCTCAATTTGAATAGCTAATCAAAAGATTCAATAATCATATGTGCCTAATTTTGCACTTAGAAACTCTAAGTTTTCTTGTTTAAAGGAAGAGACAAAATATGTTGTAAACAATGTATTTTTTACATCATCTCGAGAAAATGAAAAGAGATTTTTGTCAACTATTCACAATCAAAATTTTGACTTACCATTTGAAAATTATGCTGAAATTAAAAAAATCCCCTCTTTTGCAACACTTGACGACTAATTGTAATAAAGTTTAAATAGTTAGCATCAAATTGCTAGTTTGTCAACTATTGTAAATATTTTATTTTTTTCAGCAAAAGGCTATTGCCTATATATATATTGATATAATATGAAATTTTCATTATAGACAGATTTTTCAACATGGAACCTGCTCTACTTTTTAAATATATCTACTACGGATCACTATCATGATAGTGATCAGAATATGCTTGATAGTTTCTTCCTGATCTTACATATATTGAAAATATTTTGAGTCCATAAATGTAACTCAAGACTATATAGCAGAATGACAAAAAATATTTTTAATTCTCCTATCTTTGAGCAGATTTCTCCATCAGCTTTCTGTGACCTTCGATCAAAAACCTTTTACACCCTTGAGCAAAAACCATATAAACCCTTGATAAAAAACCACATACCCCTCGAACAAAAAGTATTGACACCAATGTTCACTATGCTTGCGCATTTTGCTTGCCTTGACCAATTTTCACTTATGCATTTTATACAAAAATTTCTCTCCTTTGAACTAACTATGCCTCCATCATTTCTGGAGTAACATTTTCACCCTGCTCTTCAACATCCAATTGAACATTACCTTCTGCGAGATCATATTCCAGCATGATATTAAGATTAATCCTTCTCTCATACTCCTGTGGCACTACTTCTTCAATTTCCAGTTGAGTATAGTGCACGTCCAACTAGTGATGTGTACTATTCTCATCTTCAAGCATAGGCATTGGAGGCGACAGAGGTGGATCATGTACATGAACAAGGAGCACCATTATAGCCTGGAAAATCACTTTGACTTTCTCTGATAATTCCTCATCAATCTCGGCCTTATACCTTCTCAAAGCATTCAGCATGAGAGTGGAACTTTGCTGAGAAAGAGATTTGTTTATTGCAACAAACAGTTTTGGAAATGTTGTGTGATGCAACAAAAAATGCCTTGGAAATAAGCCACCTACATAACCCTGACCCTTCCATAGATCATACCTCTGACAAGCCTTGGCGAGAACACCATTTGGCAGAAACTCTTCATGCAGCAATCAATTCCACCATTCTAACATCCTGAAGCAAATCCAGCAAATTTGAAAAGAACATTGAAAATTGCAAGCTAAGGAAGTGTTATCGGGTTTGGTTAGCAGAGTATATGTTTCTCTTCAGATATTATTTCAATTCCAATTGTCAAGTGGCAATTTATTGTTACATATACATGGAATTTATCTGGAATTTTGATTCGTTACAAATGTGAAAGCAATTTGTGTGGCAGATGACAGATATCAAATGTACAACTTTTTGTATGCATATTACTTAGTAAGCAATTCAAAACATTTTTTGACGTGTAATAGAGCAGTCGAATAAAGTTATTTTCTTATTTGAAATGAAATTGCCATTTGGCAACAGTATTGACTGTAGTGTGCTGCCAAAAGAACTGTTGAAAGGGTCGAGTTTACAAGTGGAAAAGACTAGACAGGTGGAAGGCAATAAGAATAGCAGCTGGTTGTGAAGTAAACGGCAGGTGGCAAAAGCAAATGTACAGAAGTCATGGCTCTGAGGATGGAGGGACGCATGGGAAGAAATGTAAATAATATTTTACACACCATTATCATAGGCGGCCTCCACAAAGTGCCAAGGAAGAAAGAGGCGATCTTCACAACTAACTCAATGTTTAGTCAATACTCAAGTCTCCATTCATCTACGCCATCTCAAGATTCGAATTTGTCCAAGGCAAGGATGCAAACTCAAACTTCAAACTTCAAACAATGTGAGATGGGCGTAAATGTGGCAGATCCCACAACTCTTTGTATGCAGACTGTCGCGTGGGTGCAAAGTGAAAGGTCGATGATGGAGATGTGATGAACCGTCAAGCAGGTCCACAATGGTAGCGCAGATTAGAAGAGGTTGATGTGGGGGCGATGTTGCCCTATATTGGCGATTAATACAAAAGTATAAACTGCACATAATTTTTTCACATCCAATCTGCAACGCTCACATTTAAATTCACAACTACAAGCTACTTACACTCCGCAAGAGCAGCATGATATCCTAACCCACCTTATGAGGAGCGAACCACCCAAGATACGTATCTGAAGAGTAATTGTAAGTGTGTGAGAGAGAGGAGGGAAAAAATAATACAGAGATGAGTGAGGAATCAAACTTCGTCAAGTACAGCCGTCAAGTACAGAGATGTGTTCAAGGCGAGAAAGGATATTGAGAAAAACACCATCTATATGGAAGAAGCGGCGTAGATGCAAGGGCGGAGACGAAGGCGGTGGGGCAGATGCAGAAAGGTAGTGTTGTGGGCCGTATGCAATCTGTCTCATCAATCCTAGTATGTTGTCGACATCAATCTTAGTCGATGTTATCTATTTTGTGAATTAATGCAATCACTTGCCACGCAGAAGATAGGGGGTTGCGATGGAAAGGGCCATTGAGGTTGCATGAGAGCGGGCTTGTCAAACTGCTTGGCCTTTACTAGAACCAAGGAGGGATGCGGCTTGAACATGGGTAGGGGAGCGACCGCCTCTTCCTCCTCATTGTCATTCAACAAATTCTCTTCAAATACTTCGAACTCCTCAAGCACATTGATTTGCAGGTCGAAAGTCCTCTCTGATACATGCGAATTGGCGATGACTTGGAGAAAATAATATGATCATCTTGGGAGTGATATGGAAAGAAAAATCTATGCCAAGGATCTCAGAGAGATACCAAATCTTGGCGTTGACCAACAATAATTTTTGGTTTAAAAAACACATTTGGAGTCGCCTGCTACTAGCATGCCAAGACCGATTTGGGGATTGATTGTAACTTGTCTTCACTTGTCCTCATCTACCAAATCATGTGATGCATGCAAGGTACGGGTCTTCTATTTACTCCATCTCACATTCCTCAATGCATGTGATAATGTTTATAATGGACAGGACACGACTGCACAATACAAGCGATGGTCTAGCCTTCACAATGCAATGCCTAAAAAACTCCTCTGCAATACAACAAATGCAAGGATATCCAACAAACAAACACAACTCTGAATTGTATAAAATCACTCAAAAAAAAAACGAACTCTTGACTAGGCTAGGTGTAGTATTTCATGAAGAGTTTTGCTAGCATGGTTCTAATATCATATTATGATCTTATGAGATCATAATGTAAAAACCAGAAACTTCCACAACACACTTACACACTAATAAGCTTAGTTTACATTATCAAGAAATTGATACAAAAATTGATTTGAATGTACATAATAAATTTGCTTATATAGACAAGGTGGTGAAGGTAGGAAATTCAAAAACAATGACTAACTACCCCAAAAAAGATGGAACACTCGTTAACTCACATGACAAGTGTTCTAGTGAGTGGTAAATGATTATGGAAGAGGTGTCTCACAAAATGAGGACACTTGTCTTAACCACATGAGGTGAGACAAAAATCTAGAAGTCCCTATGTGGTGACTTAATCAAAGTGAACATGACTCTCTCTAAGTTCACTATTTACACTAACATTTACAACATCAACATTGTTACACTCTATTGTGTTGTTACCTATTTACTATTACTTTGATGAGTTAAAATGCTTTAATAAATGATTTTGTTTTGTATATATATCTTGATGGAAAATATAATGAATTGGTGCAGGAGCACCCAAAGGTTATCTCATAAGTTGTTTAGGACAGTCTTGTCTAGGACAACATAGCAAGTAAATTTTGTTCATTTGGATGTAAGCCTTAATGGCATTTTGGATTGGATATTGATCATTTGATGAAGGTCATGTTGGACCAATGATTAGGCCTAAGGTGTTTGCTAGTAAGGTTTTGACCTTTTAGGAGTTTAGGTGTTGTTTTTTCAAATTTGGCAAATAATGCTCATTTTAGAGTTTCAAGCGGCCAAGGGGAGCCCATAACTGTTTTGAGACCCCATTTAGGGGTGATCTCGGCATGAGAGCAGGGTTGGCAGTTTTTGCATTATTGGAAACTTATGAATACAAGAGAAGACAGTGATAAATTGGTGTAAATTTTCTAGTTTTTATTTTTGCTTGAAATTGTGTGTTAATGGAGTGATCATGACACTGTGTAACATGTAGGAAGTAGTGCATTTACCTTCCAAGCATTGTGTGGAACAATAGGTAGCTAGTTTATTCGTTTCAAGCAATCTTGTGTAATTAGTTTGTTCCTTTTAGTTGTTCTGACTGGCAGACTATGAAAAATGGAGGTTTAGTTCACATTTCCACTGTACCTAGTGTATGGGCTTTTGGGGATTGTGGCTAGACTCCATGATTGTAAATATGGTAGGGATAGTCCAGTCTTTAGTTGATAGGGAATCATTGTGGGAGTCTTCTCCTAGGCGAGCTAAGAAGAGTCCGGCTAGGGAAGACAATAAGTGCAGAGCACTTGGGTTGCAGGGGTGTTCATCTCCTGGAAAAACACGGTGTGGAGAGGGCAGACATGAGCCTTGACAAGGTATTGAATGCAGGAGGGAGCTCCATCTAATCGTCTGGTGTTAGAAATCTCTAACAGTTGCAAGAAGGACAGGAAAATGGCTTAAAAAGACCCAATTCTTTCCAAATTGTGGTTTAGGTCTGCGTACGGTCAGTTGAGGGTTAAGACCTTTAAAATCTTCAAGTGGTAGGCATAAGGACCAAGAAGCCAAAGGAAAGATTCTATGTTCTTTGAGAAAGTTAGGAGAGACAACCTATTTTCTCAGAAGTGGAGACCTAATTAGGGCTCCTAGGCTAGTAGCCTTTTTAACCCTAAATGAGGGTTTGGTGGAAGCAATGAAAAGATGGAGTTAGGTGGATCTTTCTGAGCCTTAATAGGGTGGAATGAAGTCAGTAGAAGCATCTCCACACCCTTGCAAAACTAAGCTTTAGTTCTTGTGGAATGTTAGTCTTTAGGGTAGATTAAGGGCTAAGGAAGAGTTAGTGATATTGCACCAAGATTGATTTGGTAGGTTGAATTGTGATGGTAGTGGGGTGGGCCAGGAGAACCAGGGGTACCTAAACATGAGGAAGGTCCTAAGGGTTAAGGTGGTGAAGTAAGACACCAAGGAGGTCTTGCAAGCAAGACCCAGAGCAGGAATCAGTGAGTGATTCCTCCAACCCCTCCCTATCAGATTGGTATCAGAGCCGAGGTAAAAGATTTGGGATTGACTATTGTATGTCTGCGGTTAAGTCTAGTGGCTCCACCATCATGGTGACAAATGCAGAATTGGCCAAGATGGTCGAAGGGCAGGAGGAAGACAATAGGCTATTGAGGGAAAGAAGAGACCAACTTGAGCAAGCATTGAATGATGTGCAATTTGAAGGGTACCAAAGAAAGAAGAGGTTGCAGAGGAAGATAAAATCCCTGAACCTGACCCTATTTTGAAAGAGGAGCCTTTCTTGAAGGCATTGAAGGCTTTGAGTGGAAAAGCACTTGAAGGTATACCAATGTTTAGTGGGAAAATGGAAGCTGATCTAGTCATGGATTGGATAGAGGGAATGGAGAACCATTTTGAATGTGATGGAGTCACTGAAGCACAGAAGGTGAAGGTGGCCAAATCAAGATTAAGAGGTTCTGCCTTGACATGGTGGAAGTTCATTCAGACAGAGAGGGAAAAGGAAGGCAAGAAGCCTATTTCTACTTGGAAAGGTATGGTTGCAAAAGTCAGAGAAGCATACATGCCAGATGATTATGAAATACAGTTGCATAAGAAGAGGCAGAGCTTGAGGCAAAGAGACCAAGAAGTGAACACTTACATTGGGGAGTTCCAAAAACTTTGTATGAGGTCTAATGTTTCAGAAGATGAAAGTCTCAAGGTGGCTAGGTATCTTAATGGCTTGAAGTGGAACATCCAAGAGGAGATGACTCTTCTAAGTCCTAAGACAGTACACCAATGTTACCAATTAGCTATAAAGATTGAGGAAAGAAGCAAGAGGAAACAAGACCAAGCTTCTAATAGTAGAGGCAAAGGTAGAGGTCAAAGAGGACATAGAGGAGGATACCAAGGTAGAGGGATTGAACAAAGAAATCTGGGAGAGTCTAAACTCATAGAGCATGGAGGTGAAACAACTTCTAGAGGAGGCTATGGAAGAGGTAGAGGACCTCAAGGAGGTTCAAATAGAGGAAGAGGAGTAGGTAGAAGTAACTCATACTTTGCTAGGATGAAGTGCTACAACTGTGGTCAAGTAGGACATCCAACTTATAGGTTCCCAGAGAAAGCATCTTCATCAAATACTAAGAAGAGAGTGGCATATGCACAAGAGGACACCATGAGTGTCAAGTCACCAGAGGTTAGTCACATAGAATCAGAAATGGGGGAGAACCTGATGTTTAGCAGGGTTCTAATCAGACAACTAGTCAAAGAAGAGCCAAAGCAAAGGAGAGCCTTATTCATGGCAAGATGCAAAATACTTGGAAAGGTGTGCAAGGTTATAGTGGATTTAGGGTCTACTGATAACATAATCTTTGAGGAGGCAGTAAGGAAGTTAAAATTGGAGAAGATACCCCACACTAGTCCTTACAAGGTGACATGGTTGAACAAAGGACAGATTGTTCTTGTCAATGAGAAAACAACAGTGGATTTCTCCATTGGAGGGTACAAGGATAAGTTGTTTTGTGATGTGTTACCCATGGATGCATGCCATCTTCTATTGGGCAGACCATGGTAGTATGAAAAAGGTGCCATCTATGATGGAAAAGCCAATACTATCTCATTCAAGAAGGATGGAAAGACATTCAAGTTGCAGTCACTATCAGATGAGGAAGAAGGACAGTCAAAGACCCCTAGTGTCTTATTAAGCAGTGGCAAAGAGCTCATTAACAACCTACATCAAGGACGTGAAGGATATGTGGTTATGGTGCAACCCAAGGAAGAAGACAAAGCAAAGAAAATAGTCATACCCGAAGTAGTCAAAAAGTTGCTTGAGAAGTATAAGGACATAGTGAGTGATGGTGCACCAGCAACCTTACCTCGAAAGAGAGCCATTAGCCATCAGATTGACTTCATACCAGGAGCTTCATTGCCAAACAAAGCAGCATACAAGCTTACACCAGATCAAAACCTAGAGGTAGCTAGACAAGTACAGGAGTTGTTAGATCAAGGATTAATTAGAAAGAGCATCAGTCTGTGTGTAGTACCAGTGGTCTTAGCAACCAAGAAAGGTGGTAAGTGGAGCTTATGCACTGATTCAAGAGAAATAAATAGAATCACAATCAGGTATAGGTTCCCTATTCCTAGGATTGAGGACTTGATGGATTGTCTTGGAGGAGCTCAGTATTTCACCAAGTTGGATCTCAAAAGTGGTTACCATCAGATCAGAATTAAAGATGGGGATGAGTGGAAAAAAACCTTTAAGACAAATGATGGGTTGTATGAGTGGAGAGTTATGCCATTTGGACTCTCTAATGCCCCTAGCACATTCATGAGGCTCATGAATGAAGTGCTCAAAGACTTTATAGGGATATTTGTGGTGGTATATCTTGATGATATACTCATCTTTAGTAAGACAACAAAAGAACACCTAAAGCATGTGGAGTTGGTTCTTAGAAGATTGCAAGAAGAGAAGTTAGCCATCAACCTAGAGAAATGTGAGTTCTTCAAATAGGATATTGTGTATTTGGGGTTTGTAGTATCCCAAGGATCATTGAAGATGGATCCAAGCAAGGTGGAAGCTATCCTAAACTGGCCTACACCAACCATCGGGAGAGAGGTAAGAAGTTTCATGGATTGGCTCAATTTTATAGGAAGTTTATAAGAAAATTTAGTGACATATGTGCACCAGTCCTAGATACAATCAAAGGTGGCTTAAAGACTAAGTTTAAGTGGACTCAAGAAGTTGAGAAAGGTTTTGAGAAACTAGAACAAGAAGTGGAAACACAACCTATTCTTTTATTACCTAGTTTTGACAAGTTGTTTACTATGGAATGTGATGCTAGTGGAATTGCAGTAGGAGGAGTGCTAAGCCAAGAAGGCAGGCCTATAGATTTCTTTAGTGAAAAGCTCAACAAAGCTAAGACAAAGTATTCTACCTATGACTTGAAACTATATGCTCTAGTACATTCACTTAGGAAGTGGAGGCATTATCTCCTACCCAAAGAGTTTGTAGTGTTTACTGATAAATCACTTAGCTATATCATCACCAAGATAAGTTGAGTAATAGGCATTTGAAATTGATGGAATACAATCCAAGCTTTTACTTTCACCATCAAGCACAAGAAGGGATAGTTGAACAAGGTGGCAGATGCACTAAGCAGGAGATTGCTGACAGTGCAAGAGATACAGATCAAGAGCATTGGGATAGAAAGTTTCAAGGATCTCTATGGGAAGATGAAGACTTCTCGGAGGCCTACAAGGTATGTTCTGACTTTGAGAATCATTTTCATAGTCAATACTCAGAGTATACATTGCAAAGTGGATTGTTATTCAAGGGGAATCAGTTATGTGTTCCAAGAGGATCAATGAGAGAGAATCTCATCCAGGAGAAGCACAATGGTAGTCTTAGTGGTCATTTTGGTATCAATAAGACAATGGAACTAGTGCAAAGGTTCTATTATTGGCCCAAGTTGCCAAGGGATGTCAGGAGGTATGTGGAGCAGTGTGTAGTTTGTATGAAAGCCAAAGGGGGAGCTAGTAATGCAAGTTTTTGTATCAACCTCTACCCATTCCCAACAAACCATGTGAGTGTGTTAGCATGGATTTTATTGTAGGACTCCCTAAGACTAAGACAGGGTTTGATAGTGTCTATGTTGTGGTAGATAGATTCAGCAAGATGAGTCACTTTATCCCTTGTAAGACCACACATGATGCTAGCTATATTGCTCATCTTTTCTTCAAAGAAATTTTAAGGATCCATGGATTTCCTTTGAGCATTGTATCAGACAGGGATGTGAAGTTCATGAGTCATTTTTGGAAGACTCTATGGAGCAGATTAGGTACCAACTTGTCTTTTGGATCAGCTTACCATCCTCAGACCGATGGGAAAATAGAGGTGGTTAATAGAGTGTTAGGTAACCTTCTAATATTCCTAACCAAAGAGTATGGACAGACATGGGATTTGGTTATATCACAAGCTGAGTATGCATACAATGACAGTGTGAACAAAACTACAGGGAAGAGTCCTTTTTGAAATAGTGTATGGGATGCACCCAAGAGGTGTGTGTGAGCTTAGAGATCTAGGAGCTATGGAGCATAGGAGTGGACATGTAGAGGATTTCTCTCAGACCATGAAGGAGATTTAGGTGCAGGTGAAGAAGATAGTCACCGATGCTACTCAAAAGTTGAAAGAGAAGGTGGATTCATCTAGAAAGGATCTACAATTTGCAGTAGGAGACTATGTTATGGTCCACCTCAAAAAATCTAGGTTGCAGAAGGGAATATCAACCAAGTTTTAGATGAAAAGAGTGGGACCATGCAAGGTATTAGCCAAATATGGAAAGAATGCTTACAAGGTGGAACTACCTACAGATTTAGGGATTTCACTAGTGTTCAATGTAGCTGATCTGATTAGATATAAGGGAACAGTCATTGACATGGATTAGAATAGTAGGGATATATTCAAGGATGTAAGCAACATAGGCTTACCCACTCAAGACAAGCTTCAGGCAGAAAGGATCTTGGAGTCAAGGGTGAAGAAATCTACAAGGCATAAAGTGTACATGGAGCACCTCATCAAGTGGAAGGACAAGCTAGAGTCTGAGGCTACATGGGTAGATGAAGCTTAGTTTTAGAAGCAGGGAATTGATGTGTCACTAATTTCTCCTCACATTCCTTAGTGCTTGTGCAGTGAGGGGGAGAATGGTGCAGGAGCACCCAAAGGTTATTTCATAAGTTGTTTAGGACAGTCTTATCTAGGACAACTTAGCAAGTAAATTTTTGTTCATTTGGATGTAAGCCTTAATGGCATTTTCATTTGGATTTTGATCATCTGATGAAGGTCATGTTGGACCAATGATTAGGCCTAAGGTGTTTGCTAGTAAGTTTTTTGACCTTTTAGGAGTTTTGGTGTTGTTTTTCAAACTTTAAAAATTTTTCCTCTTTTAGAGTTTCAAGCGGCCAAGGAGAGCCCATAACTATTTTTTTGACCTATTTAGGGTGTGCCTCAACCTAAGAGCAGGGTTGGAAGCATCTATGTTATGATTGAAGTTTTTCAAAAAAAAAAAAAAAAATAGTGTGTTTTGTGTGTTAAGTTTTGCTAAGTTTTGTTTGAAGTAGAGCTTTAATGGATTGAATATGTTATTGTTTCATACGTAGGATGCAGTGTATTGATAGATTAAGCCCTGTGTGGTAGCAATTTAGATTTCTAGTTCAATTTCAAGCATTATAGTAGATAGTTGTTTCTTTGCATTTGCTATTTTGACAAGGTAGTTAGTAGAAAATGGAGGTTTAGGTCACATTCCCACTGTACCTAATGTATAGTCCCTTGGGAATTGCATCTAGACTCCATGATTGTAAATATGGTAGGGTTAGGAGTCTTTAGTAGTCAGGATATCACTGTGGGAGACTTCTCCTAGACTAGCTACGAAGAGTCTGGCTAGGGAAGTCAAGAAGTGCAGAGCACTTGAATTGCAAGGGTTTTCATCTCCTAGAAAAGCATGGTGTGGAGAGGGAAGACATGATCCTTGACAAGGTATTGAATGCAAGAGGGAGGTCCATCTAACTGTCTAGTGTTATTAATCTCTAATAGTTGCAGAAAGAACAAGAAAATGGCTTTAAAAGCCCTAATTATTGCCAAATTATGGTTTAGGCCTATGTACGGTTAGTTAAGGGTGAAGACCTTTAAAATATTCAAATGGTAGGCATAAGGACCAAGAAGCCAAAGGAAAGATTCTGAGTTCTTTGGGAAAGTTAGGAGAGAACCTATTTTCTCAAAAGTGGAGACCTAATTGGGGCTCTTAGGCTAGTAGCCTTTTTAACCCTAAATGAGGGTTTGGTGGAAGTGATGAAAAGATGGAGTTAGGAAGTTCCTTCAAAGCCATGATGGGATGGAAAGAGCTTATTTGAAACCTCTCCACACCCCTGCAAAGTTGAGTTTAAGGTTTGGAGTAGAATAGCCTTTAGGGTGGATTAAGGGCTAAGGAAGAGAGAGTTAGTGATATTGCACCAAGATTGTCTTGGTAGGTTGAATTGTGATAGTAGTGGGGTTGGCCAGGAGAACCAGGGAATCTAAACATGAGGAAGGTCCTAAAGGTTAAGGTGGTGAAGTAAGACACCAAGGAAGTCTTGCAAGCAAGACCCAGAGCAGGAATCAGTGAGTGATTCTTCCAACCCCCCTCCCTATCATATACTTTCTCTTATTTTTGCCACTCTTAGCAATGTTTTAGGATGCATTTTTTAAACTTCACTAATATTGCTTACCATTCTTTTATTCAAACTTTCTTTATTAACAATAGTAGTTGTTATAGCTCTTCTTGTTTCATTTTTATCTTTAGATCGACTATTTTTCTCAATAGATTGAATGGCACTAGCAACAGTAGACATAACATGTTTTAATGATTGATCTTTTCTTTTTGTTTTAACAAAAAATCCTAACCTTTTCATTATTTTCCTCATTTTTTGCATTCTCATCAATTGCATCATTAGTTGACATTGAATTGCAATTTTTTTACGCTAAAAGAATTTGTTGTATATTTTATTCACATGTGTTCTTATTTGCCTCCAAGAAATTTGACCAGGAAGATTATCAAAAACACCACTTTCAATTTTTTTAAAATTATTTTCATTAAATTCAACATCACATTCTAGATTTTCATCTTCATCTTCATCTTCATTTTCATTTTCAACTTCAAAACGATTTACATTTTCATCTTCATTTTCATCAAAAAAATGGTTTTCATTTTCATCAACAAAAGCGGTTTTCATTTTGGGTATGTGCAAGATCATCATGGAAAAAACAGGCCCTTAAGTGGCGAAAAATTCAGAAAAATCAGTCTTAGGCAACTTGACATAAAATTTGAATAAGTTATCTATATTATTTCAAAAATATGTAAGAATAGAATCTGTAGAAAATTGAATTTAGTTTCTAAACTACTAGGTTTATTTAAAATAAATAAAATCTATTTGGTGAAAATTTGACATTTCAAATGTAGTAGTACTTAAATTTGTGGAAAAAATAAGAAGTAGTGTCTGTCTGACCACCCTAACCATAATAAAATGATAATATTTTTTGTAATATTTATATATAAGTAGAGGACTCATGTCAGGATGTGATGTATAATTTTTTGTAATTTTTCCAATTAAATAATTAATTATGATTTTTTATTATAACTTTAAAAAATATAAAAACTTTTGTCTCGACCACCTTAACTTGGTCAAAACTTCATGAAATTTAATTTTATTTTTTTTAATCCCATAGTATGTGAAGCATAGAATGAATTTTATGTTTTGATTCAAAAATGTGATACCGTTTGAAAGTTATAGATGTTTTTCAATCAGCCTATCGATCAGGACTTTAGTCGTAATTCTAATAGAAAATGAATAATAATTATTTATTAAATTTAAATTAAAGCATAATTTATATTGGTGGAAAGTTGAGAATCTTCTCTAAAAACCATTTTCGTTTCATCAATTTTGTGTTAAAAAAGTTGTCAGCCACATACCCTACAAATACCCATAATATTGCCACTTTTTGGCTCATCATGATCCTGCACATACCCTTTCATTTACATCAACAAAATGGTTTTTTTTTTTCATTTTCAACAAGAGGATCATTCTCATTTTCAACAAATTCTATAAAATTTTCATCTCTCTGAATATTATCAATGTCAACATCGTTCAGTCCAACATCTTGTAAAACTTATACATACAAATTTACCATTTCACTAACATGTGGATTTGAAGATGTACCTGGATTTGTGCATATTGAAAAATTCTCCATAGCATTGAAAGAGGGATTTGAAAACATAGTAGGACTTGCTTGTATAATCATATTCTTCTCCAAATTGACTTCTTGCAAATCAGCTTCATCTACAACCATGGTCTCCTCAATGTTTTCATCTTCAATAGTTGTGGAATTGGATGCCCCCTGTCATTCATTGATTTAATTCTCATTCTTCTTTGTCTTTGTCTTTGTCTCTCCTCTTTTTTTGCTTCAATTTCTTCAAGATTCAATGTCTTCCTCCGCTTATTACGAGCTTTATCTCCCATGATTAGAAAATTTTCAAGAACAAATGAATATCAATAGTGAAATTCTTCAAAAAATTCAATCCAAATTGGAAGTTGAAAACCTATAAGGACAAAATTCTTCCTCTTGTGTTCCTCAAAACAAGTAGAAAACTAGCACAATTCCACTTTAAAAACTGTTTTCTTCATGCATCCTTTGAAAAAATAATCCATATTTTGTTCCTCCAAACAAGTACAAAACTAGCACAATTCCACTTCAAAAATAGTTTACACGATGCCTCCTTTGAAAAAATTAATCAAAAATGCAATTTCACCACCTGTAAAAACAATAGTTGATGAAAAATAGCCCAATTTTACTACTTTCGGCCATACATGTGAAGTTGCAAACTTCACAGTAATTTTTTACAGTAAATTTAAAATAAATGGTTAAAAAAAAATGGGATCCTGTTTTATAATCAGGATCTTGTTCCTAATATTTAATGTGGGGACCATTGAAAAAGGAACATGATCTCGTTTACAAAGTGGAATCCCATTTCCCTATCAATGGTCATGTCATTTAATATTAGGAAATGAGATCTCGTTTACAAAATGGGATCTCGTTTATTTCCAAAAATTTGAATTTGAATTTGCTTTGTGGTCAGGTTTTTGCCTTGTATTTTGGTTCAAGAAAAGCATTGGGAATCTGAACCTAGGCCTTCAACCTGGTTTGACCTACAAGTTGAAGGTCCTAACGATGAGAGAGAGATATACTGAGTTTGGACATATGGCTGACAACTTTTTTTGCAGAATTTTTTGACAAAATTAAAACCCATTTTAGATGAGACAATGCAGATTCCAAATATGTATTTTTTTTTTACAATTTGATTATTTTTTTCTATTTTCATTTAATTTATGATGAAATTGGTTCATAGAGTTTAAATATCAGGGTTTTTTAATATTTTAACAAATTTTGATCAACATAACATTTTGATGAACGAATTGCACGAGAACAAACTTTAGACAATTATTTTCAATTTAAAATAAAAAATTAAAAAATGATAAGTTTAGGTCATCTTATGCATGTCGTACATGACGATTTTTCAAAACGACAAATATGCCTAATAAAAAAATTAATTAAAAAAAAATCAATTAAAAATTATAAAAAAAATCCAAAACAAGCTTCAATGAGTCACAAATCTTTTCCCAAAAAGATTTAGAAAAATATGATAATTTAGGTCAAAATATGGATGTCGTACATGTGCATGGTATGATATAAAAAATGTGACTTTTAAATAGTGGTTTTCAGAAATGCCTATTGAAACTCAATTTGTACAATCTGGGTATTGAAATAAATTACATATTTGAAAACTAGACTCCAAGTACTACATTTTATGATTGGTGACTTTTTTGAAGATTCCATCTCTAAGTGCTTCAAATTTTAAGGTCAAATGTGTCAAATTCTAAAAATCAGGGAAAACACTTCCACTTTTTGGCCAAAAAGTGGACTTAACTTCTTGCCATCACCCATGGATTCCATATAGTCAAAAGTTACTAAAAATGTATGGAATGAGTTAGTACTTAGAAGGAAAGAAGCTTTGAAAGTTGAAGACAAGATGAGAAGAGAAGTAAAATTTGTTAGTTCTACTTAGTCAGAGATAGAAGCTGCAAATATATTGAATGAATGTTCTACAATATTCAGAGTCAAGTAGAGATTCAACACGTTGATGACTAAGGAATATTAGTATGTTGAAAAAGTAAGGCAAGAAACTCATTATTTAATCAAGCAATTAGCAAGGAGCTATGGACAAGAACCAATTCTTCATCTCACACTGCTCAGACTCAAGAAACTATTATAGTTGCAAAAGTAATGGACAATGGACTGTCTTGGAAACTATTGATGAGACACTTGGTGCTTTGGAGATCCCTACCCACCAAATGGACAACAATGAAACTACCAGTAAGAGGTTTGATGATCATCATAAGGATCAATCCAGTGAAAATAGAGAAGAACATCAAGAACATAAAAAATCCTCTAAGAATAGAGAAGAGGAAAACAAAGATACAAATGAAGGAAATAAAGACAAATAAAATGGTAAAGATAAGGATGGTGAAGATAGAAGAAATAAATAAAACATCAAACCATCCAATGATGAAAATGAAAAAGAAGAGGAAGAAGAAGAAAAGAAGGAATATGGAGATAAGGAAATCATTCCAACTGAAGGTGAAATTCTCAAAGGACCTAAATCATCAAAGCAATCTAGAGAGCCATCCGAAAATACACTTAGAGTTCTTCTTTCAATACAAGCTATAATCAAACTTATGCTTCCACCTCAGCTAGTCAAGCTGCCATCTCATCTAGGTCTTGTGGATTTGACAAAAATTACACCTAGTGATAGAATGAAGCTATGTAACACTTTCATCAGCTTTGTCATGCATGAGGCTTAAGAGTCATATCAAAGAAAAAATGAGTTGATAAATGAGGCTATCAAAACTCTACAAAAGACAACTCCAGGTGCTACTCTAGATAACTCTCTAGCTCCGATTGAAAGCTTGAGACTTATTGTTGATTTTGTTAAAGAATACACATCCAATCTTAAGATGTAGACCATAAAAGAAGTAGAGTTGAACTTGCTAGAGAAAAGGTTGTTTCTACAAGATAAGTGTATTATTACACGTGACAATTCTCTAGAAACTCTGAAAGAGGTAAGAGATTATAATGAAGAAGCCCAGCTGCTATTTGTTTACTGCATGAAATGGTTGGAAGCCACTCAAGGTATCAAGGATCTAATGGACTCAATTGAGTCTCAACTTGTTGTTACCTCCAAATATTATAAGATTTCTGATGATAGAAACTATGCTAGATGGGTTTCTATTGTAGAATTGCAAGATAAGTTCTTCATGTTATAGACACAAAAGGAAAATTCTATGAGACAGTATGCCCAGCTTGGAAATTTGGTCATGTCCATACATATTACTATATCACATGCTATGATGGAGGCTAAAAAACTTGAGAAAATAAATGTAGTCCCATCCACTCTACAAGAAGGAGAAGAATGCCTGGAAAAAATAGGATCTCTGCATAAAACTATTTCTAGGGAAAAATGTGTCTAGGATGATGGAAAGCCTACTTGGGAGGTAATTCTCAAAGAATTACAAGGTGCTCCCAATTCCTGAATTTGAAGCATTTCCATGTCCTTTCTCCTTGATGTCGAAGGGGGAGAAGAAAAGAGAGATAAAATAATTGTTTTTGTACATGTGTTAGGTGAAGATTGTGCATACCTTTTTGTTTTGAGGCCAACTTTTTTTGGCACATGTTGCCATCAATGAAAAAGGGGGAGATTGTTGGAAGAATGAAGAAGGTTCCCTCTGTTTTGGTTGTCATTGATTCCAACATTTGTTGGTAACTATCTATGAAATCCATACCTTGATCCAGAAACCTTCACAGTAAATGGAAACTTAATATGTTGATTAGGTGTCTTAGCTACAAGTATACATGTGTTCTCAGCATATTTTTGTGATCCAATTGGTCTACCCTAATGACAAGACTTTGGTGTTTCTTTATCCAACAAGGTGTATTTTTTGTGTGTGCTTTCTTTAGGTTTGGACTGACCTAACTTGTGGATAACACATTTTGTTTTGTATGTCAAAATAAATTGTGTACTAAGCTGACAAGATTTTTTGTATTTTAAGTATTCCCTTATTAAGGCCAACCTAATTGATAATGGAAGCTATTTCTATGTATATTTGTGGTGGACTTAGTGATAAAACAAGAGAGAAGAGGCTATGCAAGTTATGCGACAAGAGTAATAATATGAAGCTACTTATAGTGTTATATGTACTAGCAACCAGAGAAAAAATTAAGAGCATAATTGAAAATGCTTTCAACACTATATAGGTGTATTTCTATAACTTTCATTTTTGGCAGTGAACCACATCTTTTGTACCTTGGAATTAAAGCCACCATTTTTATTCAGGCTATGAGCTTTTCTAAGGATAGTGAGTCTTGAAAATGTTCCCTATAATATCTTATAACTAGTTATAATATATTTTGAGATAATCCTCATCATGGTTTTTCCTATTCTAAGTTTTCCATGTAAAAATCTTTGTGTCAATGTGTTATGATCTTCTTTATGTTCTATTTCATCATTTCTATTAAATGTGGATTGATAATTGGATGGTTACTAATTAATTTGGACTGTTGAATACTAATTCACCCCCCCTCTTAGTATTATGAATATTCAACATCTCTTACCCAATCAAAATCCACAAACCCATGAATGAAAATTGAATGCTGAGGTCCAATAGGGTAACCATGAAAAAATAGGTCATACTCAGAAGTAATCCACAAATATTTGAGCACTCTCTTAACTACATCCCAATGCACCCATCTAGGATTATCCATAAAGAAAATTATGACTCTCATTACTTGGGTAATGTTTGGCCTTGTATATATGAAACAATCAAGGATGGAGGGTTTGGAATGGACTATCTAGCTTTGTAAAAGAATTTAAAACAACACAATTAATTGAAGGTAACATGCAACTTTATTGATTGAAACTTAGAGATTGCATTCCTATAGGATTAATCAAATGCATATTAGAACTAGCTCCAGAGGCCATGCCTACTACCTCATAGGCTACTATAGGCTTATTCACTACAAAATGCATAATTGATTTCTTAGGCTAATTCCCTAACTTCTAACTCCATCATCTAGTCCTTGACCTCCTACTAAATTTAGAGGGTTATTATATTCTAGCTCTAAGTATTAGAAATGATCTACGTCAACCTCAATTAGGTCCTCAGTCTGATATCTAATGAAATTTGTAGGTCAGCCCCAAGGGATTGAAGAAGCATCAAACATAGGTGTTGATGGGTTCAGACCAAATCAAGGGTGTTCCTTCCCTATATCCATCATGTGATGATCCATGAAGGATCCACAAAATAAAGAGAGATTTCACACACTAACTCCAATAGGTCTAAGTCCAGGATGCTTGTCAACGGTGATCTTCTAGTGAAGGTCTCTTCTGAGTGGTAGCATCACAAGGGCTATCACCTAGGTATGTTGTCATAGACTTCCCATTTTTCCTTGATTCCAATCTGTAGGGGAAAACTAGTTGTTGTGGTAAGATGCAACATGATTCTCTAAGATACTCCTACATGAGACTCTCAGGGTTATTTGAAAAGTGTGCCTCATATGTTGCTAGGTCTAAGAATTATTCCTCATTTTAATTCCACTTTTGAGATCTATGTTGCATCCTCTTCTAACCTACCTTTCCACTTAGGTAGATATTCCCTATATTCCTTGTTTCAGGTGTTGCACTTGGTCTAGTTATCCAAAGTCTTCTCTATTTACTTTTGCTATCATTATGATAATTGGTCTTTATGAGGGGATTTTTAATGCATTTCATGGAATGGAAAGAGGTCCACAATGTTTAAGTTTGGTGAAATACCAATTGCCTCTAGTAACTCCAACTCCTAGTCATTACTAGGATCGAATGTTAGGAGGATCTTACACAATCTAAATTTCTTCATCTTTGGCTTGTTGTATGTGCCTATCATAAACCTCTCCTTCTAGAGATACACCATGACTTCATCTCCAACAATAAACTCTTTTTAGCATTTTTGGTGCCTTCCCAAAAATTGTATTTACGATTCATGTAATCTCTAGATGTTGCTTGAATTGCTTGTGAACAACCTTCATATGGTCTGTAAATTATTCTACCTCCACACTCATGTTATCCACTACAATGGTGTCTCTAAGTTTCACACCGTTATCACTTAGGATGTAATCTAGTAATAATCTCAAATTGTGTCTTCCCTTTACTCTGGTTTACAAAGTTATTGTATGAAAACTCTGCCTATGGTAAGATTAAGTCCTAGTTTCTAGGCCTATCTCCTACCAAACATCTAAGTAGGTTCCCCAAAATTTTGTTTGTTGCCTCTATTTTTCTGTTTGTTTGTGTGGAATGTTAAATTGAACTTTATGTCTGTCTTCATCTTCTATCACAAGGTTCTCCAAAAATATCTAGTAAACTTGGTGTCCCGATCTAAAACTATACTCAGTGGTGTTCCACGTAGTCTCACCACTTCTTAAAAGAAATGGTCTATGATATGTACTACATCGTGGGTCTTCTTACAATGAATGAAATGTGTCATCTTGAAGAATCGACCCACCACTGCAAATGTGGAGTCATGTCCTCTCTAAGTCCTTGGTAATCCAAGAACAAAGTCCATACTAATATCTTTCCAAGGCCTTTCTCTAGGACCACAAGTGGTTGATACAAACTAGTATTTTGACTAGTCCCCTTAGCTACTTGACAAGTCTTACATTCTTAAAGAAAATTTTGGAAATACTTCTAGATATGATTCTAAAAGTAATTCTCAATTACCAAAGTTGTAGTTTTATCAACATCAAAGTGTCCTACTAATCCTCCAAAATGATTTTCCTTAATCAAATTCTCCCACATTGAGCTCTGAGGGATGCACAATTGGTTCCATTTGAACAACATACCATCTTGAATAAAGTAGTCCAACCACTCGGTTCTGTCAGTGGCTATCGGGTCTTTGCTCACCTTTCATTCCTTTGTAAGGTCAAGATCAGTTTCATACAAGTGCTTTAGCTTGTCAAATCTCATCAATGCTACTTTCATCTATGTTAGTAGGTTTCTCCTTCTGTTAAGTAAATTTTTAACCTTGTTTGGTTTACTACTCCAGTGTATAAGGACAACTTTGGTATAACTTTGTGTGAATTCTACCCATCGCATATGATTTTGATTCAACTTGCCTTGATTGTTTAAGTATTGGAGAGCTTGGTGGTCAGTGCATAGCACAAATTCCTTTTGTAGTAGGTAGTGTATCCACTTCTTCAAGGCTTTATTATGGCATAGAAATCCTAGTCATATACTAAATTTATTTTTAAGGAATCATTCAACTTCTCATTGAAATATGCAATTAGCCTCCCTTCCTGACTTAGGACTACTCCAATAGTGCTATCGTTGGCATCAAATATTACTTGGAAGACCTTTTTGAAATCTATTTCAATGCTAGTATTGGCTACTCAGTCACCTTCTTCTTCAATAACTCAAAACACTTCTATGCTCCATATGTCCATTTAAACTCCTGGTTTCCTCTCATAGTCTTTGTCAATTGTTTGCAAATGGTACTAAAGTTTTTGATGAACTTCTAATAAAATCTTGCCAAGCCATGGAAAGATCTTACCTCCCCAATGTCTCTTGGTGTTGGTCATTCTGCAATTTCTCTCACCTTCTTCAAATCCATCTTCAATCCTTCCACAAAGATGATAAACCCCAAATAAACTAGTTCAAATTTTATGAACTTGTATTTCTTGATGTTGATTAGTAGCTTATCCTCTCTAAGCTGCTAGAAGACTTGTGTGATGTGTTGTATATGTTCTTCCTTTTTTTTGCTAAAAATAAGAATATCATCTAGGTAAACAATACTTGGGAATTCATTTAACACCTCATTCATCAGCCACGTGAATGTACTCTACATGTTGATCAGTCCAAAGGGAATGACTAGCTATTTATAGAACCCTTTGTTGGATGTTGTGGTTGTGTTGCTAATATGTGGTTGTCATTGATGTCAACACTATTAGCACTAATGTATTGAAGGTTGTATATGTCGAGGATATTGAGAAAATTGTAAAAGAAAGTATGCAGGTTCCTAGTGGTTCAGTGAAGGTCATGGAGGTTTCGTGCGTAGTACGCTGATGATCAGTAATTGTGGATTAAAGGGTTTATTTATATGTGTATCTAGTTTATCCACCAGAAGTTTCAGAGGTCCGTGTGAAGATTTGGTCATGTTATGGAAATTGGTGTTATGTGGTGTTTATGTGGTTTCAGTCAGTGTTCCTGATTGAAGTTGGTATGATTATAGTAATCTCAGTTGCTACAGATGTTTCTCAATTGTTTCTTGATGCTCGTGGGTGTTTCTAGATCATTCTCTATCTTTGTTCCACATCCGTATTGATGGGTGTGCTCGTGGTTTGTGATTTTTCTCTTGTGTGTTCGGTTTTTGTGTTCTTGGCCAACATGGTGGTTGTAGTGTGTTGTGGATCCTTGAAGATTAAAATTTGAATGTTTTTCACACTCGAGGAGGTTGTTTTAAATATTCATTACATTATGGCCAACGGTGTTTGATTCGCATTGAAAATTTGTTTATAAATTTGGGCCGACATTGTGCATATGTTTTATTTTTTGTTTTCGTCGATGATGTTTGATTTGCATTGAAAATTTATTTGTAAATTTGGGCCGACATTGTGCATATGTTTTATATTTTGTTTTGGCTGATGAAGTTGTTAATGCAACTCATGTTGTGTATATATAAGAGTGATTGTTTGTTCAAATTGAAGTGTGCAAGTGTGAAGTGTGTGAGTCCTATGTGTGAATATTGTTCAGATCATTCGAAGGTAGAGAAGAGTGTGAAGAAGAGTGAAGAAGGTTGAACAAGTGTTCATGTGCATAACTAGAACTATAACTTGGCATTAGTAGATCTTATTTTCTTAGTTCACAATCTGGATGGTTTTAATCCAAATATTTCTTGGGAAATGAGCCCTCTTGTAATTGAGTAGTGATCTCTAAGCAGTGTGTCTGAATGCATGTGCAAACCCATTGATACTTCTTTATACTTTTAACAGGGTATAATCTATGGACTGACATCCACCGTGGTTTTTCCCCTAATAAGGTTTCCATGTAAAAAATCTTGGCGTTCTTTGTGTGTTTGATGTGCTAATTGTTTATTATTTATTATTCATTCATCAGCTCTAAGATCAAAGTTAGATTAAGCTTAAAAAGTGAAATATTCTATGAAAACTGATTCACCCCCCCTCTTAGTTGTTTGTCCTTGTTTTTCCAACAATTGGTATCAGAGTTGCTTCCTCTAAAGAAGTTTAAAAGCTTGAGGTTATTTAAGTTGGAATTATATAAGAAGGACAGTCCTAGATTTGATGGAACAAACTACTCACTATGGAAAGGCAAAACGGAATGTCATTTGAGGTGTTTGGGAGAACCCTTCTGGAAGATTACAAAGAACAGATCTACTATTCCTTAGAATGGTCCCTCCACTCCTGATAAAGAAGCTGAGAATAATATTGGGGCCATGGAATCTTTGCTAAGTGCTCTAATGGATTTAGAAATGACAAATGTGATAGGTTTGAAGATAGCTCATGAGATGTGGACAAATCTAGAGACTTTGTATGAAGGAGATATACATGTGAAGGTTACTAAGCTATAGAGTTTGAAAGGAAAGTATGAAAATTTGAAGATGGGAGAAGATGAAAATATTTCTTCTTTTATGCAAAGAGTAAATGAAATTGTGATGGGTATTAGATGTGTCAGAGGTATTCTAGATGAACAAGAAATTGTATCTAAAGTGCTCATATCATTTCCTCCCTCTTACAAGTCAAAATCTCATGCTATTGAAGAGTTCAAGTCACTAATGAATGTGACAAGAGATATGCTGATTGGTAAACTTGATGCTTTTGAGTTGAGTGAATTTGGTGATTCTACCAACAAGACTAAATTTGCATTTAAGGCTTTTATACCTAAAAGAAACAAGAAAAGACATGATCTGGGAGAAAGTTCTAGAAAGACATTGAAGTATGAGGAAGAGATGAAACAGGTTGAAGATGAAGAAAGAGAGGTAGAAGAGTTGGAAGCACTGATTGTTAAGAAAGAAGGTAGAGAAAAGGTAAGTATAAAGGAAAGTTGCCTATCAAATGTTTTTCTTGTAGTAAAATAAGTCAATTTTCTTCAAAATGTCCTGAAGGAGTTCCTAGGTACAAGCCTTACAAACCTAGATTTCAAAAGAAATGCTATTTTGCTGAAGAAGGTGTGACTGATGAAGAATTTGATAAAGAAAAAGGAAATGAAGGTGATTGGGTTTTTATTGCTATCAAGGAAAATAGTCCAGTGGCTACTGAATCTGCTAAAGTTGAGAAAACTCTTGCAGACTGAATTGAAGAGAAGGATGAGTGGGTTAGAGATAGCAGATGCTCACATCATATGACTGGTGACAAAAGAAAATTTGTAAGTTTAGATAAATATGATGGCGAGGTAATATTTGGTGATAACAAGGCTTGTGTTATTCGTGGAAGAGGATCTATTTGTCTTGGTGGAAATCATAACATTGATGATGTACTTTATGTTGAAGGCTTGAAGCAAAACTTTTTGAGTGTTGGATAGATGGTGGACAAGGGCTATGATCTTTAGTTCAAGGATGGAAGATGCAAGATACTTGGAAGCTCTAGAAATGTAATTGCTTTAGGTAAACAAACAAAAGGTAATATTTTTCACTTGAGTGCTGCTGATGGAAGTTGTTTATTTTCTCAAATAGATGAAAACTAGTTGTGGCATAGAAGGTTGTGTCATGCGAATTTTGATAACATTGTCAAAGTAAGTTCCACTTAAGCAGTAAGAGATCTACCTAAGCTAGTGAAGCCTACTAACACAATATGCAAGGAATCTCAGATGGGAAAATAGACAAGAGTTTATTTTCAAAGCAAACATCATCATTCTAATGGAATATTGGAGCTGGTGCATACTAATTTGTGTGGTCCCTCTAGAGTCAGAATTCTACAAGGAAAAGGTACTTTATGCTGCTTATTGGTGATTACTATAGAATGATATGGGTCTCCTTCTTAAGAGAAAAATGTGAAGCATTAGAGAAGTTCAAAATTTTCAAAGCTATGGCAGAGAATGAGATAGGTCTGAAAATAAAATTCCTAAGGTCAGACAAAGGTGGTGAGTTCACTTCTTAGGAGTTCAATTCTTTCTATGAAGAGCATGAAATCAAAAGATGGTTATTTGCTCCTTGAACCCCTCAACAGAATAGAGTTGTTGAGAGAAAGAACAGAACAATTATGGATGTTGTTGCAACAATAATGATCGAAGGAAATGTGCCTCACATCTATTGGAGAGAAGTTGTAAACACTATTGTGTACACTTTAAATGATGTAAATGTCGATGGTATCTCTGGTAAGACTCCTTTTGAGCTATGGTTTGGTTATAAACCTACTATTAAATATTTCAAGATCTTTGGAAGCAAATGCTACATTAAGAGAGATGAGGACATAGGAAAGTTTGATGCAAGGAGTGATGAAGGAATATTTTTGGGTTACTCTACTAAGAGCAAGGTTTACTAGTGCTATAATAAAAGATTGGGGAAAATGGTTGAAAGTGAAAATGTCAGAGTTGATGAGGATTCTACTAGATCAAATCTAGATACTATGGATATGATTCTGATGACCAATAGGATAGTATAGACAAAGGGAAGAATACTCAGACACATAATCAAGTTCAAAGTGTTTCGGTAAATCAAGAAAGTTAGGAAGGAAAGACAAGTGGAAGTGCAAAAGAAAGAATAGAAGAAGCATAAGTGTGAGAAAATCCTAAAGTTCCAAGGTATGTAAGGTTAAATCATTTTGAAAATCAAATTATAGGAGACAAGAATAAAGGTGTGAAGACTAGAAAAAGGATAGCAGAAGAGTATTGCTTGATCTGCAAGACTAAGCCCAACAATTTCAATAAAGCTTGTAATGATGAACACTGGATGGAAGCTATGAAGGAAGATCTGCTATAAATTGAAAATAGTAATACATGGATTCTTGTTCCTAGATCTAAAGATAAAAATGTGATTGGTACTAAATGGGTCTTTCAGAATAAGCTGAATGAACAAGGTGAAGTGATCTAAAATAAAGCAAGACTGGTATGTAAAGGGTATTCACAAATGGAAGGTATTGATTTTGAAGAAACTTTTTCCCTTGTTTCCAGAATTGAAGCTATAAGATTGCATACAAAAACTACAAATTTTATCAAATGGATGTGAAGTCAACCTTTCTAAATGGTGAATTAGAAGAAGAGGTATATGTTGAACAACTTGATGGATTTCAACTGACTGATAAGGAAGACATGGTTTTCCAATTGAAGAAAGCTCTATATGGACTCAAGTAAGCCCCTAGAGCCTGGTATACAGGTATGTGCAGGATCATGATGGGCCAAAAAGTGGCGATATGATGGGTACGTGTAGGGTATGTGGCTAACAAAATTTTTTAACCCAAAATTGATGAGATGAAAATGATTTTTAAAGGAGATTCTTAACTTTCCACCAATATAAATTATGCTTTACTTTGAATTTAATAAATAATTATTATTCATTTTCTATTTGAATTACGACTAAAGTCCTGATTAATAGGCTGATAGAAAAAAATCTATAGCTTTCAAATGGTATCACATTTTTTGAATCCAAAACATGCATCACATTTTATGCTTCACATACTATAAGATTAAAAAAAATGAATTTCGTGAAGTTTTGATCAAGTTAAGGTGGCCAGACATACAAATTTTTATATTTTTTAAAATTTGTAATAAAAAATTCATAATTAATTATTTACTTGGAAAAAATTTACAATAAATATGCATCACATCGGGACATGAGTCCTCTACTTATATCTAAAATCTTATAATAAAATTAGGCTGGTCAGACAAACACCTACTATTTTTTCCCTAAAATTAAGTACTACTGCATTGAAATTTCAAATTTTCACCAAATAGATTTTTTTTTGTTTAAATAAACCTAGTAGTTTAGAAACTATATTCAATTTGCTATAGATTCTATCCTTACATATTTTTAAAATAATTTAGATAAATTATTCAAATTTTTACGTCAAGTTTCCTAACTCTGATTTTTCTAAATTTTTTTCCACTTAAGGGCCTATTTTTTCCATGATGATCCTACACATACCCATGCTAGACTAGATAAATACTTACTGAAGCTTGGATTCAATAAAGGTACGATTGACAACAAATTATATTTCAAGTTGGATCATGATAAAGAGTTGATTATTGAAGTCTTTGTTGATGAAATTATTTTTGGAGGAGATGATGATCTATGTATAAAGTTTGCTGATGTTCAAAATGAAAAGTGAATTTGAGATGAGTATGATTGGAGAGATGAAATTATTTCTGGGATTGAAAATCACTCAGTTAGACAATGGGATTTTCATATCTCAGTCCAAATATGTGAGAGAGCTACCGAATAAGTTTGGCATGGATGACTCAAAGCCTGTCGGTACGTCCATGGTAACCAGATGCAAGTTAACATAGAATGATGATTCCCATAAGGAAAATCAAACAAGATATAGGTCAATGATTGGTGGATTGTTATATTTGACTAAGACCAGACTAGACATCATGAATTTTGTGTGTATGGTAGCTAGATATCAAGTCGATCCAAAAGAATCCCATGTGACTGTTGTAAAAAGAATCTTCAGGTATTTGAAAGGAATAGTTGATTTTGGACTTTGGTATCCTAAAGATGATGATCTTACTCTTAATGCATATACTGATGCAGATTGGGCTAAAGATGTAAATGACAGGAAAATTACTAATGGTGGTGCTTTCTTCGTAGGGAAGAATTTGATGTCATGGTTGAGCAAAAAGCATAATTCCATTTCCCTATCTACTATCGAGGTAGAGTATATTGTTGCTGCAAATAATTTTACTCAAGTGTTGTGGATGAAACAAATGCTGAAAGATATTAGAGTAGTATATGATGAGCCTATTGCCATATATTTTGACAATTCAAGTGCAATAAACATATAAAAGAGTTTAGTGCTACAATCTAATACCAAGCATATATCAATCAAGTTTCACTTCCTAAGAGAGAAAGTGAGTGAGAAAGAAGTCAGATTGGAGTATGTTCCTACCAAAGAGTAGATTGCAAACATTTTCACCAAGCTGATGTCGAAGGATACTTTTGAGTATCTCAAAGGGATGCTAGGGGTGATTACCCCTCCTGATATGAACTAGAGATGTATTTACTTGCATCAATCTATATGCTTCAAAGCTATATTCTGATCTGGATTAATGTTTCAGTGGCTGCTACTCAGGGAGAGTAGCCAAATGAGCAGATATGTGGTTCAAAGCTTGCATGTGGAAAGATAATGATTATATTTTCCATTGATGTCAAAGGGGGAGAAGAGTCATGTGAAAAACTATAAATTATCTGGGGAGAAGAGCCTTGTGGGATGAAGATCATGTAGAAAAATTTGAGAAGAGTCAGAATCTAAGGGGGGAGTAAGTGTTGACTGAGAGTTATGTTGATCGTGTTTTTCACATCATGTGTTGCCATCAATGCCAAAGGGAGGGATTTTTGGATGTTTTGGTTATGTTGTTGATATGTGGTTGTCATTGATGTCAACACTATTAGCACTAATGTATTGAAGGTTGTATATGTCAAGGATATTGAGAAATTTGTAAAAGAAAGTATGCAGGTTCCTAGTGGTTCAGTGAAGGTCATGAAGGTGTCGTGCTTAGTACGTTGATGATCAATCATTTTGGATTAAAGGGTTTATTTTTGTGTGTATCTAGTTTATCCATTGAAAGTTTTAGAGGTCTGTGTGAAGATTTGGTCATGTTATGGACATTGGTGTTATATTGGTGTTTCTGTGGTTTTAGTCAATGTTCCTCATTGAAGTTGGTATGATTCTAGTAATCTCCATTGTTGCTGATGTTTCTAGATCATGCTCTATCTTTGTTGCATGTCTACATTGATCAGTGTGCTCGTGGTCGGTGATTTTTCTCTTGTGTGTTAAGTTTTTGTGCTCTTGGAAAACATGGTGGTTATAGTGTGTTGTGGATCCTTGAAGATTAAAATTTGAATGTTTGGTGCACTTGAGGAGGTTTTTTTAAATCTTCATTACATTATGGTTGATGGTGTTTGATTCACATTAAAAATTTATTTGTAAATTTGGGCCGACATTGTGCATATGTTTTATATTCTATTTTGGCCGATATAGTTGTTGATGTAACTCATGTTAGGGATATATAAGGGTGATTGTTTGTTTGAATTGAAGTGTGCAAGTGTGAAGTGTGTGAGTCCTATGTGGAAATATTGTTTAGATCATTTGAAGGAAGAGAAGAGTGTGAAGAAGAGTGAAGAAGGTTGAAGAAGTGTTCATGTGCATAACCAGAACTATAACCTAACATTAGTAGATGCTATTTTCTTAGTTCACAATCTAGATGGTTTTAATTTGAATCTATCTTGGGCAGTGATCCCTCTTGTAATTAAGCTTAAAAAGTGAAATATTTTGTGACAGCAGATTCACCCCCCCTCTTAGTTGTTTTCCCTTGTTTTCCAACACCCTTCTCTACCTTAACTATAGTATTCAACTCATCACCTTCTTGAATTATGATTTGATGGTATCCACTCTTGAGGTCAGTCATGGTGAAGCATCTTACTATGCCTAGGAAATCCATGATGTCATCCATACTTGGTAAGAGAAACTGGTACTTGATAGTGATCTTGTTGATGGCTCTAAATATATACACATCCTCCATTCTCCATCCTTATTTGGAGCTAAGATAGTCAGTACACATAAGCACTCAAAATTTTCCAAATCAATCCCTTCTTTAACAACTCTTACACCTACTTGCTCAACTATGCATTCTTCATTATGTCATCTTATGTGCTACTTTATTTGGAAAACTCACTTCGGGGATGAGGTCTATGTGGAGATTGATACTCTGAATTGGTGGAAATCCTCCCAAAAAATTCTCCAACACAATTTCATGATACTCCTCTAGTAATATAAAGGAATCCTTTTGTGGTGCTTCTCCTCCTTTCATGGTGGCACTCCTTATGTCTCTACTGCCACACTTCCTCAGAATCAGGGTAAAGCATATGTTCTCATGTCTCAATCCATCCAAAAACTTCCTCCTTTCTACCAAACAAATCATGTCAATACCATATACCACATCATTTTACGCTTCCTTAAGGGGGATTAAAACATAGTTATTTCTATTCATGGTCACCATGTAGGTGTTTTTCTTGCCATCATGTATAGCCCTCCTATCATATTTCCAAGGTCTCCCAAGCAATAAATGGTAGGCTTCCATTGGTATAATTTCACACAACACTTTGTCTTTATATGATCCAATATGGAATTTGATGAGACACTATTCACTTACTTGGATTTTATGATTGTCTTAAATATAAGCTATAGTATGGGTTTTGGTGTTTCATCATTTTTGAGTTCATCTTTTGAACCATCTCTTTTGAAACTAATTTTTCTATACTACCACTATTAATTATGATATTGTAACAGTTTCCTCCTAACTTGTATCTCATTCAAAACAAGCTCTTACTCTATGTTTGTTACTCCTTAGTTTTAGTGTACTGTAACATTCCTCTTACAACCAATGACTCCCTTTTTTGGATACCCCATGGCTTTGATGATCTAACTGGTCCCTTCTCCATGTAAGCTATCCTAGCCATGCATTCTCCTTACTTCCTTGCACTTCCTTGATGGAACTCAAACACATGATTTCCTTCTCCATACTTGAAATAGGTTCCTTGGGATGATCCCCTACTGATTCCTCCCTTAATCTTCTAATACTTATTATCGTGGTGATCACCATCTTCCCTTAGCTTTCATTCCTCTTTCCAATAAGGACTCTGTGGACTTTTTCCTACTCTGCATATGGTCTCTTTCAGTGTGGCATATCCATTCCCTCAGAAGCCTCTAACTCCTACTTCCCAATCCTTTCTCATACCTCCTAGCCAACTTCTCTTCCACCTTGAGCATAAATTAGTAGGATTTTCCATGGTTTTCATCTAGACTAGGCTTAATTCCACCTAGATGTTGGTTCTAAGGCCATTGATATACCATGCCACCTTCCCCCTTTTGTATTTTTTATGACTAGTTTGTATGATCATATTATGGAACTTTTATGTGTACTCCTTGATTATCCTCTCCCTCTGTCTTAGGTTTTAAAGTTTCTTTAGTAGTTCTAGCTCATAATCTATGGTTTTGAATTGGTTTTTTCAGTTTCACTACCATCCTCTCCCATTTTTTAATCCTCTCCTTCCCTCTCTAGATTCTCTCCAATTAAACTTCCCACTAAATGGTAGAATGCCCCTTCTATCTGGTTTTCAAAAGCCTGATCCTTTTTAGAACTTTAATATCTTCATAATTAAAGTATTATTTCATCTTATTTATCTAGTTCAATCAACTTCTCTAAATTTAAGCTACTAGCATAACTAGGGATATCTATCCTTGGTTGTTTTCCAACCTTGGTGATGACTTTCATCATTTTTATTTGGACTTACTCCTCTTCTCCACTTTCCTCATTTTGTTTTGGAGCCCTTGGATCCTCATCATCACTCTCTTCTTCCAATCTAAGGTTTAGGCCCCTTTGTCTATCTTCCTCAATAGAATCCAACTAATTATGTATTTTCCTCATCTCACCTCATTTTTCCTCCATATTTATGGCAACATTTTCCATCATAGGAATCCTCCTTGATCAAATAATTCTTTTGGGTGAGGTGTGACTATTTTAGGTCAGTGTTTTGGCTATAAGGTTGTAATTGCCTCATAATTGGGTTCATTGATAGCACTTGTACTCTACCTCAAGTCAGTGATCTATCCACACAAGAGCCTTCCAAAACACATTCTCCCAAAGTATTCAAATCTAACTCTAATACCACTTGATGTAGTCAAGGATGGAGGGTTTGAAATTTAATGTCTAGACTTGCATCACAATTTAGCACAACAAAATGAATTGAAGGTAACAAGCAACTTTAATAATTAAAACACGAAGTATACATGGTCGTAAGATTACTCAAATGTAGATTACAACTGGCTCCATGGTCCATGCCTACTAGCTCACATGTCACCATAGGCTTGTTCACTATCGAATGTAGAATTAATTTCTCAAACTAATTCCCTAACTTCTAACTCCATCATCTATTCCCTGACCTCCTAATGAATTCAGAGGGTGATTATATACAAGTTCCAAGTATTAATAATGATCCACATTAGCCTCAATTAGGTCCTTAATTTGATTTCCAATGAAACATGTAGGTCGGACCCAAGGGACTGAAGAAGCATCAAGCATAGGTGTAGATGGTTGTGGACCCAATCAGGGTTTTCCCTACCCTATATCCATCATGTGATGATCCATGAAGGCTCTGTAACATATGGAGATATTTTTCATACTAAATCCAATAGGTCTAGGTCCATGTTTCTTGTCAGGTTGATCTTCTAGTGAATGGATCTTCCGAGTGGTAGTGTCATAAGGGCTCTAACCTAGGTATATTATCATACTCTTCTCATTTTACCTTCATTATAATTTGTAGGGGAAAACTAGCTCTAGTAGTAAGATGTGGTATGAATCTTTGGGATTCTCCTACATCAAAAAACTATAACATACATCAAATTACCTACAACACTAGCATAGGCTACTTTGGTCATGTCCTCCATCTCAAAAGGAGACTTTGGAAAATACTTTGTAGAAAGATTGATCCTCTGCATGATAGGAACAACTAACTATTTGCAAGTTGTCATGTTGAATCTCTCCAACATTGTAACTATTTGCAAGTTTTCATGTTGAATCTCTCCAACATTGAATTCACACACTTACTCTAGGTTAAACTAATCTTTCTATTAGCTATATCTCTTTTGATCTCCATTCCCAATATATACCGAGTTGTATATTAATCCTTCATTTCAATCTATGATGACAACTTATACTTCAAATCTGAATCAAACTTTTATATTTCCTAAAAAATAGCATATCATCAACATACAATGCAATGATGAGAATATGATCATTAAAAATTTTGTAGTAAACACAATTATAAAATTTAGATCTTAAAATTCCCAAACTTAACATAAATGTGTCAAATTTATAGTACCACATCGTAGGAGATTGCTTAAGACCATACATAGATTTTTCAACTTGCAAACCAAATTTTCTTTACCTTTAAGCATGTACTATTTAGTTTGTGACATATAGTTTTTTCTTCAAGTCACCATGAAGGAAAGTTATTCTCACATCCATCTTCTCCACTTGTAATTCATATATTGTTGCTAGTGATAACAAAAACCAAATATATTTCAGCTTTGCAACAAGAGATATTATCTTACCATAATCAATTCCCTCCACCTCTGAGTAACCCTTCATGACCAACCTTAATTTATGCAAGTATCAACACTTCCATCAAGACCACATTTCTTCTTGAGCATCCATTTACAACCATCAATTTTATGTCCTTCGAGCAAAGGTACTAGATCCCATGTGTTATTTTTCTTTAATTCAACCATCTCTTAGTCCATGGATTTCATGTAGGAATCTACATCACTCATATGTATTACCTCTTGCATAGTCCCTTGCTCATCAATGTTAGAAATGAAAAAATAAAATTAGAGTCTAACAATGAATAACCAAACCTTTCAAGTTGTTTCCTAATATGAATGGACCTCCTCAATGGGTAAGGTTGAGATTCTTATTCTTCAAAGAATTTTGAGCTACTAGAGATCTCCTCACCATTAGGTCTATTTTGGTATTTTGGTTCAACTTTCTCAGGGTAAAGAGGAAGTTGAAACACATCATTTTTTTTTGTTCTTCTACAGGATACAAAATAGTGGAAGAAGGTTTCATTTGTCTAAAGAAAAAAAATTCACTATAGATAATATTTTCAGCCACTATATCCCAAAGATTGTACCCTTTCACACCAATACCATTACCGATGAAGATACATTAACAACCTTGTTTTCAAACATTGACCTTTTCTCCTTTTTAACATGAGAATATGCCTCACAAAAAAACACATGAAGATGCCTCAATGTGTGCTTCTTTCTAGAACACACCTCCATAGGTGTCTTCTCAATGAGAGTAGATGCATGGGAGATTAGTAAACTAGATAACATCTAGTGGAGATAGCTTCATCCCATAACTTTTGTTCAAGGCCAACTCCACTTAGCATACTCCTAGCCCTCTCCATCAACATCTTGTTAATCCTCTCCAAACCTCTATTATGTTGAGGGAAATATGGATTTTTTTTAATTCCTTTCAATCTCATATTCTTGATAGAACTTATCAAAATATGAGGAACAAAAATCACCATTGTTATTAGTCCTTAAGAACATAATCTTCCTACTAGTATGATTTTCTACTAAGGATTTAAATTTCTTAAACAAATTGAAGACTTCAAATTTACTTTAAAGAAAATAAATAAATATATCCTTCTACTGTAATCATATATAAATGAAATAAAATGTGAAGATTTCTATAATTAAGGAGCATTTATAAGATCAAACACATGAAAATGTGCATATTGTTGAAACATATTAAAAGAGGTTCACCATCAATAAGGTATCAATGATGAATCTAATTTTCACTAGGTGTGTGTTTCATTCAATTATGAGTGTAATATGATGCAACTAAGGTGCACAACTTAAACCTAACTATTACAACAATAATAAGGTAGGTTTTGAGAGGCTAAAACAATTTGTACCTTGCCTACAAAGTGTTGTTTTGGGGCCCACTGATGAGTCATTCGCCTTTAGTGGTGAATGGGTCCCTATTAGGGCTTTTGGAAAGTACCTTATAGGTTTTGTTTCTCTCAGTCAACAACTCTAGATTCTAGATGTTCACTGCTTCAGGCCTCACTAAGGACTCATTCACCTTTAGTCGCAAATGGGTCCCTGTTAGGGTTTTGAAAACTGACTTTTGGTTTTTGTTCTTCAAGGATTGTACTTCTAGATCCTTGGTGCTCAGTTCCTGAAAACATGAAACAAATTATGTAGCCTTGCTTTCATATTCCTACAATATGGATGACAACTTTGCAACTTAACAATTTTGACAATTTTTCTTCAATCTTGTTCTCCACTTGATCTTCAACCTAGAAACTTGAAAATACACATCCAAGAGGAGAAAAACTTGTTGATTGTTAGAGGATAGGGGTTTCCTTGGTAAAACCCCATTTAGGTAATTAAACCTTGTGATGAAATAATGAAATAGAAGCATGAATCATGAAACATGAACTATGATGATACCTTGGATGATTTCTTGGAACGTAAATCTACAAACTAACATGAAGTGGCTATGAAGAATGTAGATCTTGATCTTGAATTGGATGTGAAACAATGCTTGCAAATGGATCTTCAATACTATTGTAGACACTGAAATTTGGTCTACGCCTGTAACTTCAATTTCTTCATAATTTGTATTTTCATGGTCATGATTATATAATGTTAATTATTTAATTAATTTCTAAAAGTCCTTTCTCATCTATTAATTAAATAAATTTTAATTATTTAATTAAGTCATTTTAACATTTATTCCTCTATTAATTAAATAAACTTAATTATTTAATTAATTCATATTATCTTTTTTCAAATCTTGATTAATTAAATAAATGTTCTTTATTTAATTACATCACTAATTAACTTTATCCTCTTTTTGAAATTAAATAAATCCTTATTTAATTTATTCCTATCACACCTTTGACTATAATTAAATAAATACTTCAATTATTTAATTATTCATTTAACCTTTTCTTTACTTAATTAAATAAATCTTATTTATTTAGTTAATCCCTAAATATTGAATCTTGAATTAAATAATCATTTAATTCATAAAAGTCTATTTTTGACATACTCTTCTATATTTAGATAATTGTTTAAGTTATCCAAGTATTCATTCCCACTTGACTCGAAATCTATTTAAATCAATCAATTATCTAGTTAAGATGATTATGCATGCACACATTTATTAATTAAATATCTTTATTTAATTAATTAAGTTATGCGTGTGTTTGAACAGATTGTTTCTATTATTTTATCTTTATCCTTTTCATGCAAACATTATTCTTCTAATTTTCGAATACTTTCAACTAGAGATTAAATCATTATTTAATCTTGATCTTTATTCTTAGGTTTTATCACTCGCGTCAGTACTAACACTTATCTAAATGCATGTCAAATCTTTTAATCTGAATTGTTCGTCTATATTTCAATCTCGGCCTATCATTTGAACAATCAATTTTCTATAAATTGACCTGACCTTCATCATTGTTACTCCTCCTGAAATCTTATGACTTTTGGAAGCATATCTATTATTTGAATCTTCAATGTTTTGCTAAATCACTATCATAGGCTATACTTGCATAGAGAAATCTAAGGGCAATTATAATCAAACGATGAAATGGAGAAGGACAATTGAGGTCATACATGGAACTACATAGATATTGGATGAGATTGTTTAGTTTATTTATGTTTTAGCTTTCCTTTGTTCTTTGTTGTTTAGTTTAGATTACATTAGAGTTTAATTGAATTATTGAGTGCTTTAATCTTTCCTGTTTTCATGATGTTACAACTGCATCAACAACATTATCTCAACCACATGTTTGATGCACTATGCCTTTGACATGATGATATGATCTTGAATTGTTGCAATAAAACCTTGATATTATTCTCTTGAATGCCTTTGAAATTCGCTCGCTCTTGATCTCATGAAGTCACATAAATTTTCTTAGGTGAAACAATGTGAATTAACCTTATATTTATACTAAATTTAAGTATTAACCCCGAAATTCAAATAATCTAAGTCAACATCAAATCTAGAATTAAAATCATTAAAATATCACCATAAATAAATTTAAAAAGGGGTGTCCTATGTGAGGAGGACTCACTCACTACCTTGGGCGAATGGGTCCTAGTATAATTTCCTAGGACAAAGCTTCGAGGGGATGAAATAACATCAAAAACCCATTTCAAATATTCCAAGAAAGGGGTGTTCTATGTTAGGAGGACTCATTTTCCAGTAAAGGTGAATGGGTCCTAGCATAGATTTCTAGGACTCCAATTTTTCCAAGTTAAATTTCATGCAATATCATTGGTGGTTTTCGGGATAGATCCTTAAAAAATGCAATTAATAAGACTTAGATTTGAATTAAAGGGTCAATTAAGGTCAATTGAGCACAATTAATTAATAAAGCCCTAGATTAGTGTGAAAGTGTAATAAAACACTTTACAACACCCTAAGTAAGGAAAAATTAGATACATTTTATCATTAATTATTAATTGCCAAAGTAAACATGAAAAAAGGTTACTTTTTTCGATGCTACATTTTTCCCCACTTCAGTGATAGTTTTCCTCCATGACAAACTCACACTAAAGTAGACATTCAAGACACTTGAGTATGCAACAATAATAAAGATTCAGTCATACCCTATCAAAGGCCAAGGAAAACAAAGAAAAACAAAGGATCAATGGTAGAAACTAAGGGAGATCTTGCAACCACACAACAAAATATCAACCAAAACAACCACTTATCATATCACCAAACCTTTGAATTCTCACTATCTCATCAAATCCACTCAATTCCTTATAGCCTTGCAATCTAACTCAATAAGGTATCTCTTTTAGAGTAGGTCCTTTCAAACTAGGACTATTACCATTTCAGGGACCCACCAGGGCAGTCAACAACATACCACAAACACTCAATAGGTTTATTTTCAAAACTTCTTCAAAACAAGATTCTAACGCCAACTAGACCTCAAATTAGGCCTATTTTGCAAAGAGACTTGTCTTGAAAATTTTCCAAAAACTCCAAACACATGTGGGCAGCAATTTATAGGTCTAAAAACCTAATATTTCATAATCACTTGTCAAAAACTCAACCACCAAGGTTCCTCATTCCAAAACCCTCCTTTCTAGCCAAAAATCTAGGGTTTTAATGAAAATCACACTACTAGGCCTTATCTAAACTTTCCACCACCTAAAAAGGGTCTAAAAACCTTTGCAAACACTTAATCAATCAAGAAATAACACTTCCCCAAACTCTTACACACTTTTCCATATCAAAACCACCCAATTCCACTTGGAAAACTCAATTTTCCAGTCTAGGGCTTCATGCCCAACACATATCTCGACCTCCCCTACACTCACAAATCAAGAAAACATATAGCCCTCCAATATCAGTCCCATTCCACCTAGTTACAGTGATCACAGAGGGTGGAATGGGTTTTAACTCATTTTGGTAACTTCAAACCCTTAAAATAGGGTAAACTGAACTATCTCATAAAATTAGTCACAAAATCCTTCAAAATGAATATGAAAGGCTCAAACCACTTAAAAATTGATGTTAACATAGATATATAATTAATTTTAAAACTTCTAGGGAAATGTTCTACTGTATGGTGTTGTACAAGTCTAAACAAGAAGGAAAAACACATAAAATATGGAAAAAAGCAATGTTATCTCAATTTGATTTTTCTTCCAAATCTTCTGAGAGAGAGAGATTACAAATGATGTTTCCAACATACTTATACTTTTTCCCTCCTAAATGAACTCCTACAACTACCTAAATTGACTTTTGAAATGACATGACTATTTGAATTCCACAAAATGCAAATTTTGTAACTTTTGGCAACTTTACAACTTTTTAGACAACTTTTCAATCTTTTGCACTTTTTGAAAAATAGACCTTCTAAACACCTAGTAACCATCTAAAATGAATCTTTACAATATAAAATGGTCCATGTGACCTTATTTAATGCATAAATCTCCAAATCCTAAAGTCTACTCATAATCAACCTTGGTTGACAATTCTTGTTCAAAGGTGCTCCTGCACCATATACCCCCAACATGTAATTTTTCCAAGTCCTTTGGAAAGTTTTTTGTAACTTTTCCTCCTTTGTGCTCTTCATGCCTCTAACCTTCATTTTTTCCTTCAACAATTTTACCTCACCTTTTTTCTTCACTGTCCTTGACATCCTTGTCCTTGTCTTCTCTTGAAACATGCTCCAACTATACACACTGTATTGTGGGGTGTTTTTCAACTCCTTCATCACCAAACACTAATGTCACATTCTCCTTTACAACTATACACAAAATTTTACCAACTATCATCACTTCCACTTTCTCTTCATGCTTGGATCTCTTCCCAATAGCCTTATTAATTGCACCTTTCCCTCTGTCAATTGTACCATCACACTTTGGCATCTCTGTTAGACCTACAAACAAATTTTTCACTATCCTAGCATCCTCACAAGTCACTATTGAATCAACCCTTGAATGTATCTTCACTTGATTTTCTACTACAGGGAACATGACTATCCCTACCAAAATCACTTCATTCACTTCTTTCCTTTCCACAAGTTTTCCACTCTTATGCTGCACTATATTAGTTTGAGACACATTTCCATCTATTTTCCTCTTCCATATAAAAGAATCTTTTAAAACAACTAACTCTAAATTATCTTCACTTCTTTTTTCTACTATCCCAACTTTGTCATGCCTTGCATTGGCTGCCAAACTCATACTCTTACCTTCATCAATATGTAAAAAATCTTTTCTCCCAATCATGATGATCTCACCTTGCTCTTTAGTCTCTTCCTTCAATGGAGTTAGAATGAATTTTCTCCCATCCTTTTCAATTTTATAAGTTTTTTGTCTCCCATTATACATTGTTGACCTGTCAAACTACCAAGGCCTTCCTAGCAACACATGGCAACAACTCATAGGCGATATGTCACAAACAACCTTATCCCTGTATCTAGTAATTTGAAATACAACAAAATCTTGTTCACTCACCACAATGGATTGATTCTCACTAACCCAAGACACTTTGTATGTATTTTCTCTAGGTACTCTTTCCAAATTCAATTTGTCTACCATTTCACTAGATACCATGTTATTAGTGCATCCTGAATCAACTATCACCTTACATACCTTGTTTTTTTATCTGCAAGCTATCCTAAATAATGCTCTTCTCTGAATCAACTCCTTCTCCTTGGATGTCTTGAGGAGTTGTCTCTTCATTATCAAAATTTCACCTACTTCAGGAGCAACATGAATACTATTAGAGTTTGAACTCTCAACTTCATCCTCTTGAACAATTTGTTCTCTCCTTTCATTCTTCCTTTCTCCTCCACTTGATGTTGATCCAAATTTTTTAGGAAATTTCCAAGAAGGATGACCAAACTCTTGGTAATTGAAACACCTACCTACAAAATTTTTAGGATTCCTTCCACCACCAAATCTACCCCTTGTGCCTCTAAAACCACCTCTAAAATCTACAACTTGCTCTTCTCTTTTAGGTGCATCCTCTTGGTTATCACTTTCTTTCCTTGGAGTAGAGAAAGATGCTCTTCCTCTTGTTATGTTGCCTCTTCCTTTAAATGTCTTCTCTTGTCTTCTTTTTACTTTTTCTTTAGTCTTCAATGCCATTTGGTAACATTCTTCTACACTCCTTGGATTTCTCAAATCCAGTTCATCTTGTATGTTCAATCTCAAACCACCCAAGTACCTAGAAATTTTCTCACCCTCATTCTCATTATGGTTAGATCTCATACTTAATTAGTAAAACTCTTCATTGTATGCTTTTACATCCATTTCCTTTTTCCTTAAACTTTGAATCCTCTTAAACATCTGAATAGAATAATCAGAAGGGATAAATTTACCTTTCATCTTGGCTACCATCTTGTCCCATGATACAACCTTTGATTTTCCTATGATACAACCTTTGATTTTCCTTGCTTCCTTCTTTCTGACTAAAGATAATTCCACAACAAAAGTTCATGACCTTTAAGCTTTGTCTTTGCAATCTTGACTCTTTGTTCTTCTAGAATGTCTTCACACTCAAAATAGTTTTCCAAAGATGGTATCCAATCCAATAACTCTTCTTCATTCAGGTTTCCACCAAACTTTTGAACATCAATTTAACCATTGTTTCATCTTCTAGATCAAGTTATTCCTTAGCATCTTCAAAATATTCTTCATCTTCGTCATCTGAATCAGTGCTTTCAAATTCTTATCTTCTTTTACTTCTTTCCAAGGTTGCCAATCTCTCTTTCAATTCTTTGATCTCTCTAATATATTGACCTTTAAATTCATTCACTTCCTTTGCCACATTCTTTCCTTTTGGAGGCACCTTCTTAGTTCTTCCTTCACCTTCCAATGTTTCTTTCACAAACTATAATCTTCTTCCACAAAGATCTGCTACCTTCGCTTTGATACCACTTAATAGAAACTAGGGGAGGTCCTACAACCACACAACACAATCTCAACCAAAACAACCACTTATCATACACCAAACCTTCAAATTGTCACTATCTCATCAAATCCACTAAATTCCTTATAGCCTTGGAATCTAACTCAATCAGGTATCTCTTTTAGACTAGGTCCTTTCAGACCAAGACTATTACCATTTTAGGGATCCATCAGGGCACTTAGAAACATACCACAAATACTCAATAGGTTTATTTTCAACAACTTCTTCAAAATAGGATTCTAACGCCAACTAGACCTCAAATTAGGCCTATTTTGCAAAGAGACTTGTCTTGAAACTTTTCCAAAACATCCAAACACATGTGGGAAGCAATTTATATGTGTCAAAACCTAAAATTTCATAATCGCTTGTTAGAAACTCAACCACCAAGGTTCCTAATTCCAAAACCCTCCTTTCTAGCCAAAAATTTAGGGTTTTAATGAAAATCACACTACCAAGCCTTATATAAACTTTCCACCACCTCAAAAAGGTATAAAAACCTCTACAAACACTTAATCAATCAAGAAATACCACTTCCCCAAACTCTTACACACTTTTCCATGTCAAAACCACCCAATTCCACTTGGAAAACTCAATTCTTCACTTTAGGGCTTCATGCCCAACACATCTCTTAGCCTCCCCTACACTCACAAATCAAGAAAACATTTAACCCAAAAATATCAGTCCCATTCTACCTAGTTATAGTGATCACAGAGGGTTGAATGGGTTTTAACTCATTTTGGTAACTTCAAATCCTTAAAATAGTGTAAACTAAATTGTCTCAAAAAATATATCACAAAATCCTTCAAAATGAATATGAAAGGCTCAAACCACTTAAAAATTGATGTTAACATAGATATCTAATGAATTTACAAGCTTCTAGGCAAATTTGCTACTGTACAGTGTCGTACAAGTCTGAACAAGAAGGAAAAACACATAAAATCTAGAAAAAAGCAGTGCTATCTCAGTTTGATTTTTCTTCCAAATCTTCCAAGAGAGAGATTAAAAATGATGTTTCCCACATTATTATACTTTTTACCTCCTAAAATAACTCCTACAACTTCCTAAACTGACTTTTGAAATGACATGACCGTTAGATTTCTATAAAATGCAAATTTTGCAACTTTTAGCAAATTTACAACTTTTTAGACAACTTTTCAATATTTTGTACTTTTTGCAAACTAGACCTTCTAAACACCTAGTAACCATCTAAAACGAATCTTTACAATAGAAAATGTTTCATGTGACCTTATTTAATGCATAAATCTCCAAATCCTAAAGCCTACTCATAATCAACCTTGGTTAACAATTCTTGTTCAAAGGTGCTCCTACACCAATCAAGCACCACTATTCCAACACAATGTGGAACATGGTTGTTTGTTCGCAACATGTGTTGCTCACTCTAGGGTAGTGGTGTTGGATATTGTGGTTGTGTTTCTGATATGTGGTTTTTATTGATGTCAACACTATTAGCATTTGTTGTATCCGTTGTTGTATATGTCAAGGATATTGAGAAAATTATAAAAGAAAGTATTTTAGGTCCCCAGTGGAATTGTGTAGTTCATGAAGGCGTCTTGTTATTTATGTTGAAGATTAGTTGGTGTGGATTAAATGTTTTTTTTTAGTGTATCTAGATCATCTACTAGAAGTTTCAGAGGTCCACATGAAGTTTTGATTGTATTATGGTCTGATAGTGTTTTTGTGGTATTTTTTTGTGTTCCTCAATGAAGATTATGTGATTTTGTTAATCTCAGTTGTTTTAGATGTTTCTCTATTGTTTCCTAGTGTTCTATGATGTCTCTAGATAATTTTCTATCTTTGTGGTACATCCACATTATTCGGAGAGCTCTTGGTTAAAGATATTTTCTTGCACATGTTTGATTTTTCATTTTCCTTGCTGACATGTTGGTGGTAGCATGTTGTGGATCTTCGTGGTGAGATTAATTAAAGTATCTTTGTGTTGGAGATGTTAATTTGGGTCTCCACTATGTTGTGGCCGACCTTGGTGGATTCACATTAAAAATTTATTTGTAAAATTGGGCCGACATTGAAAATATGTTTTATTTTCCTAGCCGGCCAAGTTGTGATGAAATCTCTTGTAGTGGATATATAAGTGTGATTGTTTGTGTTGAAAGTGTGTGCTTCATATGTTGAAAGTGCTCCTATGTGTGTATGTGAAAATATCATTCGATAGTATAGCAGAGTGTGAAGAAGATTGAGCAGAGTGTGAATAAGATTGAGTGAATTGTGAACAAGGTTTTTTGAGCTTAATTGGAACTATAATCAGGCTTGTGCATAAGCTATTTTGTCAGTTCATACCCTCCAAATTTTAATCCTATTATGTATTGTTGGGAAATGAGCCTCTTTTGTATTTGAGCAACGAGCTCTAGGAAGTGTTCTTGAATGCATGTACATTCCCCTTATTATTTCTCATTATACTTTTAACAAGGTATAATCTTGTGGACTAACATCCACTATGGTTTGTCCCCTAACAAGGTTTCCATGTAAAAAAAATCTTGGTGTTCTCTGTCTTTATGATGTGTTAATTGTTTATGGTTGATTACTTGTTCATCAAATCTGGGATTAAGTTAAGTTAGAAAATTTTAAGTCTATGTGACAACTGATTCACCCCCCCATCTTAGTTGTCTATCCTTATTTTTCCAACAATTGGCATTAGAGCTGGTTCCTCTAGAGAAGTCTAAAAGCTTGAGATGATCCAAGATGGCAACATTCAAGAAGGACAGTTTGAGATTTGATGGAACCAACTACTTACTGTGGAAAGTTAATATGCAATGTCATGTAAGATGTATTGGTGAAGATTTTTGGAAGATTACAAAATATCCATATGTTATTCCTCAGAATGGTCCCTCCACTGCTGATGAGATCAAAGATGCTGAAAATAATATTAGGGCTATTGAAGCCTTAGTGAGTGCTCTAACAAATTCAGAGATGGATAATGTGATAGGATTGCAGAAAGCTGATGTGATTTTGACAAACCTGGAAAATTTGTATGAAGGAGATGCTTAGGTGAAGATGGCTAAACTACAAAGATTGAAAGGAAAGTAAGAGAATTTGAAGATGGATGAAGATGAAAATATCACTTCTATTATGCATAGAGTAGATGAGATAGTGATGGGTATAAGATGTGTTTGTGGTTCTATGGATGAGGATGAAATTGTGGCTAAGATACTCAGATCGTTACCTCCCTCCTACAATGTGAAAGCTCACGCTATTGAAGATATTAGATTAGTAACAAAGATAACAAGAGAAACGCTGGTTGGAAAGCTTGCTACTTTTGAAATAAGTGAATTTCGCGAATCTTCACTGAAGACTAAATTTTCATTCAAGGCTACTATAAAAGGAAGTAACAGGAAAAGATATAGTCTAGGAGAGTGCTCTATAAAAATATCCAAGTATGATGAAGAACTGAAACAACTTGAAGATAAGGAAAGAGAAGTAGAAGAATTGGAAGCACTGATTGCAAAATAAGAAGGCAAAGGAAAAGGTGAGTATGAAAATGTATTGCCTATTAAATATTTCTCTTGTAGTAAAATAGGTCATTTTGCATCAAGATGTCCTAAAATATTTCCTAGATCTAAGCCTAAAAATTTTAGATTCCAAAAGAGATGTTACTTTGTTGAAGAAGTAGTGATTGATGATGAGTTTGATAAAGATAATGGAAATGACTATGAATGGGTTTTCATTTCTACCATTGAAGATAATCATATCGCTATAGAATCTGCTAAAGATGAAAAGGATCTTGTAGCCTGAGTTGAAGAAAAATATGAGTGGGTCATTGATAGTGGATGCTCACATCATATGACTGGTGATAAAAGAAAATTTTTAAGTCTAGAGAAGTATGACGGCGGGGTTGTAAGATTTAGAGATAACAACGCTGGTGTGATTTGTGGCAAAGGATCTATTTGTCTTGGTGGTAAGGATAACACTAATGATGTTCTTTATGTTGAATGATTGAAGCACAACTTGTTGAGTGTTGGACAGATGGTGAACAAGGGCTATGACCTTTAGTTTAAAAATGGAAGATGCAAGATACGTGGAAGTTCTGGAAATATGATTTCTACTGGTAAACATACAAAAGGTAATATCTTTCACCTAACTACTGCTAGTGGGACTTGTTTAATTTCTCATATAGATGAAAGCTAGTTGTGGCATAAGAGGTTGTGTCATTTAAATTTTGACAACATTATCAAGATAAGTTCCACCCAAGCAGTAAGAGATCTACCTAAGTTAGTTTAGCTTGCTAACACAATCTGCAAGAAATGTCAGATGGGTAAACAAACTAGAGTCTCTTTCTGGAGCAAACAGTTTCATTCAAATAATTAGTTGGAGCTGCTACATACCAACCTTTTTGGTCCCTCTAGATTTAGAAGTATTCATGGAGAAAGGTACTTTATGTTGATTATCGATGATTACTCTAGAATGATATGGGTTTCTTTATTGAGAGAAAAATGTGAAGCATTGGAAAAGTTCAAAAGCTTTAAGGCTATGGCAGAAAATGAGAAAGGTCTAAAAATCAAGTGCTTGAGTTTTGACAGAGGTGGTGAGTTCACCTCCAGGGAATTCAACTCTTTTTGTGAAGAGCATGGAATTAAAAGATAGTTATTTGCTCCCTGAACCCCTCAATAGAATGGAGTTGCAAAGAGAAAGAATAGAACAATTTTGGATGCTTCCAGAACAATGATGATGGAAGGAAATGTATCCCAAATGTACTGGAGTAAATCGGTAAGCACTATTGTGTATACATTGAACCAGGTAAATGTTAATGGTAATTCGTAAGACCCCTTTTGATTTATGGTTTGGTTACAAGCCTACTGTGGAAATATTTCAAGATCTTTGGAAGCATCAAGAGAGATGATGATATAGGAAATTTTGATGCTAGAAGCAATGAAGGAATTTTCCTAGGTTACTCCACTAAAAATAAGGCCTACCGGTGCTATAAAAAAAATTGAGAAAGATGGTTGAAAGTGCAAATATCAGAGTTGATGAGGACTCTGTCAAATCATCCAGATATTGTGGTTATGATTCTGATGAAGACAATACTAGAAAAGGGAAGAATATTCAGACACAAAATCTACTTTAGATTGTTCCATATGTTTCGATAAAGCAACCTCAATTTATTCCGGTAAATCAAGTCAGCCAGGAAACACAGACAAGTGTGAGTGTAGAAGAAAGATCAGAAGAATCAGAAGTTCAATAATATCCCAAAACTCCAAGGTATGTAAAACTAAATCATTCTCAAAGTTAGATCATAGGAGACAAGAATAAAGGAGTGCAAACAAGAAGAAAGATTGTAGAAGAATATTGTCTAATTTCCAAGATTGAACCTAAAACTGTTATTGAAGCCTGTCAAGATGAACACTAGTTGGAAGATATGAAGGAAGAGCTAGCATAGATTGAAAAGAATGACACATGGATACTAGTTCCCAGACCTAAAGACAAAAATGAGATTGGTACTAAATGGGTGTTTAGGAACAAGCTGAATGAACAAGGTGAAGTGGTCTAGAATAAAGCAAGACTGGTATGTAAAGGGTATTCTCAAATGGAAGGTATTGATTTTGAAGAAAAATTTTCCCTTGTTGCTAGAATTGAAGCTATAAGGTTATTTCTTGCTTATGTTGCATACAAAAACTATAAAGTCTATCAAATTGATGTGAAGTCAACATTTCTGAATGGAGAACTAGAAGAAGAGGTATACATTGAACAACCAGATGGATTTTAGCTAATTGACAATGAAGATATGGTCTGTCGATTAAGGAAATCTCTATATGGACTTAAGCAAGCCCCTAGAGCCTGGTATGCTAGATTGGACAAATATTTACTGAGGCTTGGATTCACTAAAGGTAATTTCGATAACAACGTATACTTCAAAGTAGATCATGATAAGGAGTTAATTATAGAAGTTTTTGTTGATGACATCATTTTTGGAGGAGATGACAATCTATGTGTGTTTGTTGATGAGATGAAGGATGAATTTGAGATAAGTATGATTGGAGAGATGAAGTTCTTTTTGGGATTGCAAGTTACTCAATCATACAAAGGGATCTTCATATCTTAGTCCAAATATGTGAAAGAACTACTAAAGAAGTTTGGAATGGATGACTCAAAACTTGTTGGTACTCCCATGGTGACAGGATGTAAGTTGACACAGAATGATGATTCTCCTAAGGCAAATCAAAATAGATACAGGTCAATGATCAATGGATTGCTCTATTTAATCCATAATAGACTAGACATTACGAATGTAGTATGCATGGTTGCTAGATTTCAGGTTGATCCCAAAGAGTCTCATGTGACTGTTGTTAAGAAATCTTCTTATATCTAAAAGGAACATTTGACTTTGGAATTTGGTATCCAAAGGATGATGATCTCACTTTGAGTGCATATATTGATGCGGATTGGGTTGGAGATGCAGATGACAGGAAGAGTACAATTGGTGGTGCTTTCTTCCTAGGGAATAAGTTGGTGTCCTAGTTGAGCAAAAAGAAGAATTCCATTTCTCTATCTACTGTTGAAGCATAATACATTACTACTGCATATAACTGTACTCAAGTGATATGGATGAAGCAGATATTGATAGATATAATGGTGGTATATGAAGAGCCTATTGCCATATATTGTGAAAATTCAAGTGCAATAAATATTTCAAAGAATTTAGTGTTGCATTCTAAGACTAAATATATATCAATCAAGTTTCATTTCTTGAGGGAGAAAGTGAATGAGAAAGAAGTTGGAATAGAATATGTCCCTACCAAAGAACTAATTTCAAATATATTTACTAAGCCATTTCTGAAGGATACTTTTGAGTAGCTCAGAGGAATTAGAGGGGTAATTACCCCTCCTGATAAGAACTAAAAGATGCATTTACTTGCATTAATCAGTGAGCAACTGTTATAATCTGATCTAGATTGATGTTTCCATGGCTGCTACTCAGGGGGATTAGTCAGATGTGTAGCTATGTGGTTCAGAGCTTGTATTTGGAAATGTCATGTTTATGTCATGTTTACCTTTGTCATTGATGTCAAAGGGGGAGAAGTGTATTGTGAAAAATGTTTCTAAGGAGAAGAGTAGTTAAAAAGAAGAGTCAATGTGTTGGTTTGATGGTATTTTTCACATCATGTTTTTCCATCAATGCCAAAGGGGGAGATTGTTGGATAATGTGGCTATGTTGTTGATATGGGTTGTCATTGATGTCAACACTATTCGCATTTGTTGTATTAGTTGTTGTATATGTCGAGGATATTGAGAAAATTATAAAATAAAGTATTTTAGGTCCTAGTGGAATTATGTAGGTCATGAAGGCATCTTGTTCTTTACATTGAATATTAGATGGTGTGGATTAAATTGTTTTTTTTTTTAGTGTATCTAGATCATCTATCAAAAAATTTAGAGGTCCATGTGAAATTTTGATTGTATTATGGTCTAACAATGTTTTTGTGGTCTATGTTAGTGTTCTTGAATGAAGATTGTATGATTTTGTTAATATCAGTTGTTGCAAATTTTTCTCTATTATTTCCTAGTTTTCTCTAATTTCTCTAGATCATTCTATATCTTTTTGGTACATTCACATTATTCAGAGAGCTTGTGGTTGAAGATATTTTCTTGCACATGTTTAGTTTTTCATGTTCCTGGCAAACATGTTGGTGGTAGCGTGTTGTGGATCTTCGTGGTGAGATTAATTAAAGTATCTTTGTGTTGGAGAGGTTAATTTGGGTCTCCACTATATTGTTTCTGACCTTAGTGGATTCACATTAAAAAATTATTTGTAAAATTAGGCCGACATTGCAAATATGTTTTATTTTCCTAGCCAACCAAGTTGTGATGAAATCTCTTGTAGTATATATATAAGTGTGATTTTTTGTGTTGAAAGTGTGTGCTTCATATGTTGAAATTTATCCTATGTGTGTATGTGCAAATATCATTCGATAGCAGAGTAGAGTGTGAAGAGGATTGAGTAGAGTGTGAAGAAGATTGAGTGAAGTGTGAAGAAGGTTTTTTGAGCTTAATTGGAACTACAATCAGGCTTATGCAAAATCTATTTTCTCAGTTTGTACGGTCCTCCATATTTTAATCCTATTCTATATTTTTGGGCATCCCCTGATCTCTAGGCAGTGTGCCTGAATGCATTTACATTCCCCTTATTATTTATCATTATACTTTTAACAAGGGTATAATCTTGTGGACTAACATCCACCATGGTTTTTCCCCTAACAGGGTTTCCATGTAAAAAAAATCTTATTGCTCTCTATCTCTCTGATGTGTTAATTTTCTATGGTTGATTGCTTGTTCATCAGATCTAGGATTAAGTTAAGTTAAGTTAGAAAATTTTAAGTTTCCATGAAAATTGATTCACCCCCCCCTCTCAGTTATTTGTCCTTTTTTTTCCAACAAGTGGAACCTTAGTTCATTCACTAGGTGAGTTATCCCAATGAGGTGGAAAATGAGTCATATTAGCCTCCCATACCATATTGAAGTTATCCTCATGAAAACTTTGATAAGACACCATAATGTTATTCTTTTGAATGTCATGTCTATAGGTTCTTGGTAAAGGGGATTTTTCTTTTTTCATTTAAGGTATTCTTCTTAGGTAACATTGTGCCTAATTCTGACAAGAGAGGACAAGTCAAAGAGTATCAGATCACCACTTATGGGATGCCTCTTTTTCCACATCATGCCATCAAGGGAGATCATATGCTTAGAAATATCACACTCTTAGAGGACATCAAACTCAATGACACCAAGAAAAGGACATGCCACAAGAAAAAATAAAATCACACCAAAAAATATGTTGAAAGATGTCATCAATGTATTCCCCCACTTTAAACCGGTTTCTAACACCATTACTATGAGAAATTTCTTTAAACTAGCCAATGTTTTCTCCTAAGACATGAGATCTTTCCTTGGAAAACCCTATACCAAGTCATATTTTTTTTAAATAAAGTTGCATCATGAAATAGGAAGGAAGGGTTGCCCCCAAAAATACATAATGGATCTATGTATTCAAGGTCAATATGTCTTTGCTACAATGTTGTTATAGAACTCAGAAACATCATCATTCCCAAAATACTCATAGAACTAGAAGAATGACACAAAGAGAGTGTTAAAAATAAAGAAAAATCCTTTCAGATCAACATGGAAGAGACCCAAATGTCTTGATGCCTTGGAAAATAACCTGAAAAGAAAACACAAGACAAATGAAAAGATAAAATGAAAAATATTTTGGGTCAACATGGAAGAGACCTAAATGTCTTGATGCCTTGCATAATCCCCAAAAGGAAAAAACAAGACCAATGAAAAGATAAAATGTTTATGGCATAGAGAAGAATGCACAAAAAGAGAGAGATACATCAAATGAAACATCATGGGGGATCACATTATGCACATGCAATCACATAAAGAAACATGAAAAAGAAAAAAAATAGTAACGCACGTGCGAGTCAACCTAGAGTAGGTCACCACATCCCAATCTCGATCTGTATAAATGGAAGGGAAATAACTAGCCAAAAGAGACAATGAAAAGTGACATATGAAGACAAAGCTACCTAACCCCCTTGCCCCTACTATGTGCAAGACAAGGATGACCTGAGATGATTGATGATATGCCACTCCTTGCGATAAGGAAATGATTTGCAATGAATGTAAAACATGCAATAGTGAGTATCCTATGATCCTACAACTATTACATGGCAAGGAGGAGTAACTATTTTTATTGTTTATAATGAGTAGACAAAGTATCAACTTGTTTCCTACCTAATGAGATATTCTCGCATGTAGTATCTATTAGTTCAGGATGCACCAAAGCTAAATTTGTCTTGGAAGAATCTTTTGTAAGAGTGTTGTTGTTAAGAGTGTTGTTGTTAAGTGAAGGATTTTTAATGTTTTTTTTCTTTCGAAGGAGAATAACCAAGACCTATAGTTGTTTCTTGTGTGTTAGGCTCTATAGGGATGCAGATACCTCGTTCTCTAGCACCACATCCTTTCCACTATAACCAAGTTGTTTCATAAGTTCACAACATTTTCCATAAAAATTTCATTTCATTGAGATTCAACAATTGCTCATAATCAACTTCATCGTAATACCCCTCCGTTTTGGTCATTCTTGAAATTTAGGAAGTTGGTTGGTTGGTGACCATGTCATTTTCGCTTGTTACTTGTGGTTGGTATTTTGCTAGGTCATGAGGACTTTTGGATTGCATCATTTAATTTGATTTTTATATTAGACAATATCACTAATCTTATGACTAGAAGTAATTTATCAAATTAATCTAATTTTTAAGGTCACTTGATTTGGTTTGGGATCAAATAAAGAGCTAGATTTAATAATAAATATTAATTGTATTATCAATGAAAATTTCTTATTTTAAGATGAAAGAAATTGTAAGTAAATGAATTTAATAAAAATAATTATTGTCTAATAAGTAAATTTAATTAAGAAATTTAAAATTGAGAAAATATTATCGTAGATAAAATATTTAAAATTTGAACTCAAGTTTGAATAAAGACTAAAGCAAAGAAATCAATTGAAAAAAAAAAATTGGAAAAAGAATTGTTTATTGCTAAATATATAAATAAATGATTGTGGAAATCGAACGGTCTCCTAGTGGGAGTGTAAAAGATACCATCAAAGAAATCATAATAAGTGATGGTAGTCGAACGGTTCTCGGATGGGAGTGGAAAAGACACCATGAATTAAATTATAAACAAATATTTCCAGATCAGGTGAAGGGGAAGAAAAAAAAAAAAGGGGAGCGTCTTCAACTTCAGATATTGCGAGCACAAGGAGTATCATAGTTCTTGGAGGATCCAAATAAAGGAAAGAAAAACCGGTTTCATCGGAGAGGGGACGGATACAGATTTTGGGCAAGGACGAGGAAAGAAAGTGTAGGAAATAATTCAAATAGAGAAAGAAGTAATTATTAACACTAAGGAGCCAAGGATAGGATGAAAAGAGTTTTCACAAGTATGTCTTACTTATTCCACTTGAATGATGATGACCTCTCGGTTGTTAACCTTAGCAAATTTCTGAACCAATTTGTGACTCTTTATTGGTGTTAAATCGAGCATCGGGGTTTTAAAATTGAGACATGTATGATAAATGTTGAGGACTTTTAAAATTGGAAATACTGCGATTTAGATAACAGCCCAGTAAAGACATTCATAATGATTTGTTAAACTTATCAGTATAAACCCTTGTGCATCTTTCATTAGAAGTCGAATCTTAGCTAGTATATCTTGCCTTACAAGCATGCCCTATCAAGCCAATCACTCTCATCAGTGGTATGAAGTTCACGATTTAAATGTTTTCCCCCTCTTGATTCCATCTTAGCCGCAACAATTTGAAACTAAATTATAGTCAGTTTAAAACAACTTTCGTGATTCCTTTAGCAACCTGTTACAGTGTCCTCACTTGATCATGGTAGGGTGTATAGATTCAAATAAACTCTCTGATTCTATTGATAACCTGCCTTAGCCGTCACATCTGAACATAATAGGAAGCTTTAAACGTTTTCATAATCTATGTGATTGCTGTGTCATCATGTCTTAGCCGCGCCCTTTTTGAATTATAAGAGGAAGTTTAAAGGTTTACAATAGTCTCTCTGATTCCTGTGTCAATCTGTCACAGTTCCTACAAATGGAAATGAAATTTTGTCGATCACTAACATAATAGAAAGAATCCCAAATGTTATCCTCAAAACTGAGGGAAAATGGCTTCTCACGTTTTTGCAACCGTAACCATCTCAAACGTGGAGGAAGCTTGGTTCGTGTGTCTTCTCTGATGCCGTCGATGAGCAGATTGTTCAAGTGAAGAATTTGAGGACCAATGAGCAGATTATTTAATTCTCTTGGTCTGTGCAATGTTTCAAGCCTTTTCCAATTACCTCCGTTCACTTGAAGCTGAGAGAAATTGATGTTATTGGATACAGTGTTTAGATTAGCTCCTTCGCATAGTCTGGTAATCTAAATTTATATAATCTCCCTGTTACCTTTGGCAACCCGTCACAGCTACAACTTGTAGACTTGCATAGGGGTAGTAAATTAAATTCTCTGATATTATTTGTTAAAACTGTCTCAGCGTCGTACCTGAACATAATAGGAAGTTTAAAAGTTTAAATAATCTTCCTTATTTCATTGTCAACCCGTCTCTTTCATCGTCATCTGCCAACCCAATTTCTTCTATATTTTTGCCTTGATATCTTGTTTTCACCTTTGTCTTTGCCTTCACAACTCTTTGGCTCACCATCTTGCATTTAGGGAAGTTTGTTGTATTCTCTTGGTCAACCCATAGCTTTACCCTTTGGCTTAAGCAAAACAAAATCCTTAAAAAAAAAAGTTTAGCTTTAAATCTCATTCGTAGCTTATTAAGTCCTCTCCTTTTTCTTGATCCTTTTAAAAAAAAGTTAAGATGGAATTTTGGTTGTGTTTTTAAATAAGAGAGAGATATACACCTTCTCTTAGTTTTTCTCCTTTTAATAATTATAGAAGTTACATTAAATTAGGAAAAAGTAAATGAAGCTATTTATTTATGTTCTTTTAAAACTAAAATAAAATAAATATAATTTTAGGATATTTATTACATAAGATAATTGAATGTGAAAATGTAAGTAAATAGGAAAATTAAATTATTATTGTGTTTTAACTGATTGATGAGTGAATGGAAATATAAAAGGGTAATGTGGAGTTTAAACATTTTTGGAAATTTATTGATTCAATTGTGTTAGTTAATTAAAGGTTGAATATCTTTTGTGAGTCCATTCCAATGTAGTTTCCTCTTGAGTTGATTTGATTTTGAGGGGATCTTTATATGTTTTTAAATGGTGTTGGTAATAAGTTATTGTTATATATATGTATACATGTGTTGAATTATAGTGTTAGAAATAGAATAATTGGTGCTTTATAATTATGTGGTAAGGTAGATAAACATAGTTGAAATTAAATTAGAAAAAGAGTAAATTAAATTTTTATGTAGTTAAGATGGAGAGTTATATAGAGGGAGATTTCTTTATGTCAAATTTTTGATAATTTGTGTAAATATTGATAGATTAGTTTATTCTTTATTTGGTTAGTTCCAAGTGGAATAGTTAAATTGGAAATATTGGAAAGTGGAATTTTGCATGTTATAGGTGCCTTGTTCAAATGTGTGCTTGCATTATGTAAGTAAAATTAGGTGAACTTCTAAATGTCAATCTCTCTTGTACTCATTTAGTGGATGATTTTAAGTCTTTTATAGGGATAGATGTATAGAATGCCAATGTTGGATTGATTTCTTTATTTGAGGGGAGTAATTTTCGTATTAGGTTGGTGCATTGGTTGTTTGTTCTATTGTTTGAGTTGTTATGAGTCAAATTGTAAGATTGTTGAGTATTGTATGGTGGGTAACCTAGGAGGAGAAATAGAGGTCTCCCTTGGATACCAATCGAAAGTGTATTAAATTTAATTGTGATGATTTTGTGGGATGTTTCCACTCATTACCTTATGTCTGTTGACTCGTTCCTTGGGGTCTTGTTACTGTTGTTAGTCCTTTGAATGGGAAATCTTCCAGAGGCAAGGGAGTACTTGTTTCTTATTGTTTCTTTATTGATCTAATTTGCCGAGATTTTGATCTTAATGGCTGATTTTGATGGTTCCCCATTATGTTGCCTTTTGTTGAGGAGTTTTTCAATTGTTAAGTTTTCTTGTTGGGACTATATTGTTTTTTTTACTCTCGTTTGTGGAGAGTCGATCTTTTGAACTTCCATGTGACAAGTGTTTTGGTATCAAGATTTTAAAAAGGTTGTACAAGAATTGTTGAGACTTTGTTTATGTGTTTATAGCGAGATGGGTTATGCCTCACACGATTCTCTATTGTGACCTAATGTTCTTGTTATGATGTACAACCTTTGGTTTTTGGTTTGATGTTGTTGGGTCTCTAGGGAGAGTGGCTCCTCGTGGGGGCCAGCGCCCTGTATAAGGGGAAGAGCACAGGAGAACCCACGAGTGAGTTGGTAATCAAGTGAAAACCTAATAATTAATTTAGGAGGGTTGGGTAGTAACATCATAATAAGAATTTAAAAAAATGGATGCCTCGTCTTCATTAGTGCTTCCGCAGACTAATGGAAGGCTGAGAAGGCCGTGGTTGGCAAGGTCGTAACCTCATCCTCATGAGAGGTTATCGGCTCCGCATGAGCTACCCTATGGTGCCGGCGCCTCAAGTAGGAGGAAGGGCCAGGAGATCCATAGATGGGGGTCGGCGCCTCAGTTTGGAGGAAGGGCCAGGAGAACCCATGTAGGCTATGCGATGAAACTCTCCCCTAGTTGCCCATGTGTTTTACTTTATTGTGTTCCTCTGGAAGTAGGTTGTGGGCATTGGTTTAGATTGTTTATATATGGATTTATATTGATTTGTGATTATCACCTTGATGCATCTTTGGTGTACTTTGTGGTCTTGTATGATCTCATTGATATTTGACTTATGACCTTGTACTCTTATGGTACTGTGATATGATGTTATTGTGTTGTTTTGCAATTTGGAATTATATTATGTTTATTAATTTAGTTGACTTGGAAGTGTTTCATGATCATCCTTTGGTTACTTGTTATTGGTCATTGCTTTGATTTATGTGATGAGATTTATGATTTTAAGTTATGTTAATGACTCTTGGATGTTGTGGATTATGTCTTTGTAATTCTTGAGTTTTATGATACTTTTGTATGGCGTTGAGTCTTGTGATTCTGTGTTTGGATGTTCTTGGTTGAGGACTCTTCTTGTCAGCTCCTAGCACGGGGGGTGGGTCTTCGGACTCACATGATCGGGTGGAACGTGCTAAGCACCCCATTGGGTCCCCAGTTGAGGATCGAGAGGTGCGGATTGGTGCGGTTGCAATGACTCCAGAGTTGTATCTATCTTGGAGCCAGTTTTCATCTGTTTATTTGTATCATGTTATCTTGTGTATGGTTTCCATTTATGTTTGGAAACACTTTTGTATCCTCATACTTCTTGAACATTGTATTGTAATGTAACATTAAACCTTATGTGGCTATTTGCAGTTGTTATTCAAATGTGTTAAGTTAATTATGCTTATGTTGTATTTATGTACTCAGATGGTTTCTTATCATTGCTTTATCATGTATGTGTTCTATTTGTTAATGTTTATTTTGTTATGGATTATATCTTTGGATTTTATTCCTTATTGTTGTTGTGTGGATCTCAGTCTTGTAATGACTCCTCGTGTACCCCAAGGGATGTATGTGTTAGTGAATCTACTTAAATGAAATTCATGTTATGATTTAATGTGTATTACATGTATGTTATGTTTACTTTAAAAAAAATATTTGTGCTGTGTTTATTGTTTAATTGTCCTTTGGGGTTCGCGAGACGGCGCTACATCATCAAAAAAAAATCTGTAATATATTCTTGATCTTTTAAATTAGTTGAGGTGGATGCTTTTGAATTTTGTGTTGACATTACTAATTTTTGTTTTCCCTTGTTAGAATCCTTTGTTATAATCTTGTATTCTCTCATGAATGTAGGTATGAAATCAAAGGAACTCAAAGCATCTTCCAATAATTTTGTGACTTCTTCAATATGCTTTTTTTTCTTTCTCAACAAGAAAACAATATTTAGGTTTAGGGAAAACCTTGATTGTATACACATTGTCTTATGTATGAGCAATGGTATTGTAACTTGGTTGTTGCAAAACATTATCATCATAAAGTTTCCTTTTATGTGGTTCTAAGATAAGAACATGTTTATTTTGAACTTGTGGTTGTTGTGAGGGTGGATGAATTTGATAATTTGAGGCTTAGGTGATTCAATAATTAGAGGACTTGAGGGAGTTCAAATGTTCACAACCTCAACACACTTTTCCTTATTTTCATGATCTCTTAGCAAAGGGGAGTCTAATTTTTTCACTACATCATCTTTGTCTAAGGAAGTCACATCACTATTGTTTGAAAGATGTGTCAATGTTCTTATTTGCTTGTGCCATGATATTCTTCCTAGAAGGAAAGTTTTTAGGAGAACTACAAACTAGATGTTTATGACATTCATTGTTTGGTTCTTCTAAAATAACTTCACCACAAGTAGAGGACTCATCAATGGTTGTATTTTATTGCTTATAAATGATGAAATTCTCTTGTTCAATAATATTTTTCTAGAGGAAGAGAGGAAAATAGGACTCTCACAACTCTCATCAATTGGATATTCTAACACAAAAGTATCTTCATCATAAATAGGAGAGATATTAAGAGAAGGCCAAATTTGATTGTTATGATTGTCAATGATTTCATCCTTTTTCTCTAAGGTCTTATTCTCTTGTGCCATAATATCTACCCTAGTAGGAGATATTTCAAGAGGTTCATCACAGTCCATGATTATATTTTTTAAATTAACTTAATCACAAATAGGGGAGGTATCAAGGGAAAGACAATTGTAATTTTCATGCTTACCAACATGATTGGATCCTCTTGTTCAAATAGTCCTTTCCAAATGTTAGGGACATTAGGAAGGAGAGAAATAATGCTATAAATCTCAATCATTGGATCTCTTAACACCAACATATCCTCTCCACAAATGTTTTTTTCATGATCGCTCACGATTGTATCCTCTTTCAGTAAAGCATTCTCATAAGTAGGGAAAGTGTTAAGGAATATTTCAACGATATCATTTTCTTGTTTCCTAATATCTTCCCAAGGGGGAGGAGGAGAGGGAAAAACAAGTCATTAATGGTCCTCAATGATTATATCTTCTTTCACCAAGATACCTTCATCACTAATATGAGAGGTATCAGGAGAAGAACAATTATGACTGTCATGATTGTCTACACATGCATCCTCTTGTGTTATGAAATTCTTACAAATCCAATAAATATTAGGAGGGTAGCCAACATTCTTGTCAAATATTTTTTTATTCCTATATTATGCTCACGAGTAGGGAAAATAGAATCATACAATCCATGTGATACTCTATGAACACTAAATTCTTGAGAAGAAAACATGTTATTGTGAAAAAGTAAACTATGAAATTTTCATACTCTAAACAAGTAAATTTATAGATTACACTATGCTCCAAACTAAAAATGAAATATAAATGCAATTTTGAATTTTGACGATGCAATAAATAAAGAAAATTAAGCTAGACTCAATGAATTTAATGAAATTGAAAATCAGAAAATTGAAACAAAAATGTTATAGCAACAAATAAAAGCCTAAATCAGAGATTTCAAATCCTAGAAAATGTAGATCAGGACCTGATCAGGCACTCATTTTCCAATAGGGTTTAATGGGTCCTAAATGAGGATTTTTTGAAATGCTTTTTACTAATTTTTTAGTGTTTTTCAATGAGTTTTAGGTGCAAAAAAATGCAGGCTAGGTCTAATTAGGGAATCATTCGCGAGTAGGGGCGAATGGGTCCCAGATTAGGGTTTGAAAATGGTGAAAACTATAAATTTTAAGTTGTTTAATGCTTTTTTTGTGCTTAGTTTCAAACTATAACTCTTTTGGTAGAAATTTCTAGAATTTAATGACCTAATGCAAGTGAAATGAAGGGTAAATGATGACCTATATGAAACTTTTTGAAATGCAATTTTAACTCATTTTTTTGAATATGAATGATGAAAAGTGCACTAATATGCAAACACTATGCAAAATCAATGTAAGATGCATGGAATTTTTTGAAATTTTTAGATTTAAACAATGCAAGAATGTAAATTTAAACCCCTATATGCAATGCAAACTAATGAAATTTTATAGAACCCTAAATGTAATGCAACTAGTTCAAACCTAATGCAAACTATTGCAAAACCAAGATCTAGGGTTTAAATTCACTCCAAATTAGAAGTTAGAATGTTCAAAAAATTAGCTTCACCAAAATGAAACGTAGGAAAAGAGCTTCACCATCAATAGTGTATCAATGATCAACCCAATTTTCACTAGGTGTGTGTTTCATTCAATTATCTGTGCAATATGATGCAACTAAGGTGCAAGAATTAAACCTAACTAATATAACAACAATAAGGGAGATGTTAAGAGGATGAAACAATGTGTACCTTGCCAAGAAATTATTGTTTTGAGGCCCATAGAGGACTCATTTTCCTTTAGTGGTGAATGGGTCTCTATTAGGGTTTCTAGAAAGTACCTTCTAGTTTATGTTTTATTTTGCAACTCTAAATTCTAGATGTTCACTACTTAAAGTCTCATTGAGGACTCACTCACCTTTAGTGGTGAATGGGTCCCTATTAGGGTTTTGAAAATTGGCTTTTGGGTTTTGTTCTTCAAGCCCTACACTTCTAGCTCCTTAGTGTCCAGATCTCAAAAACTTGAAACAAATTATGTAGCCTTATTTTCATGTTCCTACAATATGGATGACAACTTTACAACTTAACAATTTTGACATTTTTTATTCAATCATGTTCTCCACTTGATCTTCGACCTAGAAACTTGCAAACACACATCCAAGAGGAGAAAAAATTGTTGATTGTTAGAGGATAGGGGTTTTCCTTGGTAAAACCCCATTTAGGTAATTAAACCTTGTGATGAAATAATGAAATAGAAGCATGAATCATGAAACATGAACTATGATGATACTTTGGATGATGTCTTGGAATGTAAATCTACAAACTAACATGAAGTGGCCATGAAAAATATAGATCTTGATCTTCAATTAGATGTGAAATAATGCTTGAAAATGGATACATTAGCTCAACCATATGTTTGATACACTATGCCTTTGACATGATGAAATGATCTTGAATTGTTGTAATGAAACCTTGATAATATGCCCTAAGTGAATGCCTTTAAAATGTTCTTTCTCTTGATCTCATGAAGTCACACAAATTTTCTTAGGTGAAACAGTGTGAATTAACCTTATATTTATACTAAATCTAAGAATTATCCTCAAAATTCAAATAATCCAAGCCAACATCAGATCTAGGAATAAAAATAATTAAAATTATGCCACAAATAAATTCAAAAATGGGTGTCCTATGTGAGGATGACCCATTCGCCACCATGGGAAAATGGGTTCTAACACAATTTCCTGGGGCCAAGCTTCAGGGAGATGAAATAACATCAAAAACCCATTTCAAATATGCCAAGAAAGGGGTGTCCTACATTAGGAGGACTCATTTTCCAGTAAAGGTGAATGGGTCCTAGAACAAATTTCTAGGACTCCAATTTTGCGAAGTTAAATCTCATGCAATATCATTAATGGGTTTTGGGATAGATCCTTGAAAAATACAATTAATAAGGCTTAGATTTGAATTAAAGTGTAACGATCGAGAAAAACACATTTACTAACTATATCCTTTTGTTTCCAAAATGATTCAATAGATTAAAATTTTATAAAAAGGTGTAGAAAATAGAAGTAATTAAATTCCTTTCATCACTAAATTCAAATGGAATAACATACATTGTTGAATCAAAGTATTTTCAACAAGGTCAGATAAGTGATCTATCAGTATAAATAAGAATTATTCTTCTTCAAAATAAATAAATTATTTGAACATGATTGACCAACCTAATGATGCAAACACAAGGAAGACTTGCTCATCCATGTGTCAACCACCTAGACCTGCAGAAAATTGTTAGTGAATAGGGGTTTGCCTTGGTCAAACCCCGTTTTGGTATTCAAACCTTGAAATTAAATGAAATAAGATAAATGAATGAAGAGTGATCATATTATGATATTGCAACTCACTGAAACTCTAGCATTAAGCTCTTGCTTGATTGTGATAGATCTTGACTTGATTGCTTCTTGAATCATGAGATCTTCATCACAATGTTAGCTCAAAAATATCCACATGATTGCCTTTCTATATAAAATTGAATTCCAACATCTTGTACATACAATTGTAAAGATGCATGCAAATAGCTAATTTGTAAGCTAGTGTTAGAGACACTTAAACAATCATATTTAATAATTATTCTTTAAGATAAATGATCATCAAGGAAACATTACAATTTATCTTTACTCCCTACCTCCAACAATTTATTTCTTGGAATCTTTCCTATGTCATCATTAGAGCTTTCAAACTTCTAAAGTAATTCAAGATTACACAATTAAACATTTTCACATAACTACTAGATTTGATAGGTCAATATGAGAACACAATTAGTCACTTCTATAATTGGGATGATAATGTCATTACTTTGATAAGTATATGAAGTTACTATCCTTGCAAGAATATTATTACACAATAGAGCAATCATTTCTTTATTTTAAATCGATAACCACTTATACTCATTTAAAGGGATAAACAGATTTTAAAGAAATATACTACATCCTCTTCCCAAAAACAAAATTAGCAATTGATCTACATATTTTATTCTATACTCTGCCTCCATTTGAAACCACTGTATATATGCTCCACAACAAGAACAACAAATAGGGGTGTATTCATTATCATTGAATACACTTTCAAGTAGGTTATACTAGGAATTTGTTGTACAAAGTTTCACATAAAAAGAAATAAATATTGCCTAGATCTTACAATTTGCACAAGTTCATTCATTTACTTATTCAAACATTCATTCGGGAAAGCCATCATGTGTTCTCAAGTTTGCCATTTGGTTTCATAAGAGGTTCATTCACAATGAGACATTTCTACATCCAATTTACATTTCATATTGATTGGATTTAGCCAATCTTCTTTCATTCCAATGCATGTCAGTAACCAAACTCAAATGTGTTTCCAATAAGACCCTTTTCAATTTACAAGGTTAAAAGATAACAGGTTTGCAACAACGAAAGAATTTCATCCAAGTAGGGGTATTTTCATTTAAAGAGGAGAAATAAACAATTACATAATTACCCAAAATTCTAGAAATAAATAGGTAGATACAACAATATAACATCTTAAAAAAGAAAAATTAATCTTTTGAATCAGATTTATGTCATTTATTCTTTTCTTAATATATATTCTTACTTTCATACATAATGTATTTGTGATCATTATATATATAAGAAGTATAGGGAATTATATTTATAGCTTAAGTTTCCTCATTCTAGAAGTAGCTACATTGCAATCTTTCTACAGTCTTATAAACAAAATGATGTATATATTTTAAACATGTGTATATATTTTAATATATATATATATATATATACACACATGTATCTAATTATTGATTTTTTGAAGAATGCTTTTGAATCCAAAATGTTACATTTATATATATAAATGTATATTGGCAGCATATTTTAATATTCAAAAGATATACACAAAAAAAAAAATATAAACATTCATATATATATATATATCCAAGCAATTAAATAAAACATAAATAGGTGGAATGCACATATAATATTCAGAATGGAAGGAAGAGATCAAATAAATTATTTACGAAGTTTGTACCATTGAAAGGATTCAATTTTTTTCCAAAGCATTTCTATTTCAAGTGTTGCAACTACGATAAATTGTCAGAAGACTCAAAGAAGGTATTTAAATCGTTAAACTTCATGTTATGTTCAAGCACTGCAGTTGAGATAGGTTGACAATGGAATCAGAGAGATTATTTAACCTCAGCAATAATCTACTATTAATCTCAGCAAAAATCTATTGGCAGCCTCCCTATTGGGGAGGTGCTGCCTGTGGAGGGCACTTCCTCCACAGAGCGCAACCACCCATAGGGGTTCGGCTGAGGCTAATTACCCAAATAAAAATAATTACCAACATGAATAATAATTACATATTTATCAATAAAAAAATATACAGAGGTTTTAACCTCGAATACGACTGTATAATAGCATTCGCCTATATTACTATATAATTTTAATATACATAATACTTTGATTTGCAGCACCAGCAAACAACTGTTCCAAATTTTCTTTTAAAAGTAAATTTTTTTTCAACAAAGATTCAAATTAGAGCAAGAATAATACACAAATGTATATAAAAGTATATATATATCATAGGAGGTCATAAAGATTCTGCTATGTACAACATTGGCTGAAAATTTCAGAGATAAACTCAATCAATTGGGGAAAATTTAATAGAGTTCCACTTTCCTCAAACACATCAATTTGATCACACATTTGAATTAAAATGAAAAGGAAGAAGGATTTTAAAAACTTGGAATTCGCTTCTTGTAGAATTCCTTCTCCTTATTTTCCCTTTTCTCTCTTGTTTTTCCTCCTCTTTCCCCCGTGCTGGATTCACTGTACCTCCGATTTCCACTTCTTGGCAGCCATTATTTTTGTTTTTTTTTGCAGAGCAATCAAGAAGAATATAAAAAAAAATAGTTGTCTCTTCTTCTCCCGTTCCTCTTTTTAAATTTTTTTTTTACTTTAATTCTCGAGACCTAATCTTGAAAATAGTGAATAATTAAAATTTATTTCATGCTCCATATTTATCCCCAATAATGTTATTAAGTAATTCCTATTTTAATTACAATTGAGCAATTTTCCCCAAAAATAGTTAAATAAGCCATTATAATTGCAATTAAATATTTATTCGAAACAAATAGTATTGCAATAAAATTCAATTACAATCAAAATGATTACTTTAAATAACAATACTTATCATTTAATTGCATATTGAAACTTTTCATTGAACTAAAATTACTCTTTTATCCTTTTATGCTTTTATTTCATTATTTAATTAATTTGATTAAACATTATAAAATTTGCAAACAATAAAATAATCAACCTAATTTAATGTTAAATGCATCTACTTGATAAATATTATTTCTAGATGTTCAGAAGGGGTGGTCATGACATAAAGGTTCAATTAAGCTCAATTAAGCACAATTAATTAATAAATCCCTAGATTAATTTGAAAATATAATAAAACACTAAATACAACACGCTAAATAAGGCACAATTAGGTACATTTTATTATTAATTATTAATTCCCAAACTAAGCCTGAAAAAGGGTTACTTTTTTCGACACTACAATTGCAAAACTCCAAAAGAATTATTAGAGTTGTGATAAAATTAAACATTATTTTTCTTTCTATAGACATATTATTCACAGAAAATCAAACTCAAGGTTATAATCATCAAAATCTTAACAAGGAATTTATTTTTTAGGATTCTTAAACCCTTGTCACCAATGTGACCAATTCTTTGGTGCAAAAGCATTGTATTCTTAGTAGATAACTTTATCTCCAAAGCATTGACACCCTTAGGTACATAGAAAGCACAAGTTCCATCAAAAGTGGATACAACTTTCTTCTTTTTTTGTTGGTTTCAATGGTGAGAATAGTGACTTGGAAGTTTTTTTCTTCTTTTCCATAGAATAACTATTAAAATAAATTGTGCATGCATCTAGCTAAAATAGAGTGCCTATGTAAACACCCTTATGAAGCACCATACCTCTTATTGTCATCTTGCATCCTCTATTCAAGAAGACAGCCTACACATCCACATCATTCAACTTATAATAGAAATAATTTTTTGTTCCAAATAAAGAATATGTGTGACACCATCGATCCCCTTCACTCTACCATATGGTAATCTTATCTTGAATCTTCCATGGCCAACAATCTTCAGGTGAGAATCATCAACTAGTTACAACTTCTCATGATCATAAATTCCATACTTAGAGAACTAATATCAATGTAATTCATGTGGATAGAAGCACCCGAGTCTATCAACCACATATATTATGATGCATACATTTCCAAGTGGCAAAAACATCTATGTTATCCTAAGATGACTTACCAAAGTTAGAATTAGAGAATGCCTTCTTTTTCTTCTTTTTCTCCTCAAACTCTTTGTATAAGTGACCAAATTTTTCATAATTCTAATGTTTCACCTTGGTAATACCAAGAGATGTAGATCTCCAATGGGATTTGGTTTCTAACTTTCCTTACTTTGTGATCTTTTTCCTTTTTCTTTCATTCTCCCTTGAACTACTTAAGTCTCCTTAGCCATTTAAAAAAATATTCTCTGCATCTCTTTAGATATAAATGATGTAGCCACTTCATCCATATTGAAGGTGGTAATGGTACTTCCAATGGCCATGACAAGGTGTTCTTGTGAATCCGACAGTGAGCACAAAAAAATCATGCAATACTCCTCTACCTCCATTTTCACACCAACAAAGTTCAACTAGGAAACAAGCATGTTGAATGCTTTCAGGTGATCTATGATAGATCCCCCTTACTCAATTCATAGATAATACATCTTATTTCACATGAAAAAATTATTCAATAGAGATTTAGCTTGATAAATTTGAGCAAATTTCTTGCAAAGAAGTGCAATGGTCTTCTCTTCATAGACATTTAGGATTATGGAATCATCCAAATAGAGTATTATCAAACCCTTAGCCTTTTGATCCATTAGATCCTAATCTTCTTGTTTTATTCTTGATGGCATAATTCTAAAAACAACTAACCAAAAATCATGATCTACTAGCATATCTTCCATCTTAAGTTTCCATAACTCAGAGTTTCCTCCATTAAATTTATTTGTTTCAACTCCACCAGAAAGTATCTCCATATTCTTCCTACAACAAGGTTAACAAAAAAAATTCAACCAATCCCTACTCAAACAAGATCATTATAAAAACACTTTTACCCACAATAAGAAATAGAGGTGATCAAAATTTGATACCAACTGAAAGAAAGTTGGGTATGTGGAAAATATTTCAGCACTAATCTATCAAAGGAGAGAATGTGAAAATTTATAATGTTTTAAACCCTTATTCAATTACAACAAATAATATGAACATAATAGGTAAAGATTGTTGGAGTTGATAACGAACCCCACAATCCCCAATAATCAATTGCAACCAAAATGACTATCATGAAGAAGAGATCAAAGCAACTGATTTTCTATGCAACCAAGAGAGAAAAGATTGATCCATAAAAGTATCTGATAAGCCTTCTATATTGAATAATGAATGTTAACATGATTAAAATATACAATATAAAAGAAAAAAGAAAACCCTAGATGAGGATTTGATTAGATTGTGACAAGTGTCCTAATCTCATTCAATGAGATAAATTGACCTATGTTTAATCCAATTTAATAAATAAAAAAGTACTTCTAAGTTTAGCTTAAGTGGATAAAGTAATAAGAGAATTAATAATTAATTAATGATTAATTATCAAGTGATATCCTATTTTCTCCAACACCCCCTTAAGATCAACTTAGGGAGAAGCTAAATTTTTTTGATGAAGAATGTAATGATGGATTCATGGATGGGTCCTAGCTACAAGGCCTGATGAGGTACCCATTTACAAAAAAAAAACTCTCATAATCATAGAAAATGAGAAAACTAAATGGAAAAAACTCCTCTCCAAATGAGAGAAAATGAAATAACTGCACTAGTGAAAGTGTTGAACTGTCTGCATCTTGAAGAGCGATGATTTCAATCTAATAACCTATGAAGATTGATGTAGAAGGGTTAGTGCAAGATCATGGGGGTCCAAACTAGGCCCTTACGTGGCAATGAAAATTTAGAAAAATAGAGTTAAACAACTTGACATAAATATTTGAATAGGTTATTAACATAATTTCAAAAATATGTACGAACAAAATTTGTAGCAAATTGAATGTAGTTTCTAAGATATGAGTCATCTTTTGGAAAATAGTAAATTTATTTGGTATATTTTTGAAATTTCAATACAATAGTACAAAAAATTTAGGATAAAAATAAAAACCAAGTGTATATATGACCAACCTAAGTACAAGAAAAAAATAATATATTTTTTGAAACTTTAAATATAAGTAGAGGACACATGACCAAATGTGCCACATTTTTTTATTTTTATTTTTCTAGTAAATAATTAGTTATGATTTTTTTATTATAAATTTTTTAAAAATATGAAAACTTGTTTGTCTGACCACCATAACATTCTCAAAAATTTATGAAAATCATTTTTTCTTTTCTTTTAATCCTATAGTATGGGAAGCATAGAATGTGTTGCATCTTTCAGATTCAAAAAATGTGAAATCATTTAAGAATTATAGATTTTTTTCAATCAACCTATCAATCAGGACTTTAATCAGAATGCAAACTAATAATAATTATCTATTTAATCCAAATAAGTCATATCTTATATTGGTGGAAATCTACTTTTTTTTTATCAATAAACCATTTTCATTTCATCAAATTTGGATTAAGATAATGTCGTCAAACACTTTTGGGTCATATCGCTACTTTTTGGACCCCCATGATCCTAAACTCACCTAGAACAATCTCAAAAGATGATAAATATGATGGGCCAACAATGATGATGTGGTTTTCAACAGAGAGGAGATGAATTTCCTCAAATTTATCCTCCAAATCTATAATCTGAAACTCCAGAAATGAGGATGATATGTCTACAAGATACAAATCCCACTTATTTTTGTCTAGAAGAAGATGAATGTCCTATTGCATTCAACCAAAAGGGGATAAAGATGTGATGATTCCAAGTTGATCATGAGAAATAAAATATGGTGATGAAGTCTCAATGTGAAGAGTGGGAACATGAAGATGAAGCATAGAAAAAGATGGTGTGGTTGTTTTCTATCAAAATGAATTAACAAGATGATGAATCACACATTTTTTTTATTATTTCATTCAATTATGCATAGATGATCATTAAAAAAATATAAATTATATAATAATAAAAACATAGGTTTTAAGATGGTAAAATGATGTGTACCTATTACAGAAAGTGCTTTTTTGGGCCTCACTATGGACTCATTCACCTAGTAGTGAATGGGTCCATGCTAGAGTTCTGGAAAATTAGTTTTTGGGTTCTATTCTTCAATGTCTACACTCCTAGATGATAGTTGTTCAACTCTCAAAAGTGAAAAATGAATTCTACATAATACTTTCCATGATCTTTCAAGAAAGATGACAACTTTGAAAATTTTGCAACTTTTTCTCTCAACTTGATCTTCAACATAAAAATTGTAATCACACATCAAAGGAGAAGAAAAATGTTGATTGTTAGGGAATAGGGGTTTTCCTTGGTCAAACCCCATTTTGGCAATTAAACCTTGTAATGAAATAATGAAACATGAAACTTGAAATAGAAAGAATGATGAAGGAACAATACTATGTCACACCTCACCACACTTTTGTTTGAACCTTGGAATGTAAATCTGAAACTAACATGTAGTAGCCTCCATGAATGTGGCTCTTGATTATGAAACTTGATATGAAATGATGTCTTTGAATGCTTAAAGTGATCTTGAACTCTACATCAACATGTTGGATCCAACAACATGCATGCCCTTGAAATGATAATAGACCTTTGATTTATACAATAAAACCTTGATAAATCTACCCTTGAATGCCTTCTTCAATGCTCTTGATTACTCTATACATTTTCTCTTGTGAAAGTACTCTTGTGATAACTTCAATTTTCTAGGTTGCTTATGGAGATCTAGGATGAAAATATGTGAAATAACCTTGTATTTATACTTTCTTAAGATTAAATCTTGGAATTCAAATAACACATGCCAACATTATATCTAGGATTTGAAATCATTAAAATATTGCCAAAAACATATTCCAAGGAGGGGTCTTTGGGTTAAGTGAGGACCCATTCAGCATAGGCTGAATGGGTCCTAGCGTGCTTAACTAGAACACACTTTGGGAAATATGAAATGTTATGTCAAAAGGGGGTCTTAGGACCTAGTGAGGAACCATTCACCACTTGGATAATGGGTCCTAGGTCACTAGCCTATGACACATTCCTTGCAAAATTAAGTTTTGTGTAATATTATTTATGAATGTTGAGTTTTATCCCTCAAAATCTATAATTAATTAGGCTTGTATTTTAATTTAAGGGTCCAATTAAGATCAAATTAACCTTAATCAATTAATAAGCCAATAGATTACTGTGAGAGTGTAACCATACACTTTACAACACCCTAAACAAGGCGCCATTAAGTCCATTTTATTAAAAAGGATCCTAAAATCAATGTGAATGTGTATAACACATTACAACACTAAATCAAGGCATAATTAGGTTCATTTTAATGTTAATTATTCCCAAATTAAGTAAATAAAATGGATACTTTTTCCACTACTACATTTTCCCCCCACTTTAGTAAGAGTATTCAACCCCATGTCAAACTCATGCTAAAGTAGACATTCAAGATAGTTATGTATACAACAATAATAAAGATACACAATCATATACTATCAAAGACTAGGAAAATAAAGGATCAAGTGTCGATCATCCCAATGTGATGTGGAGCATGACTATTTATCTGTAATATGTGTGCTTGCTCTAGGATAGTGAGACCTCAAGCTGTCCACTAGGTGAGTATCCCAAAAAGGGCGGAAAATGAGGGAATCATATTAGGCTCCCATATCATATCAAATTTATTCTCCTCACAACCTCAATAAGGCACCACAATGCTAAACACTTATGAACATTATGTCTATATTTTTTTGTTCAAGGGTATTTTTCTTCATTCATGTAAGGTCTTCTTATTAGGGATCATTATGCATAATGTCTCTAAGAGAGGACAATTCAAGAGTAATAGATTGCCACTTAGGGGATTCCTTGTGTCACATCAAGACACTAAGAGAAAGTCATATAGGGTATGTGTAGGATCATCATGGAAAAAATAGGCCCTTAAGTGGCGAAAAATTCAGAAAAATCAGAGTTAGGCAACTTGATGTAAAAATTTGAATAAGTTATCTAAATTATTTCAAAAATATGTAAGGATAGAATCTATAGAAAATTGAATGTAGTTTCTAAACTACTAGGTTTATTTAAACAAAAAAAAATCTATTTCGTAAAAATTTGAAATTTCAATGCAGTAGTCCTTAAATTTTAAGGAAAAAATAAGAAGTAGGTGTTTGCCTAATCACCCTAACCATAATAAAATGATAATAGTTTTTTATAAGATTTGACATATAAGTAGAGGACTCATGTCCCGATGTGATGCATATTTTTTTGTAATTTTTTTCCAAGTAAATAATTAATTATGAATTTTTATTACAACTTTTAAAAATATAAAACTCGTATGTCTAACCACCTTAACATGGTCAAAACTTTGAATGAAATTAATTTTTTTTTAATATTGTAGTATGTGACGCATGTTTTGGATTCAAAAAATGTGATACCATTTGAAAGCTATAGATGTTTTTCAATCAGCCTATCAATTAGGACTTTAGTCATAATTCAAATAGAAAATGAATAATAATTTATTTATTAAATTCAAAGTAAAGCATAATTTATATTGGTGGAAAGTTGAGAATCTCCTTTAAAAACTATTTTCATCTAATCAATTTTAGGTAAAAAAATCATCAGCCACAAACCATACACGTACCCATCATATCGCCACTTTTTGGCCCATCACGATCCTACACATACCCTACACTTAGAAATATCACACTCTTGGAGGAAATCAAACCCAATGACACCACCAATAAAAGGATGTGTCACAAGAAAGAGAAAATCACACCATGAAATATGAAAAATGTTGAAAGATATCATCGATGTATGCCCCCACTTTAAGGTGGTTGCTAACACCATTGTTGTGAGAAATTTCTTGAAAGTAGCCAATGTTTACTCCTAAGACATAAGACCTTTCCTTAGAAAACCCTATTCCAAGTCATATATTTATGAAATAAAGCCACATCATTAAAAAGGAGGGAGGGGTTTCCCCATAAATATGTAAGGGATCCATGGATTTTGGGTCAATGTGTCTTTGCAACAATGTTGTTATAGAGCTCAAAAATGTCATCATTCCTCAAATACTCATAGAACTAGAATAATGACACATAAAGAAAAAAAACAAAGAAAAATCCTTTCAGGTCAATATGGAAGAGGCCTAAATGTCTCAACACCTTGTGTCATCCCCAAAAGGAAAACAATAGACAAGTGAAAAAGAATAAGATGTTTATGAAATATAGAGGAATGTAGATACATATAGATGAATGCACAAAAAGATAGAATACACCAAATGAAACAATGTGAGGGATCACATTACACACATGCAATCATATAAAATAATATGAAAAAGAAAACAAAGAAAAAAACTAGTAAGTCACATGTGAGTCAACCTATGGTAGGTCATTTGTATCCCAATCTTGGTTAGTATAAATAGAAGACAAACAACTAGCCAAATGGACAACACCACATGCAAAAACTAGGGCAAGGCTAACTAACCCCTTTCCCCCACTAAGTGTAGGACAAGGGTGAGTTGAGATAGGTGATAAGAATGAGATCCTTGTGATAAAGAGAATGATTTTCAATGAATTTATAACATGTAATAGTGATAATACTATGACCCTACAACTATTACATGGCAAGGAGAAAATGGATATGCTTTTTAAGTTTTATGTATTAAGTATAGAGAAGTCAACATTATAAATTACATTCAGAGAATTTATCTTTCAAAAACCATAGTCTCAATGCTACCCCAGTTCCAACAAATGAGCCATGGTACAAAAAATTATTAGCCTATCCCTATCACCTGAGATATATCATCATTTACAATGAGCTATCAACTTTTACAAAGTAATATCAACCTGTACAAGGCATTTTCAGTCTAAATCAATAATTTTATATAGTATCTATGTATATGAACACCTGTATAACTATGTGACTATGTATAACCACCTGTATATCTATGTATATCAACTTGTACATTTGTGCATCTATGAATCTCAACTTGTATATTTGTGTATTTGTGCATTTGCATATATCAAGCCTAAGTATATATAAAGAAAAATATTCAAAAATCGTGTAGTCTCATCATGGTATTAGCCTGCCCTATTTGCATCTTTCATTGATACCAAAGCCTCTACTACATTCACATCATCCCTTGATAGTTCTAGTGCCTTGTTGCTTTTTCCTTCCATCAACACCACAATGACCTCTTTGCTCTAGGATTTTCTTGTTTTACTATTGTTCTCTTGTTTAAGCTCTTCCTAAAATGCTTGGAGTTCCCTTAGGAAGACATCCACCCCTAGGTGTCCCTTGTGCCACATATGACCATATCTAGCTTCAAGGATGTCAATGGTTATTTCTCTCTCCTCTAGGTATTTCCAAAACTTGTCCTTTGAAAGTTTCACTATGATTTAAACCTACATAGCAACATTGTAAATCATGAGTCCTTTATAAGACTCAGTAAGCAACCTCTTCCTTCCTTGAAACCTATCTTCATTCCTTTATTTTCATATAGTTCACAATATATTAGTTGAGAGGAAGTGCCAGAATAATGCAATAGTTTTACTCATTTTTACATTATGGTTAAATAAAATCTTCTCAGGGAGAGGATCACCATTGTTTCCCCATATATCTTTCTTATTACAAAACATATTCCAGATCTCTTTAGCAAAAATACATTCAAAGAAGATGTGGTTAATTGTTCTAGGTGTTCTGCATAGATACATATGTCAATGTCATCATATTTTCTTTTAAAAGATAGTTTTTGAATAATTAGTAGCCTCCATCTCTTTCTGCCAGTTCTTTTGGAATATTTTTTGCCACTATTTTTTATTCAAGTTCATTTCCCAACATTTTTTGATGTGCTCAGTTAGATCAATTTATTTTGTTATCATTGACTATATTTCCTTTACTTTGGTTTTCATTCTATTATTACCATTTTACCATTGGAATTATTTAAACTAAGAGGAATTATTTTTTAGTTTCTACTGGAAATTTTATTTGATTATATGCTTCCCTTAAAACTATGTATGTCCTCCAATTATTGTGGGGAATATTGAATTATGAGCTTAGATCATTCTAATCCTTTAGCTTTCCATCCCTCAAAACTTCACTAAAACATTTAATCCCTTTATGTGTCCAATTTTTTTGTTGAGCATCCTTGTAATAAGGCTAGTAGTTTTCCTTTATGCTTTAAGTTCCACCATATTGGCCCATTTTTCATGATGATCCTACTATCACTTTTGGTGAAATGGTAGTTGGTTAAGTATGTTTTAACAACTTCCCATTCCTTCCAAATGGTCCTAAACACATTGGATCCTATAGGTAACATAGTCCATTCACTACTAAGGACATCATTGAATGACAAATATTTCCATGATTTTTCTTGCTTGGGGAACACATTGAGAATATTTTGTCTGATTAGCACCTTCCATGGTTCCCCACCTTCCAAGGCTCCAATCATGCATTTAGCTTCCAATGCAATGCCTTGTATTCTCAGGTATTTCAACCCCAGGACACCTTTGTCTTTTGCTATAGTGCACCATTCCTATTTCACTACGTCTTTTCCTTTTCCCTTCACCATCCAATGAGAGAAATTATCTTATCCTTTTTTAGATATCATTGATCTAATAAGAGTTGAAAAACTATAGTGAGGAAAAATAGATATTATAGGATGAAAGTATCTTTTGATAAACCTGAATCCTTCCTACTAAAGATAGGAAGTGTATGTTCCATAAATTGCAATTTTCTTTTCTATCTTGTCCCTTATCCATAACCATATTTCTTTTAGATTGGGGTCCTCAACAAAGGGGATCCCTAGATATCTCACTATCTTTTGGGGTCCCCCTATTGAAGACCAAACTTTCTCAACCAATCTGATGGCTCTTCTTTCCATCCCAAGAGACAAGATTTAGAGGGGGAAAAAATTTCCCTAGAAGCTAGGAAAAAGATGTCCAATTTCCCCATTAGATTTGCAAAATTACTCTCCTCTAAGATTAGGAGGATAGAGGTATCATCAACAAATTGAAGGTTAAGAAGTTCATTTTTTTTAGCCAAACTAATACCCTTAACTCTTGGGCTTATTGAATTCTCCCTTAAAACATAATGCAATGCATCATAAGCAATTACAAATAATGTCAATGTAAGTGGACAACCTTGTCTTATTGATCTTCTGAGAGATATCTCTTGAGTGAGGACACCATTGACTTCTACCTATGTTGCAGTATCTTGGAAGAGAGTTTTGACCATATGATAGAAATCCTTAGGGAATAAAAAGGCCTCCAAGACTAAGAGTAAAAAATTCCATTCAATCTTGTCATATGCCTTTTCAAAATCTAGTAGGAGCATTGTTGCATCTTGCCCTATTTTCTTGGCCCAACTCATAGCTTCCTAGCTAGTGATAATATTTTCTATAATATGTCTCCCCTTAATTAAGCTAATTTGTGTAGAGTTAATGATTTTAGGTAGGATTGATGCTAATCTTCCATCTAGCACTTTAGCCAGGATCTTATATGATGCATTAAGGAGAGTGATGGGTCTCTAGTTCTTAAAAAGTGCTTTATCACCTTGTTTTGGAATCAATTTAATGATTCCCTTATTGATATTTCTACCCAGTAAGCCTCTCTCAATGGCTTCTTTATATACATGCCATAGGTCTTCACAATCCCAATCAAGGAAAGTCTTGTAGATTTTTGTTGGGAGGCCATTTTCCCCTAGAGATTTGTCATCTGTGTGAGAGACTGGCATTTTTTATTTCACTTTTTGATATCTCCTTCCCATGTTCAGCTACCACCTCTCCATTGATCCTCTTTGGGATAATTCCTTTGATATATTCCTTGCCCTTGGAGCTAGATTCACTGGCCCCTTCAAAGGTAAATATATTCTTGTAGAATTGGAAGAATTGCTCTCTTATATCCTCCTGGTTCACCAGAGTGATATCATTTACCGTGATCTGATCTATTTTCTCTCTAGCATGTTTCTCCTTAATGTATATGAAAAAAGAAATTTGAACATTTTGTTGGATGCTATGGTTTTGTTGTTGATATGTGGTTGTTATTGATGTCAACACTATTAGCATTTGGTACATCAGAAGCTATTTATGTCGAGGATATTGAGAAAATTGTTAAAAGAAGTGTTCCAATTTCTCTAAGGAATTGTGAAGGTCGTGAAGGTATCTCATTCTATACATTGAAGATAATTTGGTGTGGATTAAAGGGTTTTCTACTGAGTATATCTAGTTCATCCACCTGAAGTTTCAAAGGTCTACGTGAAGATCTTATCGTGTAGTGAACAGTTGTGTTTTGATAGTATTTATATGTGTTCTTTCAGTGTTCCTAAATGAATTTTGTATGTTTATAGTGGTGTAGATGTTTCTCTATTAGTTCTTGTTGTTTTTGGATGCTTCTAGATTGTGCTCTATCTTTTTGGTACGCTCACATTAATTGATGCATTCTTGGTTGAAGATTTTTCTCTTTATGCTCGATTTATTATATTCTTGGCTGACATGATGGTAGTAGCGTGTTGTGGATCTTTGAGGTGGAATTAATTGAAATATTTTTTTTATTAGAGTTGTTATTTTGGCTCTCCACTATGCTGTGGATGACCTTGGTGGATTCACATTGCAAATTTATTTTCAATTTGGCTGACTTTGAAAATATGATTTATATTTTCTAGCCGACTAAGTTGTTGGTGAAATCTCATGTTGTGGATATATAAGAGCTATTGTTTGAGTGAATTTAGTGTGTGCATTAGAGTGAATGTATGCTAGAGAAAGTGCAGATGTGTGAATAGTGTTCCTATCATTCGATTGCAGGGAAAAGTGAGAAGGTTGAGCAAGAGTGAAGAAGGTTTTTCTATGCTTAATTGGAACTGTAATCAAGCTTGTGTAGAAGCTATTATTTTAGTTCATACCTTGTGGATATAATCCATATTGTTGTATTGTTAGGCAGTGAGCTCTCTTGTATTTGAGAAATTAGCTCTAGGTAGTGTTCTTAAATGCATGTGCATTCCCATTATTTTCTCATTATACTTTTAACAGGGTATAATATTGTGGACTAACATCCACCATGGATTTTCCCCTAACAAGGTTTCCACATAAAAATATTGGTGTTCTCTATGTTTCTGATGTGTTGATTATTCATGGTTTATTATTCATTCATCAGATCTGAGATTAAGTAAAGTAAGGTTTGAAAAGTTTTAATATTTTGTGACAACTGATTCACCCCTGTCTCAGTTGTCTATCCTTTTTTTTCCAACAATTGGTATCAAAGCAAGTTCCTCTAAAGAAGTTTAAAAGATTGAGGTGATCTGAGATGGCATCATAGAAGAAGGACAACCCTAGATTTGATGGAACAGACTACTCATTGTGGAAAGCTAGGATGGAGTGTCATTTGAAGTGCATTGGTGAACCTTTTTGGAAAATTACAAAGAATGCATATGTTATTCTTCAGAATGGTCGTTCCACTACTAATGAGGTTAAAGAGGTTGAGAATAATGTGTGGGCTATGGAAGCTTTGTTGAGTGTTCTAACAGATTCAAAAATGACAAATGTGTTAGGTCTGAAGATAGCTCATGATATGTGGATGAAGCTGGAAAATTTGTATGAGGTAGATTTGCATGTGAAGATAGCTAAGCTACAAAGTTTGAAAGGCAAGTATGAAAATTTGAAGATGGGTGAAGATGAAAATATTTCTTCTTTTATACAGAAAGTAAATGAAATAGTGATGGGTATTAGATGTGCTGGTGGAACTTTGGAAGAGCAAGAAATTGTGGCTAAGGTGCTCAGATCATTTCCTACCTCCTGCAAAGCAAAGGCTCATGCTATTGAATAATTCAGATCATTGATGAATATGACAAGAGATACACTGATTCACAAACTTGTTTCCTTCGAGTTGAGCGAATTTGGTGATTTTATTCCTAAGACTGAAACAACATTCAAAGCTACTATATCCGAAAGAGAAGCAAAGATTTGATCTGGGAGAGAGTTTTAGAAAGACTTTCAAGTATGAGGAAGAAATGAAATAGCCTGAAGAAGAAGAAAAAGAACTAGAAGAATTAGAAGCACTGATTGTGAAGATAGAAGGTAGAGGACAAGGTAAGTATAAAGGAAATTTGCCTATCAAATGTTTTTCTTGCAGTAAAATTGGTCATTTTCCATCAAGATGTCCTAAAAGAGTCCCTAGATATAAGCCTTACAAATCTAGATTTCAAAATAAATGTTATTTTTCTGAAGGAGTGACTGATGATGAGTCTAAAAAAGATAATTGAAATGAAGATGGTTGGGTCTTCATTGCTATCAAGGAGAATAGTCCTGAGGCTATTGAATCTGCTAAAATTGAGAAATCTCTTGCAACTCAAATTGAAGAAAAGGATGAGTGAGTCATTGAAAGTGGATTCTCACATCATATGATTGGTGAAAAAAGAAAATTTGTAAGTCTAGGGAAGTATGATGGTGGAGTTGTAAGATTTGGTGATAACAATGCTTGTGTGATTTGTGGGAGAGGATCTATTTGTCTTGGCGGTAAGCATAACACTGATGATGTTATTTATGTTAAAGGATTGAAGCATAATCTGTTAAGTGTTGGATAGATGGTGGAAAAGGGTTAGTATCCATAGTTCAAAAATAGAAGATACAAGATACTTGGAAACTCTGGAAATGTAATTGCTTCCAGTAAACTGACAAAAGGTAATATTTTTCATTTGAGTGTTGCTAGTGAAATTTTTTGATTGCTCAAGTAGATGAAAGATGGTTATGGAATAAAAGGCTATGCCATGTGAACTTTGATAAAATTGTCAAAATTATCTCCTCTCAAGAAGTAAGAGATCTACCTAACCTGGTAAATCCTGCTACCACAATTTGCAAGGAGTGTCAAATGGGAGAACATACTAGAATTTATTTTCGGGGAAAACAACATAATTCAAATGGATTACTGGAGCTTGTGTATACTGATCTATGTGGTCCCTCTAGAGTCAGAATTCTTCATGGTGAAAGGTACTTTATGTTGATTATTGATGATTACTCTGGAATGATATTGGTTGCTTTCTTAAGAGAAAAATGTGAAGCATTAGAAGAGTTTAAAAGTTTCAAGGCTATGGCAGAGAATGCAAAATTTCTGAAAATAAAATTCTTAAGGTCTGATAGAGGTGGCAAGTTCACCTCCAGGGGGTTTAATTATTTTTGTGATGAGCATGAAATCAGAAGACAATTATCTGCTCCTCGAACCCCTCAATAGAATGGTGTTGCAGAAAGGAAGAACATAACAATTCTGGATGCTACTAGAACAATGATGATTGAAGGAAATGTGTCTCAAATGTATTGGAGTGAAGCTATAAGCACTATTGTGTACACTTTGAACTGACTAAATGTGAATGGTAATACCGGAAAGACTCCTTTTGAGCTATGGTTTGGTTATAAGCCTATTGTTAACTACTTCAAGGTCTTTGGAAGCAAATGCTACAAAAAGAGAGATGATGGTATAGGAAAGTTTGAAGTAAGAAGCAATGAAGGAATCTTTCTAGTTTACTCCACTAGAAGCAAGGCCTATTGGTGCTATAACAGAAGATTGAGAAAAATTGTTGAGAGTGCAAATGTTAGAGTTGATGAAGATTATGCTAAATCATCTAGATATTGTGGATATGACTTAGATGAAAATAATACAAACCAAGGGAAGAATGTTTAGACACATAATCAACGTCAAATTGTTCCATATGTTCCAATGGTTCTGATAAATCAAGTTAGTCAGGAAGCAAAGACAAGTGCAAGTACAAAAGAAAGAGAAGAAGAATCAAAATTTTGAGAAAATCCTAAAACTCCAAGGTATGCAAAGCTAAATTATTTTGGAAATCAAATTATAGGAGACAAAAATAAAGGTGTGCAAACTAGAAGAAACATTGCAAAAGAGATTTTTTTGATTTCCAAGATTGAGCCAAAAGATGTACATGAAGCCTACAATGATAAACATTGGATGGAAGCTATGACCAAAGAGCAGGTTGCAAATATTTTCACTAAGCCATTACCGAAGGATACTTTTGAGTATCTCAGATGGATGCTAGGGGTAATTACCCCTCTTGATATGAGCTAGGATGCATTAATTTGCATCAATCTGTGCATTTCATGATCATATTCTAATCTGGATTGATGTTTCCATGGCTGCTACTCAAGGGGAGTAGTTAGATGTGTATATATGTGGTTCATAGCTAGCATGTGGGAAGAAAATGTTTATCTTTTCCATTGATGTCAAAGGGTGAGAAGTGTAATGTGAAAAATTGTTGCTTATCTGGAGAAGTTCATGTAGAAGAGGCCAAGGAAGAAGAGTCAGAAGAGTGTTGATTATGAGTTGGGTTGATGGTGTTTTTCACATCATGTGTTGCCATCAATGCCAAATGGGGAGATTTTTGGATGTTGTGGTTGTATTGCTAATATGTGGTTGTCATTGTTAGAAACCAAGATCAGACATGCAAACCAAAAAACCTTCCACAAAAGAGAAAATTAGAAAAAAAACAAAGCTATTGCAAGAAGATGTGCAAAATATTATTATTCAAGAATACATAATTACATGAGATGATTTTCTTTATAAAAGAAAAGTATGCATAACCCTAATCTTATCTTGAGCAACAAGATAGCTCAACAAGATAAGGATGAAAATAATCAACCTAGGAATTAAAATATTTTCCTAAGTTATGCAAGTGCAATTAAATATTAATTACACTAACAACCCCCATAAGTGCAACTTAGGGAGACTAAAAAAGCATGCACCTAAAACTATGATGAATACAAGAAAGCATGAATGGGTCTTGACAACAAGGGTTGATCAAGTACCCATGTACAAATGCAATAATGAGGTAGAGAAGGAAAACCCAGTGGGAAAAAACCCCCCTACAATGAGATGACTGTTGCAAAGAAGCACTGGAAGAACACTGTGGAGTAACACTGGAATCAAAATACAGCAAGCAAGGAAAGATACTTAGATGTAGAACAAGAAACCAAAGTGGGATCATAATAATGTGACAACAGACCCGATGCTATGGAACACTGGAAAACTCACAAACTAGAACCCTAGAATCTGTGAAGCAACAATAAATGAAATGATGACAGAATTTGGAAACTGTGTATCTTGATGCCAATGCCAAATTGAGACTAAAACTCTTCCATGGGAGAAAGTACCATGAAGACTCTGGAACATTAACCATAAAAACATGGCCCTCAAACTAAGATGGATCTGAACCAATGCAGATCAATAACCATAAACTCCCAATCTAAAGTGTGAACCAATGCGAATCTAATATGTGTTAAGCTAGAGAAAAACTGTGGCCAAAAGAAACTAAGAAACCAGATATAACCCATGCGAGTTGTCATCAAAACAAGATGAAGATCAAAGTGCAATGACACTCTAATCAGATTATTATGCAAGAACCCCCCTGATGGAACTTTATCCCAGTTCATTTATTACAATAACCCAATGATTGTAAAAGGAGAGAATACTAAACATGCATAAACATAAAATAAAATGATGTGGTACTGAAATGAAGTGAAAATATTCAAGTTTCACCCTTCCAACTAACAAAACATCCAAGTAATCTTCAAAACACCCATCGGGAAAAATCTAGAATAATGATCAACCTGAGACAGATATAGAAAAAAGTGCATGGACAACAACATAGTGCTCCTCAATACCTTTCCAACGCCACAAAGATGGCGAAAAACGAAGATTGTGGAAGAAAATTTATGAGCTCGGAAGCCATAAATGAACATCTAACTTAAAACAAAAATAAATGCATCTAAATAGAAAAATACTAAAAAATAAATTACACTATAGGATAGTGCTCTGAACTAGCTTTCCAGCAATATCTCGTTTGCCCAATTTTGATACCGTATGCCCAAGTTATGCCAAAAGGAAAAAAACTACTCCTTGAAGGAAAATCAGGGCTAGAAGGTGGCAAAGAGGGTTGGTTGTACGATGACGTCATTGACTTATGAGCTTAAATTGATGGCCATCTGGCTGTCACAGCAAAAAACTCCATCCTTGCAAAAAATTGATGACTGTTTGGAAACATTTGCCTAAAAAAAAATTTGATTGCTATAAATTTTTACTAGTGGCCGGTATATGCTCTATTTGACGAAATATCCTAAGGGAATCTCTAAAGATTCCCTTTGCTGGTTTTGGGTCGTTGCTGCTTCTAAATATCCCACTGGATTGTGGAAGGTCGACCAAGTGAGAAGGAAGTTGCCGAGAGGAGCAACCAACCGCCGGATTTCTTTGTGGTGGTAGTGGGTGGGGCCCCACCCTACCAGCGGTGGCATACAACTCTATTGTGATAGGGTATGGGGGTGCCCTAGCTGCTTAGGTTTTAAAAGCCTTAAAAAAAATACAATTTCTTTTTTTTTCCTTTTTTTAAAAAATAATCAAAAGCCTTTTTGATTTTTTTTTTTTATTTTTCAAAAAGACTAATGAAATTTTTAATTTTTTTGTAGGTAAAAAATATTTGAAAAAAGCCTATTATTTTTGAAATGCGTGCATAGGTGCCATACACAGATCGTACAACTTTTGGAACCAAAAAAGAAATCCTCAAAAGCTCCCAATGCCAAAATAGGTCAAGTTATATGTTGATTTTCATCTCTTGGATGCTCTGGATCTGATGGAGAGGTCCAATCAGCCTGAAAATGCACCAGAAGCTTCACAACTCCTAGATCGAAAATCTTCAAATCCTCATAACTCTAGCATAAAATGTCAGATTTAGGTGAAACAAAAGTTGATCTTGACTTTTTCAATAGCCCTAGACTCGAAAATGAGCTCAGATTTCCTCCAATGTGTGCTGAAAGTGTCCATGCAAGAGCACCCAAATAGAGAGACAATCTCAAGGTATGAAACCCTCAAGGAATCCTAAACTAACTTTGCAATGATTTTCTCAAAAATTTGAGAAGGGGCTACAAATCAAGGCTCTGATACCATGTTAGAAACCAAGATCAAACATGCAAACCAAAAAACCTTCCACATAAGAGAAAATAAAAAAAAGCAAAGCTATTGCAATAAGATGAGCAAAATATTATTAATTAGGAATACATAATTACATGAGATCATTTGCTTTATAAAAGCAAAGTATGAATAACCCTAATCTTATCTTGAGCAACAAGATAGCTCAACAAGATAATGATGAGAATAATTAACCTAGGAATTAAAATATTTCCTAAGTAAATTTATGCAAGTATAATTAAATAGTACTTACACTAACAGTCATTGATGTCAACACTATTAGCATTTGGTACATCAGAAGTTTGATATGCCGAGGATATTGAGAAAATTGTTAAAATAAGTGTTCCAAGTTCTCTATGGAACTGCGAAGGTCATGAAGGTATCTCATTCTGTACATTGAAGATTAGTTGGTGTGGATTAAAGGGTTTTCTACTGAGTATATCTAGTTCATCCACTAGAAGTTTTAGAGGTCAGCGTGAAAATATGATCGTGTAGTGAACAGTTGTATTCTGACAGTATTTTTGTGTGTTCTGTCAATGTTCTTAAATGAAGTTTGTATGTTTTTGGTGTTGCAAATGTTTCTCTATTAGTTCTTGTTGTTTTTGGATGCTTCTAGATTGTTCTCTATCTTTGTGGTACACTCACATTGATCAATGTGTTCATGGTCAAATATTTTTCTCTGTATGCTTAGTTTTTCATGTTCTTGGCCGACATGATGGTAGTAGTGTGTTGTGGATCTTTAAGGTGGAATTAATTGAAATATTTTTGTTATTGGAGTTGTTATTTTGGGTCTCCACTATGTTGTGGCTGACCTTGGTGAATTTTCATTGCAAATTTATTTGTAATTTGGTCGACTTTGAAAATATGCTTTATATTTTCTAGCTGACTAAGTTGGTGAAATCTCATGTTCTGGATACATAAGAGCAATTTTTTGAGAGAAGTTAGTGTGTGCATTAGAGTGAATGTATTCCAAAGAAAGTGTAGATGTTTGAATAGTGTTCCTATCATTCGATTGCAATGTAGAGTGAGAAGAAGGTTGAGCAAGAGTGAAGAAGGTTTTTTGTGTTTAATTGGAACTATAATCAAGCTTGTGTAGAAGCTATTCTTTCAGTTCATACCTTGTGGATCTAATCCATATTGTTGTATTGTTAGGCAGTGAGCAATCTTGTATTTGGGAAGTGAGCTCTAGGAAGTGTGCCTGAATGCATGTGCATTCCCATTATTTTCACATTATACTTTTAACAGGGTATAATATTATGGACTAACATCCACGATGGTTTTTCCCCTAACAAGGTTTCCACATAAAAATATTGTTCTTCTCTGTGTTTCTGATGTGTTGATTGTTCATGGTTTATTATGCATTCCCCAAATATGAGCTTAAGGTTTGAAATTTTTAATATTCTGTGACAACTGATTCACCCCCCTCTCAGTTGTATGTCCTTGTTTTTCCAACACCTTTATCGCCATTCTCCAACCAATTCATTTTGGCTCTAAATTTCATTCCTTGTATATTGTTGGCTTGAAGTCTCCTTAGGCTGCTTTTGGCCAAAGTTAGGCTATTTATTAGCAAGTCATTAGTGGGGTTTTCTTGCACCTCAGTTTCTACTTGGAGAAGCTTGTCCTAGAGGATATTCTCCTTCTTCCTTTTGTCTTTATCTCTCTTCCTTCCAATATTTTGGAACAATATTTCCCATCCTTCTACATTCAAATCCCATCTCTCAATGGGTGATAAACCTTAGTACAACTATTTGTTTATTAATCTTAGGGAAGCTATGGCATTCCTACAATCTTCATCCCTAAACAAGTTGGTATTAAGGAAAAAGCCATTTTCACATCTTGATACCTTTGCTATTCCTTCCTTTAAGTAGAACCTAGCCCTTATCTAGTGGTGGTTAGATAGACAGTATGGGGTTACCTCTATTTTCACTAAAGTGGCAGAGAAGAAGGTCTTGTTTATGTAAAATCTATCTAGTCTACAATAGATTCTTCTACCCCCTTTTTGAAGGTTGCACCATGTATACCAAATATCTTTGCATTCCTTTTTTTGGCCTTCAATGGGATCTTCAATTTTCAACTAGGACTTCACTCTTTTCCAATAGAATCTCTCATTGGCCTTCCATTCTTGTCGTGAACCTCCCCATTCTCAACAAAATTGAAATCTCCCCCAATGATCCAGGGAATGTATTGCAAACTATATAGCCATTTCCAAAGGATTCAATCCTTGTAGTCATTAGGGGCATATGTTGAATACCCAAGATACTAAGAAGGTAGGGGGGAGGGGTGAATCAGTATCTTCTTAAACTTATTAAACAATACCATCCAATTATTCCAATGCATATAATAGTAATGATAAGCAAGAGCATTAATAGAACATGAAAGCACACAACACATGTACACTAGGATTTTTACGTGGAAAACCCAAAATGGGAAAAACCACAATGAGGGTTAGCTCACATTATAGTATAACTAGTTATAAGATATTATAAAAAGGGTGACTCACTATCCAAAATGGGAGGCTCATTTCCTACAGAAATATAATAAAAAAATGGCTTACAGGAAGAAAATGAATTGATAAAGTACACCTAACAAGTGTTGATTCAGTTCCTTTGATGCTCAATAAAATGACTCAACACACTTCATCATTTTTTCACTTCTTCAAGTTCACACCATACTTCACTCTTAATTCACTTCAACAATCTAAAAAATATCTAACATATATATCTAATACATTCGCAAGCATCAATTAGGCCGGCCTAATTAGATGCAACCCTTATTCACCAAAAATCAACTGTCAGCTTTAAGCATTTAAAAAATCTTTCCAAAAACAATTCAAATGGTCAACATGCTACGTTATGTCAACATGGACCTAAGATAGGTCACACATACATTTGTACCACAAAATTAATCCATTACACCAACTATCCATTAGGTCAACCAAAGATAGACCTAATAGAAAAAATGTTACAACAAAATAATGCCAATTCACAATACAAGCACCTGAACACATTACATTCTAAACATACAATCTTCCAACAACCAAAAACCATTTCCCAAAACTGCAAGCAAGGATATTCAACAATTGAAGATTGCAAACCAAAATACCAGAGAATAGTAACTGCACACCGGTTCAGATACCAGTCTAGAATATCATATTAAACTTGATCATAATCTTGCAGTTGCAACTCATATAACATGGTGACATCAATGAGAACACAAGATCTGCAAAATGAGATGTTCTTATTCATTCTTCCAACAATCTCCCCCTTTGTCATTAGTGGCAACATGTGCCAAAATTTACAAAAACTTCTATGTCCAACACTCTCCCCCTTACAACTTTCTCTCCACAACATTATCTCCCCCTATCACCAGTATTCTTCATTACAATTCTCTCCCCCTTTGACATCAAGGACAAAGGGTGGTCCAAAAATAAATATGAAAACTGAAAAACATTAATCGGAGGATGGCGATCCTTAAAGCTCTTTGAGTATACCTTGCCACATTTCATTTCCAATCTCCCAACTTTAATTTGCAACTATCAACATCTTGTTCAAGAATTCTAATTCCATCATACTTTCTTCTGCATCATCTAAAGTACTAGGAGTCAAATTTATCTTCTCTAATTGTTCTACATTTTCCAAAGTATTGGCAACCAGAGTGTACTCCATTCTCACAAGGTCACCTAACTAACCAAATCCTCTAATGATGTCTTCCTTTTGCTTCTATAGAATGAAAAATTTATCTCTGTGAATAGAGATAACATTCCAAGTTTTTATGTCTTTATCCTTGGATACATTGTATGTACTGAAGACATCAGTCAACTGGGACTCAATGGAGTCCATGAGATCTTTAATATTCTGACTGGTATCTAGCCACTTAAAGCAATAATCAAAGACAAAATTTTCCTCAAACTCACAAGTCTACACAACTTTCAAATTCTTCTCAAAATTTGTGTGTGCTAGAGCACACTTGTCATGTAGTGCCAACAACCTTTTCTCTACCAACTTCTCCTCAAATTCTTGCTTTTCCTTCTCACCAAGTCTAGAGGCATACTCTTTAAAGGATTCCAATAACAACCTCAAATTATCTACTAGAGTAAGAGATGTATCCATTGAAGTACTAGGTGTGGCCTCCTACAAAGCTTTAAGAGCATCTTCAATAAGCTTTGTCCCTTGTTGGTGAGTCTCTAGAATTTCTCTTCTATCAGGTGCATGTAATGCATCCCCTAACATCAACTTATGAACAAGAGAAATTTTGTCTAAGTCCACATTGCCCTGAATCATCAGAAGTTGTAGAAGCTCTGAAGGAATCACCGGCTGGAATTTGATTTGTTTGGATAGCAAGACTTTCAATACATCATCGTCGAAGGAAGATTCTCTAAGGGACCTATGAGATTCTACAACCTTCCTTTTATTTTCTTCATTCTTCCCAGTAGATTCCCCATTTTTATCTTCTTCCTCTACATTTTAATTTTCCTCTTCCTTCTCTTCTTCTTCTTCTTCTTCTTCTTCTTCTTCTTCTTCTTCTTCTGCTTTCTCTTCTTCTTATTTTTCATCTTTATCTTTGTCTCTATTTCCCTCTTCCTCATTTCCTTCACCTCCATTTTTATCTTGTTCTCCTTCAACATTATCATTTTCTCCTTCATAATTACCCTTTTTGTCTTCAACATTATCTTTTTCACCTTCAACATTCTCTGGAGGATCAACATCATTCTTCTCTAGCTCAGCTTCTCCCTCATTCTATTTCTCCATCTCTGAAGGATCATTTTCAATAACTATGTTTAGAGGGATATTTGAAACATTTGTTTCCAAAGGAATACTTGTATCACCTGTAACGGGAGGAATGTCTTCCATAACTTCTTCTACAGAAATGTCTTCACCTGACTTAGGTGCAAAACTAGATGTTAGTGCACCAAACATGCCATATTTCTTAGCCATATCTTTGATTACTTCTACAGTCTCCTTCCTTATCTTCTTTATCCACTTATTTTCCTTTTCATCAAAGTTTTCACTCTTTTCTTCATCCAAAACATCTTTGCACATATCTTCTTCAGGGTTTCCAAATCATCTTGGGTCAAATAAGACCTAATTTTCTTAAATGCATCATTTCTAGTCTTCTCATCTAATTCAACAACCTTTTATTTCCTTTTCATCAAGGCTTCCCACATTTTCTCAAGCACATTATTCTTTACATAATCCCATTTAACTTCTGTAGTAATGACATATTGAATAGTGGCTAAAATTAATGCTTTTTTGTCCTCTCTACCTACTTGATCATAATAATTTATTGTATCCTTCAACATATCTTCAAAATGTATCAAGGAATGACTATTTCCTCTAATCTAAAAGGGGAACTAGGTCTCACTGAAGAATCTTTTTGTTCTTTCTGGTCTGGAGAGGCTTCTTCTAACACTTTTACTTTCTTTTATTCTGGTTTGGTGTGGACATGAACACCAAATTCCTATTCTTCATCTTCCTTAGAGGATGATACAATATGTAATCTCTTAGAACCAAACTAGCTTCCTAAGAAGAACTTTCACCAGAGGACAAGATTCCTCTTCTTTTCCTTATTATAGGCTTCATGTGCTCCAAGTGAACCTCCATAGATTTCTTTGCATAAGTCCCAACTCTAGGTTCATTCACATCTTTTGGAATTTTCAACAACACCTAAACATAGCCTCCAACTTCATCTTTTATAATCTCATACCCCAAAGTTTGAATCCATATGGTCCAAGGTTCAACAACTTCAATCGTACATTCATCAAAAGAGACATGAAATATGATATCATTTTTATAATTCTCTACAACTCTCTTCGAGATTATTTTTCTCTCATTCATGTTGCTCTTCAACACAATAAAGAATACTATTAGAGCATTGTCTCTAGACTTCAAATCACCCAAATTATGTATATAGTCAAAAATTTGATGTGCAACCAGTCTGGATGAGTCCCAAAACACCACATCATCTCTTCCAAGAAGTCTCTCAAGGAAATAGAACAATAGACACAAAATCAAGGAGCCAAATTTAAAAGCATACTTCTTTTCTAGGGTCATCCTCAAGTTCTCAAATAACTATTGCTGGAGAAGTTCACTCAAATCATAGTCTATGCCATTAAATGCCATATCAAAACTAGTATAAATAGTTGTAGTAGATACAAAGTTCTCTATGTTAGTGAAGTATATTTTATGTCTGATCATTATTGCAACATACTTCATAGCAGGATTAGTGATAGGTTTTGTAGTAAGAGCTCTCTTGTCATATGTGGCTCCTGTGAGTTTCATCACCACTTCATTCTTCAAATCTTTCAACACGAGTACCAGTCTGGTATCACAAAGTCTGGTAACATCCTTAATTTCTTCCTTGGTTATAAGATGTTGTTTGTAAGTCCACAAGAACTCATCATGCATTATGTTGAGAGCTAGTTGTACATACTTGTCATCAACCGTGGAGCTAAAATTAGGAAAGTAATTCCATCTCTCTAATTTATTTGCAACAATATTTTAATATTTAGGTTTTACCAAGAAATCATCCCCAATGAGCTCATTCTTCCAAATATCTATTAATTTACTATGATTTAATTCATCAATTTTTATTTGAATGTACATTCTTGTATCTTCAGTTGGCATAACCCCATGATGAATAGATGAGAAGGCACCCATAGAGTCATCTTTGAAAAATTTCATAGAATATTTCCTATATGACGGTCTAGGTCTTTCCAACACATTAACAACTACAAGGGTCACCATTTCTCCACAAGTCAAATACTTCCAAAATGATGATTCTCACAAACCCACAAAAGCACAGATACGAAAAATACCTTTTCCTTCGTGAATGACCAAAACTAGGGTTTGCACAATTCGCACTCCAAATCACTTCAAGAATGCTCCAAAACACTCTCCAATTTTTTCAAACACACAAGTTTTTAAAATTCCTTAATAATCCACATTATAAACAAATGATTTTCACTAATTCACATTAAATGCGGAAGATTTCAAAAATCTACTAAAAACCCTTCTTCACTGCACAAAAAATTCTAATTTTCTCTGCAAATGATCATGCATACACTTTTTTTCCAGTTTCTTTTGCATAACCTCTACCTAATCACTCCTGACTATCCTTGTGCTAAAGAATAACATGCCAAACATCTAGGGGCTTCGAATAATTTTATGTTAAAGCTCAAAGCTTCCCCTAAAACCATGCTAGGTCTAATTCCTAGAGGAATTTTCTACACCAGATGAGGTCATAGAGACATCTATCATCTTTGGCTCTTCTTTCTTCCTCCATATCTTGTTTATTTCTTGCTTAAACTCATTCTTTTCAAATTTCTTCACTTCTTCATTCTCCTTTACTGGAGCAAACTTCTTTCCCTTTTTACCTCTACAAACCATTGAAATATGTCCTAGTTTGTTGCAATTGTAGTAGACAACATTTTTTTGATTAGTTTGTCCTCCATTTCCCCTTGATCTACACTAATTATCCTTGTGTCCAAACTTGTTACATGTATAGCAGTGGCCATGAAAAGAATGATTCATTCTACCTCCATTAAACCTATTCATCATCACTCAACTAATCATCCTCGCTTGAGATCTACATTCAGTAGCTCTATGTCCAAATTTCCTGCATACAAAACATTGTCTAGAGAAGGAACTAGCATACTAGTTTATTTTACTTTTGCACTCTTTTTCCCTATGACCAAATTTATTACATGCAAACACCATTGAAAGATGGATACCTTTGAGCATTTGGCTATCTAATAGGCGGTCTTCTAGCAAAGTTTCTTGGATTTCTTTTATTCTTCCCTTTATCTTGATTATTTTTATTATCCACGAGATTTGAGGTCTGCACATTCTTAGAGCTTTCACCAGCTTCATTTCCCAAGCCACCTTTTTCTTCAGAAGGTCTCTGTCTTGCAATCAACTCATCAAGCTTGGTGGAGATTATCTTGAAATTATCTTCATAGAGTTTTTCTTTCTCCAGTTCTTCTTTTAGGATCACCACCTCTTGTTCAAGCTTAGTAAATTCATCAGTCTTTCTTTGCACCTCTTTATTCAGATATTCTTTAATTCTTTTATTTTCCTCCACTAGCACTTTCAATCCGGTAATCTCTTCATTAGCTTCCTTCAATTGCTCACTCAATTCTCTGTCTTTCTTTCAATTTCTTCATTTGCTCTTTCAATTTCTAGACACATTGATTTGCCTCATCAAGATTTTCTTTCAAAACTCTATTTTCACTTTCAGCCTTGTCAAGATCTTTAAGTGCAGCTCAAATCTCTTCTTTATCATCCATTTTTTCAATCTTCAAGATCTTCCTCAAGTTGTTAGGCTTCTCTAGACAAACCAGGATCTAATACCAATTATTGAATACCCAAGATACTGAGAGGGGGGTGAATCAGTATCTTCTTAAACTTATTGAACACATACCATCCAATTATTCCAATGCATATAATAGTTTAGATAAGAAAGAGCATTAATAGAACATGAAAGTACACAACACATGTACACTAGAAATTTTGCATGGAAAACCCAAAATAGGAAAAACTATAGTGAGGGTTAGCTCACAATATAGTATAACCAATTATAAGATATTACATAAAGGATGGCTCACTACTAGGACTCACTATTCAAAATGGGAGACTCACTGCCTATAGAAATACAATGAAAAAATGTCTTATAGCCAAAAAAATGAACTAATAAAGTACACCTAACAAGTGTTGATTTAGTTCCTTTGATGCTCAATAAACTAACTTAACACACTTCATCATTTTCACACTTCTTCACATTTGCACCATACTTCACTCTTAATTCACTTCAACAATCTCAAAACTATCCAACATATATATCTAATAAATTCACAAGCATCAATTAGGTTTGTCTAATTAGATGCAACCCTTATTCATCAAAAGTTGATTGTCAACTTCAAGCATTTACATAATATTTCCAAAAATAATTTAAATGCTTAGCAAACTAGATTATGTTAGCATGGACCTAAGATAGGTCACACATACATCTGAACAACAAAATTAATCCATTACACCAACTATCCACTAGGTCGGCCAAAGATGGACCTAATAGAAAAAATACAATAATAAAATAATGCCAATTCACCATACAAGCACTTGAACACATGATATTTTGAACATACAATCTTCTAACAACCAAAAACCATTTCCCAAAACCATAATCAAGGATATTCAACAATGGAGGATTGTAGGCCAAAATAACAGAGAATAGTAATTGCACATTGGTTCAAATACCAATCCAAAATACCAAATCAAGCTTGATCATAATCTTGCAGTTGCAACTCATATAACATGGTGACATCAATGATAAGACAAGATCTTCAAAATGATATGTTCTTCATTCTTCCAATAGCACACATTGAGCAAATGCCAAAATAGACTTCTTTTTTCTTGATGATCACCTAGACAGCTCGGTTGCAAGGGGAGATCCCAAAATTATCAACATGTTGTGCCCATTTGTTTTCAAGCAAGATTACAACCCCACCTTTTCCTTTTTCATGCTTTGTGAAAAATTGGGAAGCATCTTTCCAAATCACCTGAAGACTAGTTTAAGGAATTAAGCTCATGGCTTTGACTTCCTACAATATGACAGTCCTTTTCCTTCTTTTGTGCTAGGAACCTTCTAACAACATGTTTCCTATCTAGGGATTCAAGTCCCCTTACATTCCATGAAATGTAGTTGATGTCCATTATTTTTTTCATTGGTTGGGGGTCCCCTATCCATTTTAAAATTATCAAAACATTTGGGAAGTCTATTTTCAGCTTCCATCCTTTTAGCCATGGGTAGCAATATCACCCCACTAATATTTTTCCTCTTGTCTTTTGTTGTTTGGTTGGTGTCTTTATCCAATAGTTGCTTGGTAGGATCAAACCCCTTCTTCTTGCTATATCTTCTAGTTTTATTTATTATGGCCTCCATGGGAACCCCTTCACCATCAGTAGTATCCTTAGTAGAAAACACCCCTATGTCATATGTATAATCCATGCTCGACTCAGAGGAAAATCCATCTAAACTTACCATTCCACCAAAAGTGCTAGGTAGGGCCAATGCAATATTTGGGACCAAAATTTCATCTACTTTCTCATTTCCAACCATGAAGGATACCGTGTTGAGGGTAGCAAGTTCCACCATTCTTTCCTCAATACCTTTAGATTGTAGGTCTTCCTCACCCACCTCATTCCCATCAGAATTCACACCTGCCACCTCCACATCCAATCCTAGAGGACAATTCCCCTACCCCACTAGATCAAAAACACTTCTATTGGGTTACATCTGGTCTTTCCCACTTGGTTCCAAGGGGCTTTTATCAACTTGATTCTATTCATTTTCACTTATGCTACCTTTTTCTTTAAAGTACTTAGAATTGAAAGAATATATATGCTTTTGTTGGTTTTACAATATTTTCTTTAGGTTTTTTTCTTTTTCTAATTTTTAGGAGAGCCAATTGTTGAGCATTCAATTTACCACCATTTACGGGTTCTTTCAATTCTATTTGATGGGGAGATTCCCTATCATTTCTTTTTTTATTATCTTTTTTTGGTTCAAGGTTCTCCTTTCTCATATTGTTGTTTATTTCTTGCATTAAGGTTTCAAGGTTTTCCTCCACCTGAGAGTTTACATTATCATTTTTATCTGTTCCCAAATCCACCAACTAGGAGGAATCATTAACTCCTTTGCCAATTTTAGGGCTTGAGGGTGGATAATTCACATTGAATTCTTCTAGGGTAAGATTGTGTTCTATAGTCTTTTCCAAATTATTTTCGCTTCCTTCTACTCTCCCATTCATTGTTGGGGGTTGCATTTTATTTTTACCATTTCCACCAGGGGCAGAGTTTTTATTAATTTTATTCTTAATTAGTGGGTATTTCCTTTTAATATGTCCCTCCCAATGATAAAGGTAGCAAGAATTCAGCCCCCCGAGGATTTATAGTTCACAAATTATGTTGCCACTCTTCAGTTTAATTTCCAGCATCTCTAGGAGATCCATCTTTGGAGACAGGGAGACCATAACCCATGCATCTGAATGTGGGAGAGGAGATTTTGTGTCATCTATCTTTAGCGCATTTCCATATGGTTCCAACAGAAATGGAACAAACTTCCACAATCGGGGAGGGATACATTTTATGGTCAACCATCTAGAGCTAGATAGCACCTAAAATTCCTCTTCTAGTGCCTCTAGGAGCCATGCCAGGGCACGAAAAATGACTTTTTCAACATTCTGAAACTATTTTTTAATTATCTCTTCCTATGATTTTTTATTACTAAAGAAAATTGCATACAACCCTCTTTGCACCATGCGAAAAATAATAAAATTAGAACCCTAATTTCTTCTCCCAAATATTATGAAACCATTCATCCATATATTTTCTTGCTGAGACCCTATTAGGGTTGATGACAACAAATAAAATTGTAATTTTTGAATGCCTAGCATCTTCTTCATAAATCGCTCCATCTAGGGTTTTGTTTGGAACCAAGACAACTTTCAGGGGAGGAGATGAGAGTTACTTACCTTTTTCTTCTCCTCCATTCTCCAAAAGAACTTTGACCCCATCAAGAACAAATTTTGTGCCTTGAGAAAGCTAACCTCATTCTTCTACAACAATATCTCTGAATGATCTTGTTGGTACATTATTCTCTTTTTGAGTGGTTGGCTCTTTAATAGATTTTTTAGGGGGTTCTATATCCCACTCCATCATGCGAAATCATAGCAAGGTGTTTCCCACATGTCGAAGGTAACTTTCCAGTGCAACCAAAGGGATGCCCCAGTCACACCCGCATCAAACCAAATATACCAGAAAATTCACCAGGCACAAAGCAACATGATGAGGGTGCAACCCGAGACTTAGAAAATAACCCACAAACAAGAGAATAATTTTATTATTCAGAAAATGGAGCTTCTTACATGCAAAGGATCTCAAATCTCCAAGTTCTACAACACATACAAGTTACAGAAAGCTACAAAATCACCCTTTCACAATATGCGAGCTTGTCCCCTAAAAGTTACCCAAAAATTTGAAACCCGCCCATAAATAGAGCTCCTCTTTAGTTTGGAGCCAAAACAACATTCAAATTTGAGTTTAGGCAGTTTGGCGCTGAAAATTTACAACATGAAGTTCAAATTTTAAAAGAGCATTTGCAATTGTATCTTCTAGAAAGTGCGCCAACTTCCTGGGGCCATAACTTTTGATCTGGGACTCCAATTCGCTAACCGTTTGAACCGTTGGAAAGCTCACGAAGTCAATAACACACTCAAAATCCACTATGCCAATTTTAGCAAGTTTCAGGGCCGATCCGAAAACTCTAAGTGCCTCAAATCTAACTTAGAATATTTTTAGGTGCAAGTCTGAGAAACTAAAACTGCAATATATTTCCACCTAGGAATAGAAAATAAAAACTGTAAATTGGGAATTTCATTATGACAAAAAGGGTATCCAAAAATGTAAAAACATCTAAAAACTAAGAAACTTGAAATTTAACTATTTTTGGGTGATGCAAGATTGCCCTTACACCACTGGATGCTCCTGCATCAGACACCCAGGGCAATTTGAGAAGTGACCACATCACGTCTCATATGGTGGAGGAAAAACCCAAATGGTCAACATCTACCTTAGGAAACTAGGATGAATCTTCAACAAGCCTTCCTTTCCATTTCACTAAATATTCTTCATACTACCTGTTCCTGGTACTCCTTCCCACACGACTATCCAGGATTTCTTCAATCTCCTCCTTTTCTGAAGTAGGTGTTGGAATCACACACTATTCCATCATTAGTACTTCCTCTGCGCCACCTTCATGATACTCTGTCAAATCTGAAATGTTGAACACAGGAGAAATGTTGAATCCATCGGCAACTCTACCTCATATGCATTCCCTGAATCATGCCTCTTCAAAATTTTATAGGGACCGAACTTCTTCATCTTCAATTTGTTATATGTTCCCACTAGAAACCTTTCTTTCCTCAAGTGGACCATCACTTCATCACCAATCTAAACTCCTTATACCTCCTCTTCTAATCTACCTTAGCTTATATTGCATATTCATCTTGTTAATATGTTCTCTTACCTTCTCATGTATATCCTTGATGTTTGTGAAAGCTTCCAACTTCAACACTTATTTTCTTCTCTTGGTCCATCTTCCTCAATTTTGGGCTGTTTTGGGGCTACCTCCATACACAATCTGGAATGGTAATCTACCAGTGCTTATGTTGACATAATTGTTGTAAGAAAATTCTGTCTGGGGTAAGATCAAGTCCCATCCCTTGGGTTTATCTCCTACCAAACATCTCACTAGGTTACCCAGACTCCTGTTAACAACCTCTAGCTGCCCATCTGTTTGTGGATGGTGTGCAGAACTAAACTTCAACTCTGTCTTCAGCTTCTTCCACAAGGTCCTCCAAAAGTACCCCACAAATTTGGTGTCACGATCTGAAACAATACTCTTTGGCGGACCATGTAGCCTCACCACCTCTTTGAAGAACAAGTCAGCAATGTGGACTGCATCATGGGTCTTTTGACATGGAATGAAATATGCCATCTTCCAAAAACCTATCAACCACCACAAAGACTAAATCATTCCCTAAATTTGTGTCCTTGGCAATTAAAACAAAGTCCATACTTATATCCTCCCATGGCCTCTTTGGTAAGGTAAGGGCTGATATAAATATATATTCTAGCTCACTCTTTTGTGTCGACATACCCTGCGACACCTTGCAAACTTCTTCACATCTTGTGACAGCCCGGGGCCAATAATAATGCTCCTTTGATAATGGCAATGGTTTATCTAGAGCCAAAATGTCTAACCATTCCTCCACTAACGCTTCTCTTTATCCAAGTTCTCTCTCATGGAACTCCTCGAGATACACAATTGGCTTCCCTTAAATAACATGCCATCCCTAGATTATGAAATCCGACCACCTTGTCCTATCCTTTATGTATGAGGTTCCTTGCAAACTTTCAAGCCTCTGGTCGGGATCTTACGTATAGTGTCTTAAGATCATTGAACCCAACCACTTCAATCTACATCTTTGTCATCAATGTATGCCTCCTACTTAAGGCATCTGCAACCCTATTTGACTTCCCACTCCTATGTTTCAAAACAAAGGTATAACTCTACAAAAACTCTACCCATTTCATATGCCTCTGATTTAATTTTCCCTCACTGTTTAGGTATTGCAAGGCTTGATGATTGGTATATAGAACAAATTCCTTCGGCAACAAATAATGTCTCCATTTCTTTAATGCTTGAACTATTGCATAAAATTCCTGATCATATATAGAATACTTTCTCTTGGCATCATTTAACTTTTCACTGAAATAGGCAATGGGCTTACCTTCTTGGCTCAACACAGCTCCAATGGCACAACCACTGGCATCACAATCCACCTAAAACACCTTGTTTAAATCTAGGAGGGCTAGAATAGGTTGCTCTATCACCTTCTGCTTCAACAGTTCAAAACTCTTTGCTGCTCCAGTGCTCCACTTGAATTCTTTTCTATCACGTCTCATTGTTTTAGTCAAGGGTCCACAAATACTACTAAAGTTTCTAATGAACTTTCTATAAAAACTAGCCAAACCATGGAAATATCTCACCTCGGTAGCAGTTCTTGGGGTAGGCCATTCCAAAATAGTCTTCACCTTCTCTGGGTCCATCTTGAGACCTTCTGCTGAGACAACAAACTCCAAGTACACTAACTCCCTCTTCACAAAACTGCACTTCTTCAGATTAATCAACAGTTTCTCTTATCTTAACTTCTCAAAGGCTCTCTGAATATGCATCAGATGCTCATCCAACGTCTTACTAAAAATCCAAATATCATATAAATACATAATAACAAAACTTCCCAGAAATTCTTTTAGTACCTTGTTCATGAGCCGCATGAATGTGCTCGTTGCATTGGTTAGCCCAAAAGACATGACTAACCACTCGTACAGGCCCTCTTTGGTCTTGAAGGTAGTCTTCCATTCATCTCCCTCTCGAATCTGGATCAGGTGATATCCACTCTTCAGATCAATCTTTGTGAAGTACTGAGCTCCACTCAAATAGTCCATCAGGTCATCCATCCTTGGCAGGGGAAATTTGTACTTGATTGTTATCTTGTTTATGGCTCAAAGGGAATTTGTACACATCCTCCTCCCCATCCTTCTTTGGTGCTAGTACTATAGAGTCACGCACATGGACTCAAACTCTCCCATATCAAACCCTTTTCCTCAATAACTCTTGAGCATACCTTCGACTCCTCATTTCTGTGGAGTCATTCTCACAGGCGCTGCCTTAACTTAGCGGCTCCAGGAATCCAAGTCAATCGATGATTGATCTTCCTTATTATTAATAAACCCTCGGTACATTATTAGAAACAATATCCTGAAACTCATCCAACATCCCAGAAACTTCTTCTCGAACCTTCTCACTATCCTCTTTACTCACTCTAGTAATCAATGCATAACACACATGCTCATGCTTCATACCTTCTAAAAAATTTATTCCATCTACATAACAAATTCTAGCACTACTGTATACCTTTTCTTCGGTCTCCTTCAGGGGTTTCAACTTGTCACGAACCCCATCCTTTGTCAAGGAATAAGTGTTTGCATGGAAATCATGTATAGCTCACCTATCGAACTACCATGGCCTCCCCAACAACATGTGACATGCATCCATGGGGATGATATCACAGAGTACCTCATCATGGTAGCTCCCGATCTAGAACTTTACTGGGCACTGCTCATTGACCAAAACTTTGTGGTCTTTCTGCAACTAGGCAATCCAATACGGATGTAGGTGCTTGTCTTTCCTCTTGACTTCAACTTTGCCGACCATCTCTTCTGACACCAGATTATTGTTGCTCCCACCATCAATAATGACATCACAACATTTCCTTCACACTTGCACCTTGTGCAAAACAAATTCTTCCTCTGTTCTAGTTCCTTTTCCTCATTCACCAGGGCTCTTCTAATCACTAGGGCTTCTCCTTTTTCAGCATCATAAAGGTGTTAGAATGGGCCTCCTCATTTGCATCACTTAGCCTTCCATGACTATACAGCCTTTTTACGCCCCTTCGCGGGTATTTATGGACATTCATAGGCTCGATGCCCTTCTTCACCACATTGGAAACACGTTCCTCTGAAACCACCTCTTCCAGATCCTTTTCCATATCTCCCTGGTCCTCTACCTCTTTGATCACCATTGTTTTGATCATGAGGGTGGTAGAAGTTGTCATTCTTTTGGCTTCGGCTAGTACCCACATCTTCACTTTTCTTTTCATCATCATTTCGGCTTCCTGAAGGTCTTCCACTGCCCCTTCCACTTTGACCTCCTCGTCCTTTTTTTTTGCCATCAAATCTTTTGTTCAGCTTCTCTTCCACCTTCAGAGCAAACTGATATGCATCCTCAATGGTGGTCATTCTGACTAAGCTTAACTCCTCCTGAATGCTCGGCCATAACCCATTAAGATATTGGGCTACCTTCTCCTTATTGGCCTCTATGTGGCCCGTTCTGATGATTATCTTTTGAAAATATTCAGTATATTCTTTCAAAGGAATACGCTTCCTTAACAACCTTGTAATTTTCTTCAGCAGATCTAACTTCGTAGTCCTTTGGTATGAACTGCTTCTTCAGTTTCTCTACCATGCGATCCCATCTGGTGATCTTTCCTTTTCCTCTTTGATTTCTTTCCAACTGGACCTCTTTCCACCAAATACTGGCATGGCCCTTTAGCTTCATTTTCACAAACTTAACCCAATCTGGGTCCTCTATTTCCTCATACTCAAAATATTCTTCTAGCTCATTGATCTAGTCAATCATCTCTTCCGGGTTCAGACTTCTGGAATGATTGGGGACTTCTACTTTGGGTCTTTTCCCGATCTTCAAAATGGCCCTTATTAGCCGCATTTGGTCTTGATCAATTTCTTCTTTCATCCTCTTCTACATTTGAACCTTCTTCCTCTCCTTCATCCTCACTTTCCTCCCTCGGGTTTAACCCTCTTCTCAACTGCTCTTGTAACGCGTCAATCTGTCTTTGGAGGGCTACCAGTGCATCTCTTCCACCAGCATTTCTGCCACCTGGACCACCTCTAGCACCACCATGCCTACCCGACATCACTCTTGGAGGTATCTTTCTTGACCTCGACCCACAACCACGGTCCCAATGTGAACTGCCTCACGATCGACGATCTGTCCACACGCTCAAGAAAACCTTGCTCTGATACCACTTGATGAGGGCGCAACCCAAGACTTAGAAAATAACCAAAAAACAAGAGAATAATTTTATTATTTAGAAAATGGAGCTTCTTACATGCAGAGGATCTCAAATCCCCAAGTTCTACAACACATACAAGTTGCAGAAAGCTACAGAATCACCCTTTCACAATATGCGAGCTTGTCCCCTAAAAGTTACCCAAAAATTAGAAACCCGCCCATAAATAGAGCTCCTCCTTAGTTTGGAGCCAAAACAACATTCAAATTTGAGTTTAGGTGGTTTGGCGCTGAAAATTTACAACATGAAGTTCAAATTTCAAAAGAGCATTTGCAATTGTATCTTCTAGAAAGTGTGCCAACTTCCCGGGGCCATAACTTTTGATCCGGGACTCTGATTCATGAACCATTTGAACCGTTGGAAAGGTCACGAAGTCAATAACGCACTTGAAATCTGCTATGCCAATTTTAGCAAGTTTCAGGGCCGATCCAAAAAATCTAAGTGCCTCAAATCTAACTCAGAAGATTTTCAGGTGCAAATCTGAGAAACTAAAACTGTAATATCTTTCCACCCATGAATAGAAAATAAAAACCGTAAATTTGGAATTTCATTATGACGAAAAGGGTATACAAAAAAGTAAAAACATCTAAAAACTAAGAAACTTGAAATTTAACTATTTTTAGGTGATGCAAGATTGCCCTTACACCATTGGATGCTCCTGCATCACAACAAAAATATACCTAGGTAGAATAATGAGAGATCATGGAGGAGGGTTGATCCTCCTCCATGGCTAGCTAAAGAATCCCCACTATTCAAACCTCACACACTAGACCAAATCACTTGCAGAGCGTTTTTCATGCTTTTTAAGTTTGATTCTTAGAGGGTGCAAAATTCTTCAATTCTTTCTTTAAAGGACAAAAAATTTCGGTGTGATGGCCAAAGAATCTATGATAAGTACAATATGGTTCATTCTTATTAGTTGTTCATTTGGTCAAGTTTTCACATTTAGGTGGTAATTTGATCACTTACCAATGTAAAATAATATAGAAAATTATTTTGGTTTTGGATAGATGTAATGAGTTATAAAAATATTTAGAAGGTTCATATAACTATTGTAACTTAATATTTTGATGTTCATGCATTCATGGTTTCTTCTTCTTTGGTTTGATCACTATGTTGTCATCACTTTCTTCTTCTAACGAAAAACCCTTTCCTTTTTTAGAAAAAGGATCTTTTAGGAGTGGTAAAATGTTTGGAAGGTGTAGGCTCTTTTTGCTTATACATAGGTGATGTATTGGAAATGGGTGGTGGAGGAGGAAAATTCTTATTGATGAGACAAGACAAGCTACATGCATATTCTATTCCTTGTTCATCTTTAAGTAACTTTCATAGGTTTGTTATAAGGTGAACAACATTGATAGAAATAGGTTTATTTCTCGCAAAGTTTTGTAAAGTATTTAATTCTTCATCCAACAATCTTATGTTCTCTTGTAGGATATGAACAATATCATGCACATTGGTTGTAGGTATGGAAGTCATGGGAAATTAAGTATGCATGCTATGATCCATAGAGAGTTGATTATCAACACTATTATAAAGAGAGCTAGAAATCCCAAGATCCACAATGAATGGTGTTTCACATGATGACATGAGTCTCGAACTATATCTCACAATAGTATTACTAATACAACACCAAGTTGTAAAGCTCATACAAGTTTCATAAAATTAGTGTGCAAACCCAAAATGGAAAGAGGCTTAAAATGCAATGAAATGACATAGAATGAAATGTGTAAATGCAATTTTTCATACTCTAAACAAGGTAATTTGTTGATTATACTATGTAACAATCTGAAAATGAAATCTTGTAAATGAAATTTTGAAATCACATAATGCACTAAATGAACCAAATTAAGCTAGATCTAATGAAATGAATGAAATAAAAAATTAGGAAACTGTAATAGAGATCTGATAGCAACAAAAAAAATCTTAGAAGTGAAGTTTTTAATTTCTAGAAATTTAGATTTAGGCTTGATCAAGGACTCATTCTCCCTAGTGTGAATGGGTCCTAGATTAGGGTTTTTGAAACAAATTTCTAATGATTTTCAAGTCTTTTTTAGTGGTTTTATGGATTCAGTTTACTATAGTAAGTTTAAGGTACAAATTTCTGTAAATGCAATGTGAAATTTGAGTGCAAAAATTATGACAAAATGATGACCTAAAACACCTAGTTTGATATTCAATTTTGTTTTCAATTTTCAAATGCAAGTTTATGTGATGCAAGATGATATGCAAAATGACTGATATTTTTGTATTTTTTAGATTTAAAGAAAGCAAAAAATGCAATCCTAAAAACCCTAGATGAGATGCAAATTTGAATGCAAACTAAACACCCTAAATGAGATCTAATTCAATGCAAATGAATGCAAGATCTAATCTAGGATGAAAAGAGACTCCTAAAATTAGAAAAATACAATGCTCAAAAAGTCAAGTTCACCAAAATGAAACATAGAAAAGATGGTGTAGTTTTTTTTTATCAAAATGAATTAACAAGATGATGAACCACACTTTTTTCTAGTTATTTCATTCAATTATTCATAGATGAACATCAAAAAACAAACCTAGCTTATATAACAGTAAAAAGGTAGATTTTAAGATGGTCAAATGATCTGTACCTATTGCAGAAAATTATATTTCTGGCCTCACTCGGGACTCATTCGCCCAATGGTGAATGGGTCCTATAAGACCCCGTTCTGCATGTGATTAAAAGAAAACTTAATTTCTACATGTTTTCCATAGATAGATGGTAATTTGTATTGAGTTCAATAAATAATATGATTGGGTGACAATATTCTTGTATTTCATTTTGACATATCTTCATTATCATTGCCATGAAAGTGCTAAGCACTCATAAAGTGTAGGATATGAATTGAAGTTTTAAATGGAATTGTATGCAATAAAATTTTAGGATATTCAACTAGAAAAAAATTATGTGATATACAATTATTGCTTATGATTTCATTGGTAATGTGCAGGAAAGAAAGGGATTCAGTAGGAGAAGGAAAAACATTGAAGGAAAATTAAAAAAAAGACATCTTCTTATGGTTATGAATTTGACCCCTTTTGGGGCCAGGAAGGAAATAAAGTAATGAGTTAGTAGATTAAGGTTGTGGGGATCAATATTAAAGGATAACCTATTTTTTGGGTTGTGAGGATATTTAATTATGTTTCATGTGGGTGTAAGTGGGATTAGGGGTTAGGAACCTTTTTCCAAGTGTAACGCCCCATCGTGCGAACCCCAAAGGAAAAAAAAACAATAAACACAGCACAATTTTTTTTTTTTTTTATTTTAAAGAAAACATAACATACATGTAATACACATTAAATCATAACATGAATTTCATTTAAGTAGATTCATTAGTACATACATCCCTTGGGGTACACGAGGAGTCATTACGAGACTGAGATCCACACAATGACAACAATAAGAACCAAAGATATAAACATTAACAAGTAAATATTCACAAATATAACACATACAAGATAAAACATTGAAAAGAAACCATCTGAGTACACAAATACAACATATGCATAATTAACTTAACACATTGAATTACAATTGCCATGGCCAATAACCGCATCGAGTTAACATTACATTGCAGTACAATCCTCAAGAGGTATAATGATACAAAAGTGTTTCCAAACATAAATGGAAACCATACACAAGATAACATGATACAAATAAATAGATGAATACAAAGCATCAACTGGCTCCAAAACAAGTACAACTCTGGAGTTGCTACAACCGCACCAATCTGCACCTCTCGACCCTCGACTGAGGACCCAATGGGGTGCTTAGCACGTTTCACCCGACCATGTGAGTCCGAAGACCCACCCCCCATGCTAAAAGGGGCTGACAAGAAAGAGTCCTCAACCAAGAACATCTAAACACGGAAACCACAAGGCTCAACGACATACAAAAATATCACAAAACTCAAGGATTACAAGAGTCGATATAATAACTTAAAGTTACAAATCCCAACACATAAATCAAAGCAATGACCAATAAACAAGTAACCAAGAATGATCAAGAAACACTTACAATTCAAATTACAATTAAACAATATAATAACACCATATCACAGTATCATAAGATATAAGATTGTAGATCAAATATAAATGAGATCATACAAGCCCACAAAACATACTAAAGATGTATTAAAACAATAATCATAAATTAATTTAAATCAATTCAAACAACAATCTAAACCAACTCCCATAACATACTTCTAGAGGAACATAATAAAGTAAAACAAATGGGCAACTAGGGAAGAGTGTCATCGCATAGCCTACATGGGTTCTCCTGGCCCTTCCTCCAAACTGAGGCGACGGCCCCCATCTATGGATCTCCTGGCCCCTCCTCCTACTTGAGGTGCCGGCACCATAGGGTAGCTCATGCGGAGCTGATAACCTCTCATGAGGACGAGGTTACGACCTTGCCAACCACGGCCTTCTCAGCCTTCCATTAGTCTGCGGAAGCACTAATGAAGACGAGGCATCCATTTTTTTTAAATCTTGTAATGATATTACTACCCAACCCTCCTAAGTTAATTATTAGGTTTTCACTTGATTACCAACTCACTTGTGGGTTCTCCTGTGCTCTTCCCCTTACACGGGGTGCCGGCCCCCACGAGGAGCCACTCTCCCTAGAGACCCAACAATAACAAACCAAAACCAAGAAACCAAGGGTTGTACCATCAAAATAAGAATATAAGTTCTCAACTGAGAAGCATGCGAGGCATTACCCATCTCGCTATAAATGCAATATCCAAGTCTCAACAAATCTCGTACAACCCTTTTAAAATCATGAAACCAAAACACTCGCCAAATCAAGGCACATAAAGAGAGAGAACATCAATTATCAATCATCTCAAGCCTCTGGAAGCCAAAAGAATGAAAACCCACAAACAAGGGTAAAATGAAGCAACATGAGTATTTCTCCAATAATTCCAACACAAGGATAAAATTTCCTCAAATAAGAGAGTAAATCAGAAAAGCCACAAAAGGGAACGATTCATCAAGACCCATCCACAAATCAACAATGGAAACGCAAAAGAAAATCAACCATTAAACAAAACACTTAATAAAACCAAAAAAAAACCACCAACTAGGCATTCCATGGGAGACCTCAATTTTCTCCTCACAAGAATCCCTTAGAGTGGTACGTAAATCACCTTCATAGAAATCAGCAACATGTCAATGATAACAACAATAATCCGTTTATATTCCCAAATAAAAACCAACCTACTCAACAACAAAACAATTACAATCTCAAGGTTCAAAATAACAATCCATAATTAGACACTCAAATTGTCATAAAGTGATCCAGTAGCTAACAATTCAAATGAAATAATTAAGAATGAAAACTCAATTCAAGGAATAATTTATTTCGTTGATTCAAATTTATAAAACTACCATAATGAAGTCAAATAGTGTTTACTATAATACTTAATCACGGCCAAGGATACACAATTCCATAAAATTTCAGTACAAACACCCATTACACGATACTCAACAATTACTTCATTAGAATATACAAATAAGAGAATCATTGTTCCTAATAAATTTCTATAAGATACGAGGAGTTAGATATTAAGATAATACTTATTGAATTCATAAACTAAAGGGAACATAAAAGAATTAAAAGATATCACGAAATCAGTACTATAAAATTAAATCACCAAATAAGAGAACATATAAGAAAAAGTCAATATATACTACATATTTTAATTTTCATTATAAATAAAACTCAAGGTAAAATTTTTAACCTACCTTTCCAATCTAAATTAGATACAATGATTAATAATATTCTAAAAGAACATATGTTTCCTCTTAAAGTAACAAATGTGAGGATTCTATACTTCACCATCCTTAATAATGATGACTAACTCCGAGGCAAGATTTCATACCAACAATTAATAACTTTATTTATTCAAAACAAGATCCTTTAATTATACATCAACTCAACCAATATCCAACCTATTTATATTTTTAGCTTCTAATATTGAAATCACTCCCCTAAAGCTAATTAATCATTTTTCCTAATCAATTCAAGAGAAATAATTAAAAGGGAAGTCTCAATTCAAGAACAATTTATTTAAATAATTTTCCCTTCATTACCCGACTTAAGTAACTAAATTTCATAGTTCTCAAAATCCATTAATACTCTCAAACAAAAGAGTTCATTTGCTTTAGTCATAAACAACTTTCTATAAATACTGCAAGAAGTTCATTCATTTAATCGAAGCTTCTAATAATCTAAATAAGCAATTAAGTCAATTCCCTCTGAAACATTATTTTTCTAATGGGCACTACTAATTCACTAAGAAATACTTTCTATGATAACCAATTATAACTAGACTATTCTCTCTTTAAATATATATATATATATATATATATATATATATATATATATATATATATATATATATATATATATATATATATATATCTAACGAAATATACCTATAAAAATGCACTCGTACAACTTAAGCCTCAACGAGCATCTTCATGTGAACAAGTATAAATTCAACTAAATAGCGGCTATAAATATTAGAAGAGAGACAGAGTGTGAAGTAATTTGTTCGGGGTGCTCTATGTCTAAGCATTGGCTGCAAGTGAAAGAGTTATAGCTAAGTTCGTTCTGCTTATTTGCATTCATTTATATTCTATTTATGAAAGGTGAAAGGTTTGGAAATACTGAGAGATAAGAGGTGACTCCGGAGAGACTTTAGCTTTGACAGGTTGACAGGTATATAAGAAAGTGAATACAAGAATTTGGAAATATCGCCATCTGCTTGCATTATTACCAAATTTCAAATGTTATCAGCAAGGCTAAAGGGAGAGAGAAAGGTGAGGTGCAAAAAACGTGACCTAAGAGCACGAGAATTAATGTACAACCTTTTTCTTTTTGAAAAGACGCATTTATGTTTTAGCAGTGAATTTCCAGAGACGTGCTTAGTTTGCAGTTTGGAAATTAATCTTCTCAAAAATTATTTTATTTTCAAGTGCAGCAACTGCGATAGATTGTCAAAAGGAACAAACAAGTTATTTAAATCCTTAAATTCCCTATCATGATAGAGCGCTGCAGCTGATAGGTTGCCAACGGTATTAGGGTGATTATATAAATTTAGACTACCAGACTATGCAAAGGAGCTCATCTAAACACTGTAACCAATAACATCAATTTCTCTCAGCTTCGATGAATGGAGGTAATTGGAAAAGGCTTGAAACATTGCGCAGACCAAGAGAATTAAATAATCTGCTCATTGGTCCTCAATTTCTTCACTTGAACAATCTGCTCAATGACGGCATCAAAGAAGACACACGAACCAAGTTTCCTCCATGTTTGAGATGGTTACGGTTGCAAAAAAAAAAAAAAAACATGAGAAGCCATTTTCCTTCTGTCTTAACGATAACATTTAGGATATGATAATAAAAATCAAAGAGTTTATTTAAATCTAAACACCCTACCATGATCAAATAAGTCGCTGGAAGGACAGATTCAGGGATTCGGTCTCTATGCAATGAGCATTACCTTCCATGCATTGGCCAAGGTGAAAGAAATTAAGAAGGTATTCAGATTGACACAATAATGAAGATTTAAGCGTATACCTTGGAAACTGTATACAATAAGGATTGGAAACTACAACAGATTAAGGATGGAAGATGCACCAAAGTGTAATGACTAACATACCAAACAATATTATCTTCACAGGATATTAATTTCAAACAAAATTCTGACAAATGGAAAACACAACGAGAGTTTGCTTACAAGAGACAATTCACAAAATGCTAATACATTTTTCCAAAATAGAATTAAAGTATAGGTAACGAAAAACCTAGATGAAATCAATTGGCACGGTTATGAACTTGGTGTCGAGTTTCAGCTTCCCATCTTCTCCAGCCCACTGTTTCAAGGTTTTTCCCAAATCTTTTCGAATACCACTATCAATCTCTCCTGACTCGTTGCCTCCTTCCCCCCGTAAGCTGAATAAAGTTATTATTTATTTTACATATTCACCCGTTCTCTTCAACTTCCAAATGCTCTAAAGGTAACATTTCTTTCCAGCTTTTCTTCTTTTAAGACACTTCAGCTTCCTATCTATTTAAATTCCTTATTATAATAATGATCTTTGAACAACTAATGAATTATTAATTATTATCGAATATCATTAAAGAATACTTTTACAAAACAAATAGTTTATTTATTTATTAATAACTCTTTACTTATTATTTAATAAAACTAATTTATTTAATTTAATTGATTATTACTTTAATTTCTAAACATATTTTAAATAACTTTGCTAATCACTTATGATTTAAATTTATTATTTAAACATGATTACTGGCATATTATATTTTCCACACAATCAAATAACATAGGAATTAATGAAGCACACACAGAAACTCACACACAAGTCCAAAACAACTGTCATGTGGGGGGCATTACATCCTCCCCCCCTTAGACATCGACTTACTCCTGGAAGTCGAGCCCAAGCACAAACATGATAACTCAACATTATCAATGATCATAAGCACATCAACACCATAAACTAAAACATCAATTAAATGTCATCAAGAAAGCAATGAAAATTTAACAAACCAATAATAAGGAGATGACACCAAAACAAAAGTGGTGGCAAGGTTGCAACCAGACCAATTTTTCAAACACTAGGACAGATGACGAACTAGGTTAGGGAAACTTTCTTGTCAGTTCCTATTTTCAACATCAAACCCATTGGGTGTATATAATGCTCGCCCTGTCCTGACAATGCAAGTGGAATCGAGACTTAATTCTTGCAATCCTGCATGCAAACAAACGTTGTGCACAATACATATATATCACAAATACATCGTGAGAGGAAATCTCAGCATAGTAGGGTACTCGTGAGCGAGTGATACCACACTGTCCCTCCCACCAACCATACATAATAGTCAAAACAATTCTAGTAACTCGTAAACAATTTTCTTCTAATTAGTTAGGAAATATTCGTATAAGGATACTAACCATAAATCTAATTCCTATACTGTATCAAAATTGATTACTACTTGACATTATAAGTGTTTATACCTGCATTTTACAATTACATTACCTTCATCACTATGCCTTCTGAAGCCCACTTCCTGTAAATCAAAAGCTACCATAGAGCATTGCACATTAGTACCAATAATTCAAGTTGCCACTTAACCTCGAGATACTATATTCTACTAAAAATCATAGAATAATTATCCACAAAACCTCACATCTTCGTTAAAACTCATAATTTTCACACAAAGAACTTCACTTTAACCATTATTCAACACCAAATCTTACATCAATATCAATAAAAAGGCAAAATTTTACACCTTCACAGATTCAAGAAAACATAATTCATCACTTCAAGGACCACAAAATCGCAGATTCCACACACACCAGACATATTCACACACATAAAACACATCACCAAAAAACACATCACACAAAACTCAAGGGTCCATAGAGCCTCCCTGACAGGAAGGATATCAGTGCATTGCGCACTACACCGAGGGTCCTATCCTTTCCATCAGTTTCCTGCACCATCGACCCGACACCATCAAATAGAAGAAAATTCAAGTTCACAACAATGACAGCAGAAAGTGAAACTCAAGACTCACGGGTCTAAGCGCAAGGTTACATAGTGAGCACACATAGTTCCTAGTGTATGAACCTATGCTCTGATACCAACGTTGTAACGCCCCGTCGTGCGAACCCCAAAGGAAAAAAAAACAATAAACACAGCACAATTTTTTTAATTTTTTTTTTTAAAGAAAACATAACATACATGTAATACACATTAAATCATAACATGAATTTCATTTAAGTAGATTCATTAGTACATACATTCCTTGGGGTACATGAGGAGTCATTACGAGACTGAGATCCACACAATGACAACAATAAGAACCAAAGATATAAACATTAACAAGTAAATATTCACAAATATAACACATACAAGATAAAACATTGAAAAGAAACCATCTGAGTACACAAATACAACATATGCATAATTAACTTAACACATTGAATTACAATTGCCATGGCCAATAACCGCACCGAGTTAACATTACATTGCAGTACAATCCTCAAGAGGTATAATGATACAAAAGTGTTTCCAAACATAAATGGAAACCATACACAAGATAACATGATACAAATAAATAGATGAATACAAAGCATCAACTGGCTCCAAAAAAAGTACAACTCTGGAGTTGCTGCAACCGCACCAATCCGCACCTCTCGATCCTCGACTGGCGACCCAATGGGGTGCTTAGCACGTTCCACCCGACCATGTGAGTCCGAAGACCCACCCCCCGTGCTAAAAGGGGCTGACAAGAAAGAGTCCTCAACCAAGAACATCCAAACACGGAAACCACAAGGCTCAACGACATACAAAAATATCACAAAACTCAAGGATTACAAGAGTCGATATAATAACTTAAAGTTACAAATCCCAAAACATAAATCAAAGCAATGACCAATAAACAAGTAACCAAGAATGATCAAGAAACACTTACAATTCAAATTACAATTAAACAATATAATAACATCATATCACAATATCATAAGATATAAGATCGTAGATCAAATATAAATGAGATCATACAAGCCCACAAAACATACTAAAGATGTATTAAAACAATACTCATAAATCAATTTAAATCAATTCAAATAACAATCTAAACCAACTCCCATAACATACTTCCAGAGGAACACAATAAAGTAAAACAAATGGGCAACTAGGGAAGAGTGTCATCGCATAGCCTACATGGGTTCTCTTGGCCCTTCCTCCAAACTGAGGCGCCAGCCCCCATCTATGGATCTCCTAGCCCTTCCTCCTACTTGAGACGCCAGCACCATAGGGTAGCTCATGCAGAGCTGATAACCTCTCATGAGGACGACGTTACGACCTTGCCAACCATGACATTCTCAACCTTACATTAGTCTGCGGAAGCACTAATGAAGATGAGGCATCCATTTTTTTTAAATCTTGTAATGATATTACTACCCAACCCTCCTAAGTTAATTATTAGGTTTTCACTTGATTACCAACTCACTTGTGGGTTCTCCTGTGCTCTTCCCCTTACACAGGGCATCGGCCCCCACGAGGAGCCACTCTCCCTAGAGACCCAACAATAACAAACCAAAACCAAGAAACCAAGGGTTGTACCATCAAAATAAGAATATAAGATCTCAACTGAGAAGCATGCGAGGCATTACCCATCTCGCTATAAATGCAATATCCAAGTCTCAACAAATCTCGTACAACCCTTTTAAAATCATGAAACCAAAACACTCACCAAATCAAGGCACATAAAGAGAGAGAACATCAATTATCAATCATCTCAAGCCTCTGGAAGCCAAAAGAATGAAAACCCACAAACAAGGGTAAAATGAAGCAACATGAGTATTTCTCCAATAATTCCAACACAAGGATAAAATTTCCTCAAATAAGAGAGTAAATCAGAAAAGCCACAAAAGGGAACGATTCATCAAGACCCATCCACAAATCAACAATGGAAACGCAAAAGAAAATCAACCATTAAACAAAACACTTAATAAAACCAAAAAAAAACCACCAACTAGGCATTCCATGGGAGACCTCAATTTTCTCCTCACAAGAATCCCTTAGAGTGGTACGTAAATCACCTTCATAGAAATCAGCAACATGTCAATGATAACAACAATAATCCGTTTATATTCCCAAATAAAAACCAACCTACTCAACAACAAAACAATTACAATCTCAAGGTTCAAAATAACAATCCATAATTAGACACTCAAATTGTCATAAAGTGATCCACTAGCTAACAATTCAAATGAAATAATTAAGAATGAAAACTCAATTCAAGGAATAATTTATTTCGTTGATTCAAATTTATAAAACTACCATAATGAAGTCAAATAGTGTTTACTATAATACTTAATCACGGCCAAGGATACACAATTCCATAAAATTTCAGTACAAACACCCATTACACGATACTCAACAATTACTTCATTAGAATATACAAATAAGAGAATCATTGTTCCTAATAAATTTCTATAAGATACGAGGAGTTATATATTAAGATAATACTTATTGAATTCATAAACTAAAGGGAACATAAAAGAATTAAAAGATATCACGAAATCAGTACTATAAAATTAAATCACCAAATAAGAGAACATATAAGAAAAAGTCAATATATACTACATATTTTAATTTTCATTATATTGAAATAAAACTCAAGGTAAAATTTTTTAACCTACCTTTCCAATCTAAATTAGATACAATGATTAATAATATTCTAAAAGAACATATGCTTCCTCTTAAAGTAACAAATGTGAGGATTCTATACTTCACCATCCTTAATAATGATGACTAACTCCGAGGCAAGATTTCATACCAACAATTAATAACTTTATTTATTCAAAACAAGATCCTTTAATTATACATCAACTCAACCAATATCCAACCTATTTATATTTTTAGCTTCTAATATTGAAATCACTCCCCTAAAGCTAATTAATCATTTTTCCTAATCAATTCAAGAGAAATAATTAAAAGGGAAGTCTCAATTCAAGAACAATTTATTTAAATAATTTTCCCTTCATTACCCAACTTAAGTAACTAAATTTCATAGTTCTCAAAATCCATTAATACTCTCAAACAAAAGAGTTCATTTGCTTTAGTCATAAACAACTTTCTATAAATACTGCAAGAAGTTCATTCATTTAATCGAAGCTTCTAATAATCTAAATAAGCAATTAAGTCAATTCCCTCTGAAACATTATTTTACTAATGGGTCAACACTACTAATTATAAGAAATACTTTCTATGATAACCAATTATTAACTAGACTATTCTCTCTTTAAATAACATAAATATATATATATATATATCAATCTAACGAAATATACCTATAAAAATGCACTCGTACAACTTAAGCCTCAATGAGCATCTTCATGTGAACAAGTATAAATTCAACTAAATAGCGGCTATAAATATTAGAAGAGAGACAGAGTGTGAAGTAATTTGTTTGGGGTGCTCTATGTCTAAGCATTGGCTGCAAGTGAAAGAGTTATAGCTAAGTTCGTTCTACTTATTTGCATTCATTTATATTCTATTTATGAAAGGTGAAAGGTTTGGAAATACTGAGAGATAAGAGGTGACTCCGGAGAGACTTCAGCTTTGACAGGTTGACAGGTATATAAGAAAGTGAATACAAGAATTTGGAAATATCACCATCTGCTTGCATTATTACCAAATTTCAAATGTTATCAGCAAGGCTGAAGGGAGAGAGAAAGGTGAGGTGCAAAAAATGTGACCTAAGAGCACGAGAATTAATGTACAACCTTTTTCTTTTTGAACCAGACGCATTTATGTTTTAGCAGTGAATTTCCAGAGACGTGCTTAGTTTGCAGTTTGGAAATTAATCTTCTCAGAAATTATTTTATTTTCAAGTGCAGCAACTGCGATAGATTGTTAGAAGGAACAAACAGGTTATTTAAATCCTTAAATTCCCTATCATGATAGAGCGCTGTAGCTGTGATAGGTTACCAATGGTATCAGGGTGATTATATAAATTTAGACTACTAGACTATGCGAAGGAGCTCATCTAAACACTGTAACCAATAACATCAATTTCTCTCAGCTTCTACTGAATGGAGGTAATTGGAAAAGGCTTGAAACATTGCGCAGACCAAGAGAATTAAATAATCTGCTCATTGGTCCTCAATTTCTTCACTTGAACAATCTGCTCAATGACGGCATCAAAGAAGACACACGAACCAACTTTCCTCCATGTTTGAGATGGTTACGGTTGAAAAAAAAAAAAAAAAAACGTGAGAAGCCATTTTCCTTCCATCTTGACGATAACATTTAGGATATGATAATAAAAATCAGAGAGTTTATTTAAATCTAAACACCCTACCATGATCAAATAAGTCGCTGGAAGGACAGATTCAGGGATTCGGTCTCTATGCAATGAGCCTTACCTTCCATGCATTGGCCAAGGTGAAAGAAATTAAGAAGGTATTCAGATTGACATAATAATGAAGACTTAAGCGTATACCTTGGAAACTATATACAATAAGGATTGGAAACTACAACAGATTAAGGATGGAAGATGCACCAAAGCGTAATGACTAGCATACCAAACAATATTATCTTCACAGGATATTAATTTCAAACAAAATTCTGACAAATGGAAAACACAACGAGAGTTTGCTTACAAGAGACAATTCACAAAATGCTAATACATTTTTCCAAAACAGAATTAAAGTATAGGTAACAAAAAACCTGGATGAAATCAATTGGCACGGTTATGAACTTGGTGTCGAGTTTCAGCTTCCCATCTTCTCCAACCCACTGTTTCAAGGTTTTTCCAAAATATTTTCGAATACCACTATCAATCTCTCCTGACTCATTGCCTCCCCCCCTCCCGTAAGCTGAATAAAGTTATTATTTATTTTACATATTCACCCGTTCTCTTCAACTTCCAAATTCTCTAAAGGTAACATTTCTTTCCAGCTTTTCTTCTTTTAAGACACTTCAGCTTCCTATCTATTTAAATTCCTTATTATAATAATGATCTTTGAACAACTAATGAATTATTAATTATTATCAAATATCATTAAAGAATACTTTTACAAAACAAATAGTTTATTTATTTATTAATAACTCTTTACTTATTATTTAATAAAACTAATTTATTTAATTTAATTGATTATTACTTTAATTTCTAAACATATTTTAAATAACTTTGCCAATCACTTATGATTTAAATTTATTATTTAAACATGATTACTGGCATATTATATTTTCCACACAATCAAATAACATAGGAATTAATGAAGCACACACAGAAACTCACACACAAGTCCAAAACAACTGTCATGTGGGGGGCATTACACCAAGTTTGAATTTCGGATGGATCCTTAAATAGGCCTTTAAAGAGGGTTGTTGGTCAATTTCTTTGCTTGGGATACAAAAAGGAACCCCCTAGGGTCTATACCATAGTGGTAGGGGTCAAGTGGGCATATAATAGTGCACCAAGGACATGATTTGACCCCTCAAAAGCCCTCATAATGAAGGGTGACGAGTTTTGAGAAGAAAATGAGATGAAAAGATGGAGGGGTTGTCCAAGTGCATGTTCCTCTTTAATAAGAAGAAAAAGACTCTCATTTATGGGGGTAGGTACACTTCACATCTCCTCACCCAAAAGTTGCAAGTTGAAACTCCTATATAATTTGGAGAGGAAGAATGAGTGAGATGTTACCCACTTCTCCTTTTGGAGAACTTTAGTGAGGATGGTAGGAAGGTTGAGAAGATGAGAAGAGTCAAGTTGGAGAGAGAGCGATCAAGATGGCTTTGTTGGAGGGAAAAGAAGGATAAGAAAGTTAAAGTCCAACACCTAAAGAAAAAAGATAAGTATTGCTATTCCCATGTTACCTTGTTTACTTGTTGTAGGAAAGAGATATGTTTGTAGGGATCTTTGTTGAATATGATGAGTGAAAATTCTATATGTAAGAAATGTGAATGTTGTGCTATTTTCATCCCTTTCATAAAAGTTTGATAAGACTCCATTCATTTTTTTTGGGGGTCAAAATATTTTTTGGTCGGGGTATGGCTAGAGCCCATGAGGCTCCATGACGCCATTACAGTAGGGTGGAGAGCAAGCCTTACTCGTCTGTATGCCATTCATTGTATTCTGAAAACGAGTTGTAATATGAAAAAACTAATGGTTTGTCTAGAATAAAGGAAATTTTTTGGTTTTGGACTCATTGTAGAGGAAAATTTTGTATTAAATGTGCTTGATTGAAAAGTATAAAGAAGCTATGATAATAAGAGTGAACTACTGCATTCAAGGTTTAAATGAAAATGGTAATCTCCTTTGTTGGAGAGATATATATGTGTTCTTTCAAGATGCAATACTCCACGATATAGAAAAGATTGGGAAATCCTCTTTTGTTGTTGAATAATTAAATATTAAGCAAGTATACGTATCCTCCTCTTATAACCATTAAAGGAAATACTCTCTGTTAAGTCAGCTTATAATGCACTACTCAACTGTGCTATATCAAATAATCTAAGTCTCTTTTATTGCTAAAATCTGCTTAAAGACTTGTTCTGGTAGTTAGGCATTGTACAAATAGAGGTATTGTGTGATATTAAAAGAAGGAAATAGATATCTTGAAATATCGCTATTGATATAAAGAAAACCATAGTTGTTCTATCAGTAAATCATGGAATTACAAGTGTTGATGTATAGAATCAAACATGAGCCTTTCTCTCATAATTTTGTGGATTTTGTGAAACCCTGTTGATGTGTGTCGGCCTCAACCTTTTCACCGGTCATAGTTGGGCATGCCTTGCCCTGTACAAGACTTGCACGCCTTGAACGATGGGCTTACCTCGCCCCTGGGAGGATGTGACCTCCACAGGCCGCAACTTGATGAAGGACCATAAGCACTCTTGGAGGCTGGTGCTAACCTGTGTCTCTATTCATATATGCGCCTTCTTCTAAAATATTTAAACTTTAAACTAAAAATTTTAATCCCTCGTGCTCTAATAATTATTTCTGAATAGTAAGTAAACATAATCATAGCAGCTAGAAAGAACAACATAAGTAAATCTAATGAAATTTGGTGTATATAATCCACTGGTAAAACTTAGTTAGATATAAATCCATAATCGTCATCATTGTGGCAGCCTACAGTAAGTTTGAAAACACAACAAACCCCATTTATCTCATATTTGAGTATGCATATATTCACACACAGATTTTTGGTATGTAAACTAAAAATAAAAACTCAAGTGTGCACACCATGGCCAAAGTGGCTGGTGAGAATAATCAGAATAAAACTGATAGATAAATAATGAAGGAAGAGAGAGGTTGGTCAATAATTCAGTAGAGAAGAGGAAATGGTGTATGAATGATCTTAGCTAACCTCAAAAACTCTTCCCACTGCAACTCTCCACCTTGGGCTCTATTGTGGAGACCTAAGAAGATATATTACAACAAACAGTTTGAGCTAAACTAAAACAAAGCCGTGAATGGAAGCAAAGAAAATTCTAGACTAGGCCTTAGTTCATTAATGAATAGTATGAAAAGCTTAGATTTGGAAGGAACTTAGCATACAAGATTAGACTCCTTGTCAGATTTTGAATTAAATTTCTTGGGCTGGGGTAGGTCTGGCATGAACAACTAGAGGAGACTGACTACACAATAGTTAGAAGAATAAATATTATAACGATCACTTCCATGCCTCTTTAATGAAACCCAAAAAGCAGATTTGAAACATATATCGAGCTTCAAAGTTGTACGATTCTTGAGTTAAAATATGATAATGGCAATCCTTCACACCAGTATATTAACTGCAAGATGGGGAGGATGGCCAAGCGTAGGTGAAAAGATATCCAACATGTGTCAAAAGCCAACAATAATGGTGAAAAATTTGACATCTCTATCTATCCAAAATGGTTTCGGGAAATTGGCCCCTACCTGTTTAAATACAATCCCAACATAAGTTGGTAGGATCGCACCCAATATCTAGAAATTAGGTGGTATTGATTAGCAGCCATATTTCTGGCAGTTCGTGGTGATTGCCAAAATCACGTCTCATCCCAAATAATTATACTCATGAATCATTTAATACTTCTTCAGTATCGAATGGGATTACAAAGTGGGGCATTGCTTTCCATCCCAATGTTTGAAAGAAGTTTTCTCTATGATAAAATTAAGGAAAAATATAGTTAAAATGAAATATTTGTTTGTATTTTTTTTATTCATTCCGCAATTACAATTTCTCAGCGTGCTCCCACATTGTCTTCCACGATTGATCTACTTGCTATCCTCTCAATTAAAAACAAATAATGTGAAAAAAAAAAGGAAGTGAATTGGCTGCAGCTTACACTGTTATTTTGATAAATCAAATTATTTTCTAATGCCAAATTAACAGATATTGTTTCTACTTTTTTTAGAATGTAAGTGGTTGTGTTAATCCCGTGCTGGGCCATAACTTAAATTTCAATTGCTAATTTTTTTTAAGTTTACCCCTTCTAAAGCACACTGAAAATAATGTATTTCGCAATAGTGTAAGTTACAATATGTTTGTTATTGAACAAATTATGGCACCCATTGGATAGGTAGAGTAAACTGATATTGATTTTATTATCATCATTTTGATAGACGATTATAAGATTTTTGTTAAAAGATTAATTAATGATATCATTATTATTATCATTAATTTGGGATACAAGAATTAAGAAAATAATGATAATAATAATAATAAGATTAAAAATCATTATAGTATTCAATGTCGATAGGTTAATAATAATATTATTGATGTTAGTATTATTTTTTTAAAACAAAAAAATTGGATTTATAATTTTAACTTTCAGAAGAAGTGAGTTAATTAATGTAGAAATTTATATGGTGAGTTATGATAAAAAAAAAAGATTATTGTGATTTAATGTGGATTAAAAAAAAATATATAATAATCTTATGCCAGCAGTTTAGAGCTCATATAAATGTCAAACAAAATTTAATTACTTATTCATTATTTAGTTATGGATGAGATAAATTAGTAAAAAGTAAGTGTATAGAGTAATAGTATTGGTAAAACAATAAAATAAAATATAGAATGCTTTTAATTGTCACCATTTCCATCGAGAATATTATGGAAGAGTGAATAGTAAGCTAAATCTTTTAACATCTTAAAGTAAAGAAAATAAAATTCCCCTACCTCATTTTCTCTCACCAATTAATGGTTTTGAAATTAGAACTTATAATTTAAAAGCATGCATGTAAAAACGAAATGAAAGAAACGTGAGAAATTCTAGGAAGGCTAACAAAAAAATAAGTTATAGAATAAGAATTAAGAACTTAAAATAGGGAGATTAAATATATCTAAAGAAAATTATTTTAATAAATAATTTTTAAATGTATTTAAAGGTAACTTAATAGTTAATTTTTAAAAAGTAAAGGGGAAGTATATATAAAATTATGTTATAATTTATTCATATATAATTATATATATATATATATATATATATATATATATATATATATATATATATATATATATATATATATATATATATATATATAATTATATATATATATATATATTGGTTGAATGTGAAAAACTTTAAAGCTTATATATACAAATCTTACTTTAGCTTATGTGTTTTTTTTTTAAATAAAAAAAAAATTGTTAGGCTTTTCAATGAATTTTTTTCAGGCTTGACACTTGGTATCAAAGCCCAGGCTACAACACTGGGTACTCTAGAAATAGGATGGGCCTTAGCTAATGTGTATGTGGCTATTAAATTAGATTCTTTGCAAAACTTAAGTTTCAAATATCTCCAACTTAATAACATTTGAGGGCCTATCTTCTATGGAAACATTGGAATCTAATTGCAATTAACCATCTTTGTTAAGACTTTTCAAGATGTATATTAGCCAAACTTTAACCATTCTAGAAATTTAATTAATGAAAGGAAACTAGAAAGAAACTTAAACTTGCAAAGACAAACCCTCATGAATATGATGGTTATATACAAGTGATGTGTGTATTAGAAGGTATGTTAGTCCATTTAATAAGTGTTATTGAACCTATCACTGTTGACACCCCCCCCCCTCTTAATCATTTAGAAGGTAGATATGGTTATTAGGGGTTTTGATGGCTTAGTGAAATAGTATGATTCACTTCAACACCTGTGATTATAGGAACCTAAAATTATTTTCCACCAAAAAGGACAGTAACGATGTTATAGGGAAGTTGAATTACTTGAAATATTGTGGATGGTGAAGTATGACCTTCAATAACTGACAAATTATTGTGATTCTATAGTTCATCCTTACAAAAGCAATCATTCATTTCAAAATTAGAGAACATAAGGGAGTGTTGATAGACTACTTTTTGATACCTCATAGTGAATCTTAAGAAAGGTTTAAATTGAAAATCATAGTTAATTTAATTGAGAAAGAGGAAGATGGAGTTACGTCAAAAAAAAAAAAACTAGGGGCAACATACTTAAGAGAAACTAGCTCAAACTAAGAAGGTTGTAATTGACCTTGAGTATGCTTCTAAACATTTGAAATTACCAAATAAGGGTAGCATCAAAATTGAAACATTAGAAAATTATCAATAATCAAAATGAGTGTTAATTGAGCATCTCACATAGTTCAGGATGAATCCCATAACAAAGATTAGAATCAAATATTTTATAGGTTATTAAACTTAATTGCAAGGACTTACCCCCAAGTCGATGTTGGTTAGAGATACTCATGGACTAATATTGTGTACACCTTCAACCCTGCTTTTCTTAGGCGTTCTCCCTATCACTCAAAAATCATGGTTTATACATAGTGTGTATTAAGAATTTATTTCTTGCTCTCACAAAACAACAATAAATCACCATGTGTTTTGTAGGAAAATACTTCTATAATGAATTATATTGAAGCAAAAGACCTTGTTGAGCATGAGATATCCAACAAAGTTTTGTAAACAATCTTGGATCCATTTTGATTCATTAAGGAAACTAAAGGGTTACTAAACAAATTGTGTATAATTAACAAAGTAATTAGAGAATTTCATGACTATCATGACAAATGCCTTGTTTCCAAATTTCATTAGACAATAGGTTTCAAGCCAACATGTTGAGGCTTAAGTTAAGATAAGGGTAGAGATAAATAAAGTAAGTACAATCATTTGAATCCCCTTGAGAATCATAAGGTGCCTACCCATGTAGAGATTGAAAATCCACTATGATTAACTACCCTTTTCTTTATAAATTCTCAAGTTAAATAATAAAGTTGTGGAATGTAAGTGTTGTGAAAGCATTAAGATATGTAAGAATACAAGAATTTTGAAAATCAAATCAAAAGTAAAAATACTGCAAAGAAAGAACTAAAATATGATTGTTGGGAATCGATTGACGTAAGGATTAAATAATTTCCTTGTTTTTAATTAAACTTAAGATCTTTTAAAAAAAAGGGGGACCTTGTAAAAATGTAAATTAAGAGCTAAAATATTATCTAGAGAATGCTACTGACAATCTTCCTCTATATAGCTAAAGATGAAAGAACTTGTTATAGCCCAATAAGAAATGTTTTATCTCACCTTGGAATTAATAACCTATACAAGTGGGTGTTATCCTTAAAGGACAAGTATGATTAATCAAATGTTTTATTCAAAATTTTGGTGATGAACCATGTGTGATTTTAGAAAAATTAAGTGGTTGGAGAATCAAAATAGACAAAAATAAATAATGAAAGCAACTAATGTTGTGTGTTGGCTAGTATTTATTTAGGGGAAAACATATACCCATGAATAAAATGGAAAAAACATAAAGGTAGTCAAATTTCTAAGATTTTTTTTTACTTATTGTGCATCTTTAGGACGATAGATGGATTTGTGATTATGATGATTATAATATGTGCTTAAATAGTTCATTCTTAAATAGGGAAATGCAATAATTGTAAAAATATATTAATAAGTTGTGAGGATTATGATTTCATGAATTGTCATGTGTTTTATACATTGAGAGTGCTTTCTTATCGCATATTGTGATGTTTCAAATAAAAATGGTTAATTATGTTCCTTAATAAGAAGAAAATCTTCTTTTGTATGTTGTGAAAATATAGTGGAATTACCTGTTTGATATATTGTGAATATACAAACATATATGGATAAAAGAAGAAGAATGATATGGGTAAACATAGGAAATCAATCTTGATTTTAATATGATGTTAAACACTAACTTATTAAGATGGGAATTGTGGTGAACCATATATTGTCAAGCTAGAGTGGCACATTTTCTAGTGATTTATTATACTTATGTAAATTGAGTAAATATGTCTAAAGATGAGAAGCAAAGTGAATATTTTTTTAAGAAAATATGAAGCACTTAAGTATATTACCTTTGTTCTATAATATAGTGAATATTGTAAAATATGTTGTGTTAAGTCATGTGAAACCAGTAAATGTGTTGTACCCCAAGTATGAGATCTAATAGAGTGAAGTTTGTTAAGTGTATTGTGTTATGATATGTGAAGTGAAAAAAATAGTAAATGTGTTGTGCCAAAATATGAGATACAAGGTATCTGACTTGGGATAAGGGTAAGGGATGTCGAGTATGATCCCTTATGTGTACCCTTTGTGATGGCCTATTGTGTAAGTCCGTAAATGTGAAATAATGTAGCATGATATGTGTAGATGTATGTCTACTAAATGAATGTGAAGTAATTCTTTGTGTAATTCTTGTTCATATTTTAAATGTACCCCTAGTGTATGGCTCCCCTACGGGATTGAGATGCCTACTAGTGTAAATAGGGGTTGAGGGGTGAGAGAACCCTAAGTGAGAATCCTATGGCTTCCCTTGGATGTGTTCCTCACCTACTCCCCCACATATGAGAACCACACTTGTTGGTTTATAGTGAAATCCTACTCCTTGATGTTTATAACCCATGGGTAAAGGATGGAATTACTTGGACCATATTGATTACAGATTTTGGATACTCCAGCAATGCAGGGAATTGATGCTATGTGGATGAGTCCACCATGGTATTGCATGCTATCATATTTATGTGGTTAGGGACCACCAATTATTGCATGCTATTATACTTATGTGGTTAGAGAACCACCATTCCCCTCCTCCCCTCAATTGGCTTTATCAAAGTCATGTGGCGCTCGTAATGTGAAATTTTTATTGTTGAGAAATGAATTATTGATAATTTATTATTGGTGTTTTGTTTTATTATATGCCAACAGTGTTAAATTTTACAATATTTTTTTTGGGGGGGGCTATTTAGCCATTTGAAGGTTGTTGTAGTCCATTGCCTCAAGGACTTATTTAATTTCTATTTTTGAATTAAGATTGGAATGTTTAAATGTAGCTGCAACTAATTTTTATTTAGTTTTCCTCTCAAATTTATATTTTTCTATTTATTAAAATGTTGGACTATGATTTTATGTTTTTTATTGAGGCTTCTTATTGTTTGATAACTGTTGGAAAATGTGTTGTAATGTGACATTTGTAAAACTACCATATCCCAAGGGGTTCCCTGGCAGGTTGTATAGGGGAGTAGATGTGCTGGGGAATTATGAGTTATTTGAAAGGGGTTGCAAATGGGACCGGTATGGGACGGTCATTAATCCATTCTTCCATTTATTCTATGATTATTATTTTGTACCTTCCTCTTGGAGGCTAACCCCCTTACATAAACAAGGGAAGGTACCTAGGAGATGTATGGTAGAGTCCTTAGAGAAGGGCCTTGAGACCATCTTTCCTAACGACTATGGTATACAAGAATCTCCATCCTTGTAAGCCCCATTGAGCCTTGTGATGTGAATTATGTGTAATTGTTGTGATGTATGGATAAATTTGTAAATAAATGACATGTGGAAATACTTGACTATTATGTGAGAAAGAAAGTGACAAATAAAATTGAGACTACTATTCTTGAGACATGAATTGATATTAAAATGAAAATGTTTTCTAACATCATGAGTGATGTCTACAATGAAAAGGAGAACCTTGAAGGGTATCCAAGGATGTTAATGTGTTGGGCATACGTTGATACCAAGGATATTAACTACATGGATGACTACTAACATTTGTGACATTGTGACTATATTGGATAAATGTTTTATGGTGGAAAATTTTGTTCTGAGCATTTAGATGTTTTGATTCATTGAAGGCATTTATTTAACATGTACTTAATGGTGGAATGCTATGAATTTCTCCTCAAGATTCTAATAGATTTATGTGCTTTTCTATATTGAGATTAATTTCCTCATCTTAAAGACTTCCAGGAGGAAGTCTAAATTAAGGGGAGGGGGATGTAAGACCCTATTCTGCATGTGATTAAAAACAAACTTAATTTCCTACATGTTTTCCATAGATAGATGGTAATTTGTATTGAGTTCAATAAATAATATGATTGGGTGACAATATTCTTGTATTTCATTTTGACATATCTTCATTATCATTGCCATGAAAGTGTTAAGCACTCATAAAGTGTAGGATATGAATTGAAGTTTTAAATGGAATTGTATGCAATAAAATTTTAGGATATTCAACTAGAAAAAAATTATGTGATATACAATTGTTGCTTATGATTTTGTTGGTAATGTGCAGGAAAGAAAGGGATTCAATAGGAAAAGGAAAAACATTGAGGGAAAATAGAAAAAAAGACATCTTCTTATGGTTATGAATTTGACCCATTTTGGGGCCAGGAAGGAAATAAAGTAATGAGTTAGTATATTAAGGTTGTGGGGATCAATATTAAAGGATAACCTATTTTTGGGGTTGTGAGGATATTTAATTATGTTTCATGTGGGTGTAAGTGGGATTAGGGGTTAGGAACCTTTTTCCAAGTTTGAATTTCGGATGGATCCTTAAATAGGCCTTAAAAGAGGGTTGTTGGTCAATTTCTTTGCTTGGGATACAAAAAGGAACCCCCTAGGGTCTATACCATAGTGGTAGGGGTCAAGTGGGTATATAATAGTGCACCAAGGACATGATTTGACCCCTCAAAAGCCCTCATAATGAAGGGTGACAAGTTTTGAGAAGAAAATGAGATGAAAAGATGGAGGGGTTGTCCAAGTGCATGTTCCTCTTTAATAAGAAGAAAAAGACTCTCATTGATGGGGGTAGGTACAATTCACACCTCCTCACCCAAAAGTTGCAAGTTGAAACTCCTATATAATTTGGAGAGGAAGACTGAGTGGGATGTTACCCATTTCTCCTTTTGGAGAACTTTAGTGAGGATGGTAGGAAGGTTGAGAAGATGAGAAGAGTCAGGTTGGAGAGAGAGTGATCAAGATGGCTTTGTTGGAGGGAAAAGAAGGATAAGAAAGTTAAAGTCCAACACTTAAAGAAAAAAGATAAGTATTGCTATTCCCAGGTTACCTTGTTTACTTGTTGTAGGAAAGAGATATGTTTTTAGGGATCTTTGTTGAATATGATGAGTGAAAATATTGTATGTAAGAAATGTGAATGTTGTGCTATTTTCATCCCTTTCATAAAAGTTTGATAAGACTCCATTCATTTTTTTTTGGGGGTCAAAATATTTTTTGCTCAGGGGTATGGCTAGAGCCCATGAGGCTCCATGACGCCATTATGGTAGGGTGGAGAGCAAGCCTTACTCGTATGTATGCCATTCATTGTATTCTTAAAATGAGTTGTAATATGGAAAAACTAACAGTTTGTCTAGAATGAAGGAAATTTTTTGGTTTTGGACTCATTGTAGAGGAAAATTTTGTATTAAATGTGCTTGATTGAAAAGTATAAAGAGGCTATGATAATAAGAGTGAACTACTACATTGAAAGTTTAAATGAAAATGGTAATCTCCTTTGTTGGAGAGATATATATGTATTCTTTCAAGATGCAGTACTCCACGATATAGAAAAGATTTGGAGATCCTCTTTTGTTGTTGAATAATAAAATATTAAGCAAGTATACATATCCTCCTCTTATAACCATTAAAGGAAATACTCTCTGTTAAGTCAGCTTATAATGCACTACTCAATTGCACTATATCAAATAATCTAAGTCTCTTTTATTGCTAAAATCTGCTTAAAGACTTGTTCTGGTAGTTAGGCATTGTACAAATAGAGGTATTATGTGATATTAAAAGAAGGAAATAGATATCTTGAAATATCGCTATTGATATAAAGAAAACCATAGTTGTTCTATCAGTAAATCATGGAATTACAAGTGTTGCTGTATAGAATCAAACATGAGCCTTTTTCTCACAATTTTGTGGATTTTGTGAAACCCTGTTGTTGTGTGTCGGCCTCAACCTTTTCACCGGTCATAGTTGGGAACGCGGCCTTGCCCTGTAGAGGACCTGTACACCTTGAACGATGGGCTCACCTCACCCCTGGGAGGATGTGGCCTCCAAAGGCTGCAGCTTGCTAAAGGACCATAATCCCATTTATATGGTGAGTTATGATAAAAAAAGATTATTGTGATTTAATGTGGATTAAAAAAATATATATAATAATCTTATGCCAGTAGTTTAGAGCTCATATAAATGTCAAACAAAATTTAATTACTTATTCATTATTTAGTTATGAATGAGATAAATTAGTAAAAAGTAAGTGTATAGAGTAATAGTATTGGTAAAAAAATAAAATAAAATATAGAATGCTTTTAATTGTCACTGTTTCCATCTAGGAAGGCTAAAAAAAAAATAAGTTATAGAATAAGAATTAAGAACTTAAAATAGGGAGATTAAATATATCTAAAGAAAATTATTTTAATAAATAATTTTTAAATGTATTTAAAGGTAACTTAATAGTTAATTTTTTAAAAGTAAAGGGGAAGTATATATAAAATTATGTTATAATTTATTCATATATAATTATATATATATATATATATTGGTTGAATGTGAAAAACTTTAAAGCTTATATATACAAATCTTACTTTAGCTTATGTGTTTTTTTTTTTAAATAAAAAAAAATTGATAGGCTTTTCAATGAATTTTTTTTAGGCTTGACAAGTACCTACTAGGGTTGTGGAAAATTAGTTTCTAGGTTATGTTGTTCAATGTCTACACTCCCATATCCTAAGTGTTCAGCTCTCGAAGGTTAGAAACAAATTTTGTAGAAGACTTCCTATGATCCTGCAAGAAAGATGAGAACTTTGACAACTTTGCAACTTTGACAACTTTTGCAACTTTTTCTTTCCACTTGATCTTCAACGTAAAACCACCAATCACACATCAAAGGAAAAGAAAAAAATTGATTGTTAGGGAATAGGGCTTTACCGTGGTCAAACCCCATTTTGGTAGTTAAATCTTGTAATGAAATAATGAAACATGAAGCATGAAATAGAAAGAATGATAAGGGAACAATGTTATGTCACACCTCACCACACTTTTTTTGAACCTTAGAATGTAAATATAAAACTAGCATGTAGTGGCCTCAATGAATGTGGCTCTTGAACATGAAACTTGATATGAAATGATTTCTTTGAATGCTTGAAGTGATCTTGAACTCTACAACAACATGTTGGCTCCAACAACATGCATGCCTTTAACATGATAATAGACCTTTTATTGCTGCAATAAAACCTTGATAAATCTACCCTTGAATGCCTTCTTCAATGCTCTTGCATACTTTATAATTCTCTCATGAAAGTACTCTTTTGATAACTTCAATTTGCTAGGTTGCTTATGAATATTTAGGATGAAACTATGTGAAATAATCTTGTATTTATACTTATCTTAATATTAAATCCCAAAATTCAAATAATACAAGCTTACATTAGATCTAGGATTTGAAATAATTAAAATACTGCCAAAAACATATTATAAGGGGGGGTCCTTGGGTTAAGTGAGGACCCATTCACCCTATGAAGAATGGGTCCTAGCATGCTTAACTAGGACACACTTCATGAAATATGAAATGTTATGTCAAAAGGGGGTCCTAGGATCTAGTGAGGACCCATTTTCCAAGTGGTAAATGGGTCCTAGGTCACTATCATAGGACACATTCCTTGCAAAATTAAGTGTTGTGTAATATTATTTATGAATGTCGGATTTTATCCCTCATAATCTATAATTAATTAGGATTTAATTTTAATTTAAGGGGCCAATTAAGCTCAAATTAACCTCAATTAATTAATAAATCCATAGACTAGTTTGAAAGTGTAAAGATAAACTTTACAACACCCTAAATAAGGCGTCATTAAGTCCATTTTATTATAAAGGTTCCTAAACCTAATGTGAATGTGTAAAACACATTCCAACACTAAATCAGGTCATAATTGGTTCATTTTAATGTTAAGTATTCCCAAATTAATTAAAGAAAAGGGATACTTTTTTCGTTACTATAGAAGATAAGTCTCTCAACCATTGGAACAAGCAGTGCATGTGATATACTAAATCTCATCTAAAGTATCTTCATCAAAGGGCATGAAATATGCATCTATAAAAGGAATGAGATAATTTTCAATAAGATGCTATGGGTATGGAGAGATATGAGGGTCTCCATGTGGATCTCCCAAAGTTGATTCCAAAGTGTGTGGGGACATTTGGTGATTGATATAACACACATAGTGTCAAGATCAATATTAGAACATATAACCCCTAGAACATGATCATTGATAATACCCCATGTTGAATAAATCCCTCAGGTATTTGGTGTAGGTATGAGTCCATATAGATAAGGAAAAATATCAAGCCATTTGAGGTGTGTCAGGATGTCATTTTTCCAAGATGCTTAATTATCCTTTGCCAAGATGGCTACAAAAGGATGAACAATAAAACCCATGATACTTCCTCCAATGATAAAATCAAAAACTAATAATCTCAGTGCATATAAAGTAAGATCAAATTAAGTCATCTCACACAAACAAATCCTTTCTAGGTGCCAAGATGTCTAAATAATTGACAAAAATGTGAAATCACAAAAAATTAATAAAATGTACCTAGGGAAGATTTTCAATAACATTTATGGATTTGAATAGCTCTAAAATACCTTTCCAAAGCCACTGGAATCATGAAATTTGGAGATTCTAATGAAAATTTATGAGATCAAAAGCGAAAAATAAAGATCTTACTTTGATTGAGAATAAAATAAATTAGCAATAGTATCTAATGATGGTACCTACACCACTAAAAATTTCTCTGAACCAACTTTCTGATGATATCTTATTTGCCCACTTTTGTCGCCATTAGTGGAGATTTTGAAAATCTAGTTCCTTGGGTACTTTTATGATTTAATGGTAATCAGTTAGTTTCTTTTTAGGGGTCTCAATGTATGCTCTTTGGTTTTTTGCAAGATACCCTAAGCTTAGGCAACACCACTGTAGTTTTTCTTTAATTTTAAGTTGAATTCCTACACCCCATTGCTAGATCTTTTAAGTTATAACTTAAAGGCCTTTTATTCATGATTTTGCTAGCCCCTAAGGTTAAGAAACCAACCATTCATGTTTCTTGAATATTTTAATGTATCTCTAAAGGGGGCTTGCACTTCTCTAGATCTTGTGGGACATTCATTGGCATATTATATAACTCTTTTTTTGTAGAAGAAAGTAATATAATTATTCTCCTCTCACAAGTATACAAAATGATCTTCTAAAGCCCTAGTGGGAGTGACATGTAAGGGTATTTGGCCAATCAAATCTTGCAATCCCTTTTCCACACAATTTTTTAAAATTCCTTGTGATGTCTCCTTTTATCATGCCCCAGGGCTCCCTTTTCCATAATATCCTTTAGTTATTTTTAAGGCATGTGGTTTTTAAACCCTTTAGTATTGCAAAAAACATTTGCATCATGGGGCCCTTCTTTTTGAAAATGTTAGCCCCTGCAAACTCATGAAGAGCTTTATTTTTAAGTAAAATTTATTTATATAACCATTTCATGCAAGATGTGACCTTTGTAAGATAATGTTTACCTAAACTTTCCTCTCATTGAGTTCTTGAAATCATGAAATGTGTCATTAAAAGTTTTCTCTAAGTATTTCAAAAAGGAATGCACTATCAAGAAGCTCCAAAATTATTATATTTCTTTCTGCGAGTCCCAAAAATTGTGACACATGTCCTAGAGTTATTCAAAGAATAGGGGTTTTCCTTTTTGTAGAAGGAACTTTGAATTCCCTCCATCACCGTTGATTTCTTAATACTAACAACCAACATTTAAAATCAAGACCAACTACTATTGGTTGCACTTTTGAGCATGTGTGAGCACTGATGATGGATTTGATATGTAGTTGCCATATTTTTTATATGAATTGGGTTAATTACACATTTCCAATTCATTCATAGCATAAAGAAAAGGTTGCCTAGTGTTTTCACTATGGATTTTTGAGCGAGCTAGGGTTTTCAATGCTATTTCTAGGGTTTATATAAATATTCATGTTGGGATATGGTGTTGTACACCAATAAATAATTTGATTTATAATATTGTAATTAAATAATTATTTAGTTGTAATGTGCCTAGGAGGTTTCGTTAATCACACTAGGTAATTATTTGAGGAGCACTTTATGTTGTATTTTAATACTGGGTTATTATTTAATGTGTGAGAGACATGTGATGAATACAATTTAATATTGGGAAAATATTTAATAAAGTGAAAAATTAATATCCAATGTTAAATGAGGGGTTAGTTGTTTTTTATTTACATGGTTTTGTGGTACATGTTTTTATCTTACCACCTGGCTATATTTGTGCGATCTTGTATCTATAAAAGCAAGCAAATTTTTAGAGGTTAATGTTGGATAGGAAAGTGGGTTGTCATTATTGAGTCTTTGTAAGGAGTGCATATGTGAAGCATGGCATGGGATGTGTGGACTCATGTGTGGACACATGGAGGATACATTAGAAATGCTTGATTCTTTAGAGGTATTCACTACAACTCTTGTAATGTTTTTTTGTTGAATAATAGATGTAGTATGGATACTTTGGGAGGCTAGGTTTTTCCCTCTTGAGGGTTTTCCTACCTGGTATATCTTGTATTTTCTTTTGGCTTGTCTATTTGATCTATGCATTTTGGTTACTTGCATGCATGCTTTTCTCTCATGGGGTTATTTAGGAAATGGAGTGAGATTGTGAGTATTATATATTTTTTCCTAACAAGTGGTATCAGAGCTTTCATGGTTTATGGGAGGTGTGAGATTCCAAGTTTTTGTTATAACCCTTGTTTGAGTAGATTTGGTACAAAGTTGAATCCATGGAAATGCAGGTTAGATCTGAGGCATTATAAAGTATGGATCACATGTTACAAGTGTTTTTTTGTAGGTTTGGGCTTTTGGGTTGTCAATATTTGTTTGGTTTATTGTAGATTTAAAGAATGCAAAATATGGGTCAAAAGGGTGTCTTGGATTATGCTTTCATATGAGGGTTGTGTAGAGAAAATTTTACAGATGACCTCTTGAGATTAAATAGACCTCATCATTAGATCTAGGATGGCTAAGAAACAAAAAATGACATAAAATTTTCCCTATTTTGGAAAAGTTGAAAAAAGGGAAAAAAATATTGCCTGCATACCCTGTCGTATGGGTTTGCAAACCTATCAACTTTAGAAAAATAAAAAATAAAATAATCAACCTTTGAAAAATAATTATTAATATATGAAAAATAAAAAAATTAAAATTTTTGCATAAATCTTTATTGAAAAGGTTTTAATATATATAGTGGGGGAGTGGGGTCCATAGACCCCATACCCTGGCCCCTACCATCTCTACAACACATACGGATAGGTACTATAGGCGGTAGACATGTCAGTTGTTGTTGGAAGCCTTGTTGGTGCCATAGTTGGGGGTCGGTGACCTCAGCCCAACCCTTAGTGGGCTTTAAAAAAAAAAATTCCTTCAAAAATTATTAAAGTCCAATATTTTAAATTTTTAAAAGTTTAAATGAAAATTAATATTTTTGGAATCTGTTGCCCAAGTTAGCCATGTGACCAGCAGTGTGCCACTCAAGTGTCACTAGTGCAGCACCGCCACTAGTGGGGCCACCATCCCACCACCTGAGGGCCACCCATTTGATACTTTATAGTTAGATTAGGGAAGTTTTTTAAAATGGGCATAACTTTCAACCAAAATTTCATATTTTTGACTTCTTATACTCATTGGAAAGGTGGTTGCAAGAGCTATGTAGTGGTATAGGTTTGGTCTCCTTATTTTTATGTTTTGATAATTTTTTGGACTCTATAAGTCAGATATTCTCTTGTACTTGGCTATGAGCATAATTTTGACATACAAAATCAGATTTTTAATTTTGAATAGGCATTGGAGAGCATAGAAAATGTATTACATAGTGAATCAAGTAGATTATCATTTTTTGGTACAAGATGAGGATGGCACTTGTTTTGTCACTTATTGGAGCCTATGATGTAAGGTGTGATTGCATGAGCATCCTAATGAGTCAAGAGGTGAAATATTGAGGGAGTACATGTAATTTTATATGATATTTGTGATGGTGCATATGATTCTTAATTTGGTGCTTCCTGGTACAGTTTTGTAAGTTTTTTTCATAGTTGGACTTTGAGGGTGATAGGTAAATAGGTTTTCTTTGGTTTTGAAGACATTTATTGACAAATTGGAGACTTGGAGTCTCATATGGGTGATAGTTGAGTGTAGGTACAATATTGGCCATGATTATGGTGTCATGGATATGTAGGTATATTTGAGAATTGGCACAAAATGGTCATATACATGTTTGTTTGGTGGTGTTATGGTTTAATGTTAGGAGGTTATTCTTATCTCCTTGATGCTTGTATTGTTCCTTGACCATGGTTACTCATTTTTTGACATGTTTGGAAAATTAGATCTACATGGTTGATTTGGTGTTTGATTATTGATGTCTACATGATTATCTTCTTTGATATTTCCATTTTTAGGTTATTGATGTGATGATGAATTTGCATGCTTCATTGTTTAGATCTTCAAGTTATGCATGTGTGGATTGGCTACCCATTTGGTTGCAATGGGATGAATCAGATGTGGATTTCCTATATCCATGAGACTGGTCTAGTATTGATGCAAATTTTATTGACCTTGTGTTTGGTCATTTGTGCATTGGTATTAAAAAAATGAAAAATTGGGTTTTTGCTCTCTATATTTGAGTAGATAGGGTTCCTATTTCACACTCTTGTTTCACTTAAGGAAACCCTAGAGATCTTAATCCAAGGATGGAAAGAAGGAAAGAGATCAGCTAAAGGTTTTCCTAAGGTATGATTAATGACTAAAGAGGGGTTCACCATGAAGATAGGGCTTGGAAAAACAAGTAAGATGCAAGATATAATGATAAAACCTAATAATGTGCAAAGCTTCACTAACTGACCTAGAAATGAATGCAAAATAGAACAAAAATTTGACAAATAAAAAAGGTGCTCCTGGAAACCTGTAGGAGCTTGAATGGGGATCTGAAATGCTGAAAACATTGATTTTTATGTATATTGGGACTCATATGGTAGGCTAGGAGATTTATTCCTAGATTAGGATTTCTAGGCAGGAACAAAAATATGGTAGAGATGATTTTGGAACACCTAAAATCTGGAAAAATCACTAGACTGGGACTCAAATGCTAGGAGTGGTGTATCAGTCTTGCTTGAATTTTTTGAAATATCAAGACCTTTAAATCTACTCTTCAATATCTCCTTTGTCTTCTCAACTTGATTTTTGGATCTAAAATTTCAAATTCTACTATGTAGATGCCTTTTAATGATCTCCTAAACGAGGTGACAACTTTGATCACTTTGCAATTTTGACAACTTTTCTCCAACCTTGTTCTTCAATATGTCTTCAACCTAGATCTCCAAATCACACACTAAAGAGAGGGGGAAATATTTTTGTTAGTGGAAAGGGTTTTTCCTTGGTCAAACCTTGTTTTGGTAATCAAACCTTGTGATGAAATCTAATATAAAGGAGGAATGATGAATGAAAATAATGTAATGTTGCAACTCACCAAACCCTAGGAATAAAGTGTTGCAAACATGTATGAAATGGCTCCAATGGAAGTAGACCTTGAATCTTGCTTGAATGTGATAGATCTTGAATTGAATACTTGTTTGAATCATAAATCCCTACATCACAAATGTTAGCTCAAAAACAAACATAATGCATGTTGACTTTGACATGATGCTTGATACTTGAATAATTCTCCAAAACACTATATAATAATCTTTTGAATGCTCTTGAATGCTCTTGTAAACTCTTGTAAACTCCAATTTGCTATAATGCATGGATACTAAAGTTTATAGGTGACTTTTAAGCTTGCAAGGAGAAAATGAGTGAAATAACCTTCTATTTATACTTGTTTATGCCAAATTTCTTGAAATTAAAACACTACAAGCCAACATCAGATCTAGGAGAATAAAATCCCACCAAGAATTTGAATTTTATTTAATTTTAAGCCACATAGGACTCATATGCTAGAAGTGGTGTATGAGTACCATTAGGCTAGGCTATGGGACACATCTTCCAAGAAATTATTAGATTCATGTGGAATCCAGATTGAGGCCCCAAAACTTAAGTGGGACCCATATGCCCAAGGTGGTGTATGAGTCCTAGATCACTAAATTTGAGCCATAAAATCCAAAAAGACATGAATTATGATTGGATGGTGGTTTATGGGTAAAATTAAAAAGCTTTGTCACACTTTTAGCCAACTTATTAAAACAATTGAATTTAAGTATTTATAACTAAAAATCAATTTGGTCAAACATACAATCTAGTAAGATTCATTCATGAGGGTGCGGCCCGAGACTTAGAAAATAACCCACAAACAAGAGAATAATTTTATTATTCAGAAAATGGAGATTCTTACATGCAGAGGATCTCAAATCCCCAAGTTCTACAACACATGTGAGTTATAGAAAGCTACAAAATCAACCTTTCGCAATATGCAAGCTTGTCCCCAAAAAGCTAACCAAAAAAAAAATTAGAAACCCACCCATAAATAGAGCTTCTCTCTAGTTTGGAGCCAAAACAACATTCAAATTTAAGTTTAGGTGGGTTGGCCCCAAAAAATTACAACTTGAAGTTCAAATTTCAAAAGAACATTTGCAACTGTATCTTCTAGAAAGTGCGCCAACTTCCCAGGGCCATAACTTTTGATTCAGGACTCCAATTCGTGAACCGTTTGAACCCTTGGAAATGTCTCGAAGTCAATAACGAGCTCAAAATTTGCTTAGCCAATTTTGGAAAGTTTCAGGGCTGATCCAGGAACTCTAAGTGCCTCAAATCTAACTCAAAAGATTTTCAGGTGCAAATCTGGGCAACTAAAACTGCAATATCTTTCAACCCAGGAATAGAAAATAAAAACCGTAAATTGGAAATTTCATTTTGACGAAAAGGGTATCCAAAAATGTAAAAATATCTAAAAACTGAGAAACTTGAAATTTAACTATTTTTGGGTGATGCAAGATTGTCCTTACACCACTGGATGCTCCTGCATCAGACACCTAGGGTAATTTGAGAAGTGACCCTGTCACGTCTCAGATGGTGGAGGAAAACCCAAATGGTTGACCTCTGCCTTAGGCAACCAAGATGAATCTTCAATAGGCCTTCCTTTCCATTTCACCAGATATTCTTCATATTGCTTGTTCCTAGTACTCCTTCCCACATGACTATCCAGGATTTCTTCAATCTCTTCCTTTTCTGAAGTGGGTGCTAGAATCCCACACTGTTCCATTTTTGGTACTTCGTCTATGCCACCTTCATGATACTTTTTCAAATCTAAAATGTTGAATACAGGGGAAATGTTGAATCCATCCGGCAACTCTACCTCATATGCATTCCTTGAATCATGCCTCTTCAAAATTTTATAGGGACCAAACTTCTTCATCTACAATTTGTTATATGTTCCCACTGAAAACCTTTCTTTCCTCAAGTGGACCATCACTTCATCACCAATTTGAAACTCCTTATACCTCCTCTTCTAATCTTCCTTAGCCTTATACTGCATATTCATCTTGTTAATAAGTTCTCTTACCTTTTCATGTATATTTTTGATGTGTTCTGCAAAATCTTCGGCTTCAGCACTTATTTCTTCTCTTGGTCCATCTTCTTCAATTCTGGAGTTGTTCTGGGGCTACCTCCATACACAATCTAAAATGGTCATCTACCAGTGCTTCTATTGACAGAATTGTTGTAAGAAAATTTTGCCTAGGGTAAGATCAAGTCCCATCCCTTGGGTTTATCTTCTACCAAACATCTCAGTAGGTTAGCTAGACTCATGTTAACAACCTTTTTCTGCCCATCTGTTTGTGGATGGTGTGTAGAACTAAAGTTTAACTCTATCTTCAACTTCTTCCACAAGGTCCTCCAAAAGTACCCCACAAATTTGGTGTCACGATCTGAAACAATACTCTTTGGTAGACCATGTAGCCTCACCACCTCTTTGAAGAACAAGTTAGAAATGTGGAATACATCATGGATCTTCTGACATGGAATGAAATGTAAAATCTTCAAAAACCTATCAACCACCACAAAGACTAAATCATTCCCTCGTTGTGTCCTTGGCAAACCAGGAACAAAGTCCATACTTATATCCTCCCATGGCCTCTCTGGTTAAGGTAAGGGCTGATATAAGTCTATATTCTAGCTCACTCCTTTAGCCATCTGACATACCCTGCAGCTTTGTACAAACTTCTTCACATCCTGTGACAACTGAGGCCAATAATAATGCTCACTGATAATGGCAATGGTCTTATCCCGGCCAAAATGTCTCGCCATTCCTCCACTATGCTTCTCCTTTATCAGGTTCTCTCTCATGGAACTCCTCGGGATACACAATTGACTTCCCTTAAATAACATGCCATCCTGGATTATGAAATCCAGCCACCTTGTCCTATCCATGGTAATAGGTTCCTTGCAAACTTTCCAAGCCTCTACAAAATCAGGATCTTCTGTGTATAGTGTCTTAAGTTCATTGAACCCAACCACTTCAATCTGCATCTTTGTCATCAATGTATACCTCCTACTTAAGGCATCTACAACCCTATTTGACTTCCCACTCCTATGTTTCAAAACAAAGGTATAACTCCACAAAAACTCTACCCATTTCATATGCCTCTGATTTAATTTTCCTTGACTATTTAGATATTGCAAGGCCTGATGATTAGTATATAGATCAAATTCCTTCGGCAACAAATAATGTCTCCATTTATTTAATGCTTGAACTATTGCATAAAATTCCTGATCATATACAAAATACTTTCTCTTGGCACCATTTAACTTTTCACAAAATAGGCAATGGGCTTACCTTCTTGGCAACAGCCCAATGGCACAACCACCGGCATCACAATCCACCAGAAACACCTTGTTGAAATCTGGAAGGGCTAGAACAGGTTGCTCTGTCCTTCTGCTTCAGCTCAAAACTCTTGTCGCTCCAAGTGCTCCACTTGAATTCTTTTCTATCCCCTCTCATTGTTTTAGTCAAGGGTCCACAAATACTACTGAAGTTTCTAATGAACTTTCTATAAAAACTAGCCAAACCATGGAAAGATCTCACCTCGGTAGCAGTTCTTGGGGTAGGCCATTCCAGAATAGCCTTCACCTTCTCTAGGTCCATCATGAGAGACCTTCTGCTGAGACAACAAACCCCAAGTACACTAACTCCCTCTTCACAAAACTGCACTTTTCAAATTAATCAGGTTTCTCTTCTCTTAACATCTCAAAGGCTCTCCGAATATGCATCAGATGCTCATCCAATGTCTTACTGAAAATCAAAATATCATCTAAATACACAATAACAAAACTTCCCAAAAATTCTTTTAGTACCTCGTTCATGAGCCGCATGAATGTGCTCGGTGCGTTGGTTAGCCCAAAAGGCATGACTAACCACTCGTACAAGCCTTTTTTGGTCTTGAAGGCAGTCTTCCATTCATCTTCCTCTCGAATCTGGATCTGGTGATATCCACTCTTCAGATCAATCTTTGTGAAGTACTGAGCTCCACTTAAATAGTCCATCAGGTCATCCATCCTTGACAGGGGAAATCTGTACTTGATTGTTATCTTGTTTATGGCTCAAGAATCTGTACACATCCTCCACTCCCCATCCTTCTTTGGTGCTAGTACTACAGGTACTGCACATGGACTGAAACACTCCTATATCAAACCCTTTCTTAACAACTCTTGAACTTGTCTATTGAACTCCTCATTTTTGGCTGAAGTCATTCTATGAGCTACCTTATTTGGCAAATTGGCTCTAGGAATCAAGTCAATCTGATGACTAATCTTCCTTATTGGTGGTAAACCCTCAGGTACATTATCAGAAACAATATCCTGAAACTCATCCAACATCCCAAAAAATTCTTCTGGAACCTTCTCACTATCCTCCTTACTCACTCTAGGAGTCAATGCATAGCACACATGCTCATGCTTCATACCTTTTAAAAATTTTCTTCCATCTACATAACAAATTTTAGCACTACTACATACCTTTTCTTCGGTCTCCTTCAGGGGTTTCAACTTGTGATGAACCCCATCCTTTGTCAAGGAATAAGTGTTTGCATGGCCATCATGTATAGCTCGCCTATTGAACTGCCATGACCTCCCCAACAACATGTGACATGCATCCATGGGGATGATATCACAGAGTACCTCATCATGGTACCTCTCGATCTTGAACTTTACTAGGCACTGCTTATTTACCAAAACTTTGTGGTCTTTCTGCTACTAGGCAATCCGATACGGATGCAGGTTTCTTTCCCTCTTCAGCTTCAACTTTGTGACCATCTCTTCTGACACCATATTATCGGTGCTCCCACTGTCAATAATGACATCACAACATTTTCCTTCACACTTGCACCTTGTACGAAACAAATTCTTCCTCTGTTCTAGTTCTTTTTCCTCAGTCACCAGGGCTCTCCTAATCACTAGGGCTTCTCCCCTTTCAGCATCATCTGAATGTTTAGATTGGGCCTCCTCATCTGCACGCGGAACCCTTCCATGACCTTCTGGCCTTTTGTTTGCCCTTCCTTGGTGTTGTGGACATTCATAGGCTTGATGCCCTTCTTCACCACACTGGAAACACATTCCTTTGAAACCACCTCTTCCAAATCCTTGTCCATATCTCCCTCGTCCTCTACCTCTTTGATCACCACTATTTTAATCACGAGGGTGGTAGAAGTTGTCATTCCTTTGGCTTTGGCCGGTACCCACATCTTCACTTTTCTTTTCATCATCATTTCAGCTTCCTTAAGGTCTTCCACTGCTCCTTCCACTTTGACCTCCTCGTCATTTTTGCTTGCCATCAAATCTTTTGTTCAACTTCTCTTCGACCTTTAGAGCAAACTGATACACATCCTCAACGGTGGTCATTTTGACTAGGCTTAACTCCTCCTGAATGCTCGGTCGTAATCCATTAAGATATCGGGCTACGTTCTCCTTATTGGCCTCTGTGTGACCCGTTCTGATGATTATCTTGTGAAAATCTTCAATATATTCTTTCACCTATCTACTTCCTTGCTTCAACCCTTGCAATTTCTTCAACAAATCTAACTCGTAGTCCACTGGTATGAACTGCTTCTTCAGTTTCTCTACCATGTGATCCCATCTGATGATCTTTCCTTTTCCTCTTCGATTTGTTTCCACCTGGACCTCTTTCCACCAAATACTAGCATGGCCCTTCAGCTTCATTTTCACAAACTTAACCCAATCTGGGTCCTCCATTTCCTTATACTCAATATTCTTCTAGCTCGTTGATCTAGTCAATCAACTCTTCCAGGTTCAGACTTCTGGAATAACTGGGGACTTCTGCTCTGGGTCTTTTCCCGACCTTTGAAATGGCCCTTATTAGCCACATTTGGTCTTGATCAATTACTTCTTCTTCCTCTCCTTCATCCTCACTTTCCTCCCTCGGTTTTAACCCTCTTCTCAAGTACTCTTGTAATACGTCAATCTATCTCTGGAGGGCTGCCAGTGCATCTCTTCCACCAGCATTTCTGCCACCTTGACCACCTCTGGCACCACCATGCCTACCAGGCATCACTCTTGGAGGCATCTTTCTTGATCTCAACCCACAACCACAGTCTTGGTGCGAACTGCCTCACGATCAGCGATCTGTCCACATGCTTAAGAAAACCCACTATGATACCACTTGATGAGGGCGCAGGCCAAGACTTAGAAAATAACCCACAAATAAGAGAATAATTTTATTATTCAAAAAATGGAGCTTCTTACATGTAGAGGATCTCAAATCCCCAAGTTCTACAACACATGCGAGTTACATAAAGCTACAGAATCACCCTTTCACAATATGCAGAGCTTGTCCCCAAAAAGTTACCAAAAAAAAAAATTAGAAACCCACCCATAAATAAAGCTCCTCTTTAGTTTAGAGCCAAAACAACATTCAAATTTGAGTTTAGGCGGTTTCGCGCTGAAAAATTAAAACTTGAAGTTCAAATTTCAAAAGAACATTTGCAACTGTATCTTCTAGAAAGTGCATCAACTTCCCAGGGCCATAACTTTTGATTCGGGACTCCGATTTGCGAACCATTTGAACCGTTGGAAAGGTCTTGATGTCAATAACATGCTCAAAATTTTCTACATCAATTTTAGCAAGTTTTGGGGACAATCCGGGAAATCTAAGTGCCTCAAATCTAACTCAAAAGATTTTCAGGTGCAAATTTGGGCAACTAAAACTGCAATATCGTTCAACCCAGGAATAGAAAATAAAAACCGTAAATTGAGAATTTTATTTTGATGAAAAGGGTATCCAAAAATGTAAAAACATCTAAAAAAATGAGAAAATTAAAATTTAACTATTTTTGGGTGATGCAAGATTGCCCTTACACCACTAGATGCTCCTGCATCATTCATTCTAGCTAAGTTAGATACTTCCACAATTTTTTCAACTAAAATTATTGGCTAAAAATATATGGAGCACCAATTTGAGGCCAACATACAAAAAAGAGTATGTGTAAGATCATGATGGGCCAAAATGTGGTGATATGATGGGTATGTGCAGGGTATGTGGCTGACAACTTTTTTTTACCTAAAATTGATGAAATGAAAAGGGTTTTTAAAGGAGATTCTCAAATTTCCACCAATATAAATTATGCTTTACTTTGAATTTAATAAATAATTATTATTCATTTTCTATTTGAATTATGACTAAAGTCCTGATTGATAGGTTTATTAAAAAATATCTATAGCTTTCAAACAGTATCACATTTTTTGAATCTGAAACATGCATCACAATCTATGATTTGCATACTATAGGATTAAAAAAAAATGAATTTCATGAAGTTTTGACCAAGTTAAGGTGGTCAGACATATGGTTTTTATATTTTTTTAAATTTGTAATAAAAAAATTATAATTAATTATTTACTTGGAAAAAAATTATAAAAAATATGCATCACATCAATACATGAGTTCTCTACTTATATCTAAAATCTTATAAAAAAATATTATTATTTTATTGTGGTTAGGGTGGTCAAAAAAACACCTACTTCTTATTTTTTCCCTGAAATTTAAGTGCTACTGCATTGAAATTTTAAATTTTCACTAAATAGATTTTTTTTTTTTAAAATAAACCTGGTAGTTTATAAACTACATTCAATTTGATATAGATTATATTCTTACATATTTTTGAAATAATATATATACCTTATTAAAAAATTTACGTCAAGTTGTCTAACTCTGATTGTTCTGAATTTTTTGCCACTTAAGGGCCTATTTTTTCCATGATGATCTTACACATACCCAAAAATAAAATTATTTGAAAAACTTGAAATTTCAATAAATACTACTTACGTAAATGATTTTTTTTTTAAAACATTAAAAAGACTCTTTTGTAGATCCATAAGTGTAGTTTTCAAAAATATATTTATTTTAATAGTGTAATTATTATTTATATTTTTTTAAATTTTTTTTACTAAAAGTAGGTCATCAACACAAAATATTAGGTTGATTACCATGACAAGGAAAAATACTAAAACTTATTTAAAATTTTGAAAAAAATATGATGCACTGGATAAAAGAATCTATATCAAGATGGTTTTTTTTTTCATATTAGATCAATATTTAATATGAAAGTTGATGCCGAATGGAAACAACTATTTTTTGATACACACATTTTAATTTTTACTTAAAAATATATATTTATCAAAATTGGGAAAAAAATATATCCATGCACTAAAGTTTCAAGTTATAAATACACACAAAAAAATTAGAAGAAAAAAAAATTACAATAAAAAGTTTGACGTCTCATGTAATTTCATTTAGTGTTTTATCAACTAAATTATAGTGTTAATTTATTAAAAACTAGTTTAAAATAAATTTATTTTTATTTTTTTTAAATACAAATATAAAATGTACTAAAAAATACACATTTTACTAGTTTACATCATTTTAAAATTCAAAACATATATGCCACTTTTCAATGATTCAAGTTTAAAACTTGGATTAGTGTTGGTTGTTTCCTTTATAAAGTGTGACTCAACTTTGCACTTTTACTCTTATGTCAGGATTATCCTCGGAAATATGTATTAATTAAGGCTTCTGGATATAAAATAAGGGAAAATAAGGCATAAAGAATCCCAATTAATTAATAAAACCATAGATTAATGTGAAAGTGTGGTACAACACTTTACAACACCTTAAATATGGTACAATTAAGTCCATTTAGCTTACAAGGGCCCAAGACCTAATGTGAATGTGTTAAACATATTACAACACTAAATCAAGGCAACATTATGATTAATTTAACAAGGAGGGCATAAACAAGGACAAAAATGTAGAGGGAGACGTTTTTTGTTGCCACAGGTATGTTGCTTTGGGATGAGAGGATTCATGATTAGAGTACTTTATTAGTTAGTTTATGAAAATTGAAGCATGTGATTTTATCACAATTTCATAATATCTTGTTTACTTCATTGGTTACAAATTTTAGTTGGAGCTTTTGAAAATGACGATTTGGTGGTATAGGATTGGTTCATGATGGTTTGATGGTGGTTGTATCTTCTTCGTCTAGAAATCTTGGTTTTGTTTATTCTCTAGAGTTGTTAAGATTGTAGTTGATGTGTGTGGACCTAGATGATCTTCATGGAGGAGGGTATGTGCAGGATCATGATGGGCCAAAAAGTGGCAATATGATGGGTATGTGGCTAATGACATTTTTTTTACCCAAAATTGATGAAATGAAAAGGGTTTTTAAAGGATATTCTCAGCTTTCCACCAATATAGATTATGCTTCACTTTGAATTTAATAAGTAATTATTATTCATTTTCTATTTGAATTATGACTAAAGTCCTGATTGATAGGCTGATTGAAAAAAAATTATAGCTTTCAAACAGTATCAATTTTTTTGAATCCAAAACATGCATCACATTCTATGCTTTGCAAAATATAGGATTAAAAAAAGAAAAATTTCATTTCATTTTGACCAAGTTAAGGTGGTCAGACATACGATTTTTTATATTTTTAAAAATTATCCTAAAAAATTCATAATTAATTATTTACTTGGAAAAAATTACAAAAAAATATGCATCACATCAAGACATGAGTCCTCTACTCATATCTAAAATATTATAAAAAATACTATCATTTTATTGTGATTAGGGTGGTCAGACAGACAACTACTTATTTTTTCCTTGAAATTTAAGTAATAATGCATTGAAATTTCAAATTTTCACCAAATAGATTTTTTTTTAACAAACCTAGTAGTTTAGAAACCACATTCAATTTTCTACAAATTATATTCTTACATATTTTTGAAATAATATAGATAACTTATTCAAATTTTTGCATCAAGTTTCCTAACTCTAATTTTTCTGAATTTTTTTGCCACTTAAGGGCTTTTTTTTCCATGATTATCCTGCACATACCCAGAAGATGGTTTTCATATGACTCCAAGTGTAGCTTGGTTTCATGGTTAAGTGGGAGTTGTTGGAAGTGATGTGGATTCATCATTAATGATGGTTATCTTCATGTGATTGGAGATGTTTTTTCTTGGTTTAGAGTGTGATGTGATCTCCTAGAAGGAGATGGTTAGATCATGATGTCATTATAGGTTCTTGATTCTATGATTGGAGTTTTGACATTGATCTTTTTATTTCTCTTAGTATTGAGTACATTGATCATTTTATTGGGATATTTATGATGGTGTGGTATTGCATTTTTATCTTAGCATGGATCGGTCAATTGAAGGTTCTCATGGATACTTGGAGACATGGGTGACACTAGAGTTCTCTTGTGATTAAAGACATTTTCTTGAGACAGTTACACTTGATGAAGTTTCAACATGAAGTCTAAGGAGCCTTCACTTGGATATCGATGTGATTTCATGATGGACTGATAGAGGAGATAAATTCTTGGAGTGATTCATGATGACTTGGTTATCCTAGAGGAGCATTCTCATTCACCACTCTTGGTCTACTTGGTGGGTTATCATTTAATAGGTATTTCCCATCCTATTTTGTATGTGTTTATGTTTCATGCTTTGAATTCTCATGGGAATGAATTAAGTCATGCTGATTGATTTTGGAGACTCATTTGAGGATGGTTTAGCATGATTTTATGATAATTTATCTTTCATAGATGTGGATTTTGAGCTATGGGTAGTTACTTTTGGAGGATTCATTTTGAAAGATGTTTGGCATGGTTATCTCCTTGTGCATTTGATTTTATGTTATCATTCACTAATGAGGAGTTTGGGAGATGTTTTATGGTTTAATTTCCTGATTTGGGAATGGATACTTTGAATTTGATCTTCTTGATTAGAGAGGCTTACATCCATGTTGGAATTATACATGATTCATAAGAATATTTTCATTTGGGGTTGTTAAGAGATCATACTTGACACAACATTGCACTTTGAGGTGTTGTTAGAAGGACATGTTATGGTTTATAGGTTTTCTTTCTTCATTTTATGGTTTCTTCTTTAAGGTTCATATTCATATGATTTAGGAGGATTGTGGTGACATGTTATAAGAGATTATGCAGCTATTGGTGTTGCATGTGTGGATCATTGTGATTGTTTTTGGTACTTCATTGTTTATTATTTATCACACCTTGGTACAATGTTGATTGGTAGACTTGATATGTTTTGACATTACCCATGTAGTGGGAGTTCCTGGATATGTATGTTCTTCATTGATAGGTTTGATGTAGGGATCTTGTGATTAGAATTTATGGGTTGTATATGTTTTTTGCATGAGTTTACTAATGTTGTTGATACCTAGGAGGTATGGATGGTTGGATGTATTAGTATGTGTTATGGATTCTATTTCTAATTATGTGGGTTTGTAACCTATGATAGTAGCTTGTTTAGAGCCTTTTTATCACTTTGATTTGATGCTTGTGTTCTTAGATTGGTGCATCTTCACCTTGGCATGTTACTTTTCTTCCATAGGTGACACATTGGAGGATGATAGGAGTTATTTCTTGAGATGGTGGTAGCTTTGGTTTTATTGTAGGTATCTTGATGGAGCACAAGAGCATATTGGAGATTCATGTGGTTACATGTATGGCTACGATGATGCATTTCATTGATTGACCCTTGTGCAATGTATACAATAAGTGGGAGAATGTTGGGATATGGTGTTGTACACCATTGAATATTTTTTATTATAATGTTTTAATTAAATAATTACTGAGTTGTGATATACCTAGGAGGTGTGGTTAATCACACTAGATAATTATTTGGGGACCACTTTTTGTTGTATTGTAACATTGGGTTATTATTTAATGTGTGAGAGACATGTGATAATAATTTAATATTGGGGAAATATTTAATAAAGTGAAAACTTAGTACCCAATATCAAATGAGTGGTTAGTGGTTTTGTATTCACATCGTTTTATGGCATATGATTTTATGGCACATGGTTTTATCTTGCCAATTTATTGTATTTGTGTGAGCTTGTATCTATAAGAGAAAGCACATGTTTACTAGTTAAGGTTGCATGGGTGAGTGGGATGTCATTATTGAGTCTTTATGAGGAGTATATATGTGAAGCATGGCATGGGATGTGTGGATTCATGTGTGGATACATGAAGGATGCATTGGAGAGGCTTGATGCTTTAGAGGTATTCATTGTAACTCTTGTAATGCTTTATTGTTGAATAATAGATGGAGTGTGGATGCTTTCAAAGGCTAGTTTTTTCACTCTTGATGGTTTTCCCAAGGTATGTCTTGTGTTATCTTATGACTTTTCTATTTGACATATGTATTATGTTTACTTGCATTCATTATTTTCTCTCATGGGGTTATGTATGAAATGTATTAAGATTGTGGGTATTATGCATTATTTCCTAAAAATTCACACCAATAAGTAATTTTAGTCTCTTTCTCTATAAAATTGATTTTAGGAATATTATCTTCACATTTGAGAAAATAATTTAGGATTGAAGAAGTTGTAAGTTATTATTTTCATAGAAATATCTTTGTGAATTATTTTAAAAACCCTAAAACCCTAGTTTAGAAACCCTAGAAATCATGTAAAGCCTTGGTTGGAACCTCAAGGGGAGTTAAGGGAGGATTGGATGATGAAATTATGGCTCACTTGATGGGGTTTTCAAAGCAACCCAAGGTTTCTCAAGGGTCTATAATTTTATTTGACAAAATTATAGACTAAAATGATTATTGCATAGATGTCATAATTCCCATTCATGGTTATGCCCTATTCAAGTATTGTTTTAGGAAATGCTTTATAGACATGCCAATTTCAAATATTTGGAGAATGGAACTAGGAAAATTGGTATATCCAATATTTTTTATTAATGTTTACCTAATTAAATTTTTGTTAGGGCATACAATCCAGGTACCAAAGGAATTGTTAATATAAAAGGTGTCACCCTTTTGACTCTAGACAAATAGTTTAAATATGATATTTTTGGTTTAGACATGAATGATCAATTGCCCATTGATTTAGGGGCATTGATAAGGGAATATCAATTACCTCAAGGATCAAACAGTGAAATTTAGAGGTTTACTAAGGGTGACCTAGAGCCATTCAAATTATGATATTTTTGCAGATTACTTTCAGAAGACTTATATTGCTTTGTATTAGGTACTATGAATTGATTGTAGAACTCAAAATAGTGAATTTGATGGTTTTGTATATTCAAATCTAGAATATGGATGTAAATAGACCATATGATTGTGTAGGGTATGTCGTAGAGGAACTTCACAAGGCTTTGAGATCCCTTAGTAAGGATTCCAAAATTTTCCACTTTAAGTGGTACTCCCTATTATGTCATGTGTTTATTTATGTTGGAAGGAAGATTTGGGATAAAAATATGAAGTTCAAAGTCTTCAATGAACATAATATTATGCTCCTTATTCAAGAATAGGTGTAAATTTGGGATAGTAATGTGAAACATCCAACTATTACATTTTTTAGAAATATTTTGTTAAAGTGTCCTTAGGAACTTAAGTTGTGAAATTGATTTAGGTCTCTTAGAGGAAATAAGGAGGTTTTTGAGACCAAAGTAGTTCAAATCAGAGTTAGGGTTTGATCATAATTGGTGAGATTCATTCTTCCATTCAGACTCCACAATCATAAGGATTTATAGATCGCAATGGCCCCACATATTTTTCCAAAATCAATCCTTGAAAGAATTGCATATTTTGAAATAATCTAGTTCTTTTCTCATTTGAGTGTTACTTTAGCTAAAAAATCATTAGGTTCAAGTATCTTCTAAATTTAGTGGGTGTAAAAATCCTACTTATAATGGATGGCTATCCCTTAAGAAACCGTGCATGGAGAAAGCCTAGAAATTATAGCTCACTCATTGCTTAAATTTTTTATGGATCACTAAGTATGATTATTATCATGATTATTTTTTCTTTAAATGAAAAAAAATATATTCATATTTATGTTCATATCTTATGAACTTCTTCCTAATGATCATTACACTAATTTCTAGATTTATGAGGAATATTATATGCTTAATGGTAAATGACAATTGCATGTTTATTTTTATTTTAAATCAACTTTATTTGATTACTATGTTATTGACTATACTGGCGATTCTATTTTAGACTATAAATGGTTTAGGTTCATTCCATGGATGGAATAATAATTTCAAAAATCTCTTGTATGTTTTTTAATCAAATGCTCCAAAATCACATTGAAGATCATGGGGACTTCACTCAAGGAGTTTAGCTTTAAGGTGATGTCATTTAGGGGAAGTGTCCATGTCTATGACACCTCCTAGTGGCTATGTCATATATTTAATACCTAATTGGCATAAAATAATACGTTTATGAACTATATGCTCCAAATTCAATTCAATGCTTGGCCATAAGGAGTTGACATTGAGGGAGAGTGTGCATAGCAATGGAACCTCTACATATAAGATCTTAGACATTAAATAATACTTGTAGGTATCTAAACACCTCAAGATGGTTAAAATCTTGGATGCATGACCTAATAAGCATAACATAAGACCTTTAGATATTATATTAAGTCCTAAAAGAACATTTTAAGTTCTAGAGCACATTATATGAAGTTAGATCGACACATTTTATTAATTCCTAGAGAATATTTTACTAGGTCTTGTGAATTGTTTTTAAATTTTGATGGGAACATTGTATTAAGTCCTATATGCACATTTCATTAAGTCCTACGAGCATTTTTTTAAGTTGTACAAGGGTGTTGCCACAATAATGGGTTGGGTGATCCCACAATAGTGGTTTACAAGTTTTGGCCAAACTAGACACTAATTTTATTTTTTTAACTAAATCTTCACATTCGGGCACCTATACTGGTTAAACCATGAAGAATTTGAAGATGATGCAAACTAGAGTCTTGTCAAAAAAAATTTGTAGATTCTAAAAATATTTTTTTCAAAATTTTGGAATCAAATTGCACTTTTTCCATCTCCCACGAAAATTAGTTTTTTCAAAAAACAACATTTTTAAAAAGTGGTGCACCAGATACATTAACTTTTTTTCCTCGAAGATAAAATTCCAATTCTTCAAATTTAGATTTTTAACTCTGATATCTAGTGCTTCCACTTGGTTAGATAGTTTTTTATTGAATTATTTTTCTTTAATCAATTTTCAAAGTCAAATCAATTACAATTCAGACATAAAATGACCGTGATAACGCATAACTTTTACTATATGTATAGATTTTTTTATTTTATTTTTGTTGGATCAAGGACTCCAATATCTGGTGCACTCATATTTTTAATTTTTTTTTTTGATAATCTTCTATTTTTCCACATGTGCAAAACAAAGAGTTTTGTTTTCAGTGAAAAACCTATATTTAATAAAACTTAAAAAAAAAGATAATATAATCAAAACATATTAAAATTATATTCATTGGATAGATCATTTTGAGGGGAACCTAATACTAGTTGGGTTTCTGAGATCTCCATTTCCATTCTCAAATCGAGCTTTGAAGTACAAAATTCTCAGCAATTTTGGTGCCTCAAGGGATGAGGGTGAAAATAAGTGGGTTTGGTCGAATAAAAAAAAATGTTCGGTTGAATAGGGGTTTGATTGAACCAATGTTCGACTAAACCCATTCAACATACAATAAAAAAAAAGATTTAAATTGGGTTTGGTCGAACATTCTAAAGATGTTCAGTCGAACCCCCTCTATTAAAAATTATTTTTTAATACTAATATAAATATAAATTATATTCTTTTTAAATTATGACTTGAGAGAGAGATATGGAGGGAGTGGGAGAGAAAGGGAGAGTGGGGGCAGGAGGCAGGGCTTAAATTTGATGGCCATATGATTGTATTTAGAGATTTTTGCCGTAGAATACAATCAAAATTTTAAGAAGATTGTATCAAATAAAAGGAGATATTTTGGATAGACTGTCAAAATTTATATAGAATTATAATGATATATATGTTTGATTTATATATAATTTTACATACACTAAGGTATATCATAATGTTTTAAGGGCACCCTTGAATAGATAACCGTCATTGAAAAATTTGTTGACAGGCAAAGTCGACCATCAAATTTAATCCTTGGTAGGAGGGAGATACTTGAGAGAGAGAGGGGGGAGTGGGGAGGAGATAAAGGGTCTTTGATGTGAGCATCCAAAGGGTGGTGGAAATCTTGCATCACCTAAAAAATAGTTAAATTTCAAGTTTCT